>JAFBJU010000285.1:241122-336916 GCA_016785305.1 Colistium nudipinnis
GGGGGGGGGGGGCAAAGGGAGGGGAATCAATTCTGAGCTGGGATTGCTTTAGGCTGCGTTACATACGCCACGGGCCAGCATGCCCAACTCCTAACCGCTACTTCCCATTACCATTTTTGGGTAAAATGACCCAAATATTTATATTTATATATATATTATTTATTATATTTGTTTTTCATGGTACCATTACCGTGTTACCATTAAAGTTTAGCTAAATGTCCAAAGACTCTACCTCATCACGTATGCATGTGTTTCAGGAGAGAATAAAACAAAACAAAAAAAAGTTGTGCCCCTGCACTGGAAAGATTGGAGCCAGATTGAAAGAGTGGTGAGTGAGTTGGAGAGTGAAAAATAGGGACACTTGTCAACCTCCCTGTGAATGTCCCTTCGGACGAAGAGAGGCACTCATCTGGGCTTTTCAAGACCAGGAGGAAGGCCCCAAAAAGGACGGAGAGCCACTCACGCTCTCACCATTGCGCCGGGGCCGCCAAGTGAGAGACGCCAGGCCTTTTGGTTTTCACGGGGAGGTGGGGGGGCTTGGGGGGAAGAGACGCCCTGAACATCTTGAATTTGTGTCGCAGTTGCATCGCCGGACAAAGGGAGCTCGAGAGCGGAGCACTTAGGACTCAGCTGCTCGACAAAACCAGTAACAACTCTTGAAACTGAAGGATTTCCGCCGCTGTGTGATCTCGGTAAATTGATATCATTTGCCTGTATGGAGTGAAAAAAATGAATAGGGGTCCACCGCGCCGTAGAAAAGACCAGTTATTGATGACACGCGAGATTAGGCATGCTTAATTACAGTCCCGAATGCCTTAATGACATGTCAGGCGCTGCTCTGTTGACTGTGTCATTTCGGCGAACCACAGTTCACAGATGAGGGCCAAAGATTACCACTTCATATGTGTCAGATGTTGATCAGGGCCGGTTTCCCGGCTGTGGTATCCATTTCATTACACGGCGGTGTTTTATGAAGCTGGGGACTTTTGGTCTTTGAAAAAAGCTCCCACCTGATCCGCGTCAGTAGGGGGCGCTGCAGTATTTGGAATTGCAGGAGACGCTTTCTGAATACGTGCGACAGGGATGTTCTTGTCGATGATTTGTCGGTGGGATGGCGAAAACGCAATCACTGCCATAACTCTTTTGCAAAATACACTCTTAGAATCATATTAGAATGAGTGCATTTGTTCAACTGAAAGGATAATGCCGGTCAACCTCTGTGTTTTACAAGATATTGACTTATTTGAAAAACCACTCAGATTAATTAACATTTTATATGGACATATCTATATATAGTGCCCAAAAACCAAGGTCTATCAAAAATGTATTTAAAACCTTCGCCACACATTCAACTTCAAGCGCTGCCAGTGGGCCCGGCCAGGATATATGGGCAGAAACTGGACTGCATAAAATTGAGTGTGATTAAATTAAATGAAATGTAGCTCATTCATTTATTAAATCATGATCACATTAATGGCTATGGACGGTTAAATTCTTAATCTCTCCTCTATTGCATTATTAATGGGACGCATGGATCATCAAATCAATTAGTGATGATAACGATAACATTGGAAGATGATGGCTTTTGATCAATTATGGGGCGGACTGGCCAGATTAATGTAACACATTTATGGTCAGAGAATATGGATGCGATGGCGGCCACCAACCCCGTTCGGTTATTGCAGGAAGGTAACTGAGGGGACCCCGGAGCAGACGGTTCGCAACGAGACCGCTCGCCATTTTCTCACCGTAGATAACTTCTATATGATTATTATCCAAAGAGAAACTTGTTTGCCGGGTTTTTGCCAGGCAGTTCATATACCTTCTTTCTCACCAGGGAAGTTGAAAGAAACGTTCACATACAGCCTCCTATTCTATACGGCATCCGAATATCTCGGCTCATCAGCCCCGCGTTTTGCGTCCGTCGATATTGTCAGGTATGTGCGGTGCCTTGGCCCCCGGCGAGAGAAACCTTTTTCCCCGCTGCCGAGGAAAGAAGTAGGTGAGAGGTGCCACAGAGGAGGGGAGATAACAGAGACAGTAGGGTAAACCAGAGCTGAAGGGCATATGACAGGGAACTGTTTGAACCTGGAACATTTTGTTATTGGGAGCCAAGTTATTTTAAACCTACAGGGGCTATCTTTCTTCCGCCAGAAGGATTTATTTTTTTTTTTCGCTCCGAAAATACATGTTTTCGCTTCACAACCAGCCACATAAGCTTGTATGTTTGCCTTTAATTTCGCTTCTTTTTTAAAGGGCTAAATGATTGGAGGCGTGGCCGATTTGTTGAACACAAAATTGCAACCGTCAAATTCCGTTATTTTCCTTTCGTGTCCTGCGCTTTCAACACGCGGGATAACTGTGTCCGTTACTCAACAGAAATGCGGTCCGCCGGATTCGTTAAGATGTGTCACGTCGCAGATCGATCGCCGGCGACGCACATGGAGAGGTGACCGTGGGTGTACTGAAAACCGAAACCGCAGAGGCGATGGAGCTTGTGCATCGTGTCCCTGTTGGCGAGTAAAGGAATGAGGTGCGGTGCTGAGCATGCACAGGGAGAAGTAAACACGTGTTAGTGGTGGCCGTGTAGTGACAGCGACTGCCTACGTACGGCACCTTTTAACATCAGGTCACAGTGAGAGTCAAATACACTGTGCGCAAGCAATAGGTCTCGCGCCGTTAAACCTCAAGTCACACAACCAAATATAATGACTTCAGTACCTAACACGATATCTTCCCACCTACATCTCATGCTGCAGCAGGGGGTCCCCCCGACGCTTCCCCCATCAGCACAAACCATTTTCCGCCTCAATCTCTCTCTCTCTCTCTTTCTCTCTCTCTCTCTCTATAGGTCTCGCGCCGTTAAACCTCAAGTCACACAACCAAATATAATGACTTCAGTACCTAACACGATATCTTCCCACCTACATCTCATGCTGCAGCAGGGGGTCCCCCGACGCTTCCCCCATCAGCACAAACCATTTTCCGCCTCAATCTCTCTCTCTCTCTCTTTCTCTCTCTCTCTCTTTCTCTCTCTCTCTCTCTCTCTCTCTTTCTCTCTCTCTCTTTCTCTCTCTCAGTCACACAGCTCTATTCCCCTGGTGCCCCAATTTCTCACCTCGCCACCACCAGACCTGTATCATAAATCCCCCCCCCCCACCCCCCTCCTCCTCCTCCATCGCCATCGCCCATTTTACCTCCCACAGTGCTCTGTGCAAGCAAAAGCCCTATTACCCCCTCGCCAGGCTCTATACTCCTCCTCCATCGCCATCGCCCATTTTACCTCCCACAGTGCTCTGTGCAAGCAAAAGCCCTATTAACCCCTCGCCAGGCTCTATATTGTTCTTGAATAATTGAAGATCCCTCCCGCCACGGTGGGGGAAAAAACACCTCAATAATGAATGAGAGAAGGCCTCTTTTAAAAGGTGGAAGAGTCCGGTGCATAATTCACGGGGCAAATCTGTAGTAAAAGACACCTGTTGCATAGAGACGGAGTTCTCCAAGTGCGGCACCGCTGTTTATTCACGTGCCACGTGTGCCAACCGACCTCCGCAGGGAATATACAAAGGGGACTTTGCTTTAACCAGTCTCGGTTTGGTGAGAGTGAAGCTCTAGAAGTGTAAAACAACATATACTTAATTCATTCAGATTCATCTTTGGCAATGGCCATGTTTGTCAATCCTGTATGGTAACTATTTCTTCTCAGAGTTTTGCCTCTGTTTGTTTGTTTTTTTTATTTCCCTTCCCATCTTTGTTTATTTCCCTCCTTTCTTTTTTCTTTTTTTTTTTGATTGTTATCACCTGCCCTTTGTATTCTGTGTGCTCACTTCCCGCTGGGTCATTTTTTTTCCTGGCTTTTTGAATTCAGTTTTTCTCCTAGCTTTTTGGACTTACCCTCGAAACATTTTTTGGGTTTTTGCCCAGATTGCTGCACTCTGACGTTTTTGTTTGTTGTCCTTTACAGACTGGTTTTGTTCTAATCTGCAATTTGGGTCCTTCCATTCCATCCAACCCTGACATGTCATTCCGATTACAGGCAAGGCTTTTTGCAGATTCATTTCCTCCAATAATGACAATAAACATATATATATATATATATATATATATATATTTATAATACATAAAACATAAAAATGTACATATACTAGTAGACCAATGGCATTACATTCAAAATCCTTGCCCATTCGCCAAAGTGAGATCGAACACCTGCGTTCCGAATGTGGAAACAAGTTCTGAAAACACTTACTTAGTAAAATTAGATAACGCAGCTGGTTAGTTTCTCACTCTCCAATTACGTAGCAAAAAGAATAATGAATGCAGCATCAGTTTCCATTTTTTGTTAGTAAATGCACCTTTTTTTTTCGATTTCGCTCTCAGAATATTATTTGATACACTGGTACAAACATATTGATGCCAGCTACTTCAAGCTGTTTCCCTTACTGTTAGAAGTTTCCAAAGAAGCCTGCAAAAACCTGCAAACTCGAGTAAGCCTGTCACACGAATGTGTTATATTGGGGGAAATGCCTGTCGACGGTACAGTGTTTCTAGCCGCGAAATTTGACAAAGGTGATAACAGTAGCAGCGGAGAGGACGCAGGAGAAAATAATTGTTTGGAGTGGCTTTGTCGTTGTATCCCCCGTGGTGCGGCAGAGAGCAGCTCTCTGTCTGGGGTCACAGCCACTGCTGAGCGCACACCTGGCAGCACAGATACATTTCTCATTTCTCCACCACAGAGCGCGTGTGTGTAGGTGTGTGTGTGTGTTTGGCAGAGAAACGGGAAGCTATGTCTGTGTCAGTATTGGAAGAAGGTGAGAGAAAAGGCAAATGAGTTGAGGAGATTTTGTGTGTGTGTGTGTGTGTGTGTGTGTGTGTGTGTGTGTGCTGTCTCTTATACACATCTCCACAGTGCTCTGTGCAAGCAAAAGTGTCTCTGTGTGTGTGTGCTTGTTTCCCTTCATGGAATATTCAAATGTACACAAGCTGTGGTTCAGAAACAGCTTGTAAAAAAAAAAAAAAAATGACAGCTTGACAAAAAAGGAGAAACAATGGAAAGGGTGACCTGTCACGTTGCCTGAACTATATCCCAACGGTTTGTGTACATTGTACTGAAGGGATTTGTTCTCAAAGACACAGTCTGCATTTTGTTTCAGACGCCTTTTTGTGGTTTTGTCCTGAAATCCTCTTTACATCCCGATGGCATTGAATAAAAGAAAAGCGTTAGTCAGATCAATCAAGAAAACTTGTCAGTATTGGAAGAAGGTGAGAGAAAAGGCAAATGAGTTGAGGAGATTGTGTGTGTGTGTGTGTGTGTGCACATGTAGGTGTGTGTCTCTGTGTGTGTGTGCTTGTTTCCCTTCATGGAATATTCAAATGTACACAAGCTGTGGTTCAGAAACAGCTTGTAAAAAAAAAAAAAAAAATGACAGCTTGACAAAAAAGGAGAAACAATGGAAAGGGTGACCTGTCACGTTGCCTGAACTATATCCCAACGGTTTGTGTACATTGTACTGAAGGGATTTGTTCTCAAAGACACAGTCTGCATTTTGTTTCAGACGCCTTTTTGTGGTTTTGTCCTGAAATCCTCTTTACATCCCGATGGCATTGAATAAAAGAAAAGCGTTAGTCAGATCAATCAAGAAAACTTGCTACAATTCTAAAATGTTACTTGCAACAACATTAATATTCATTATTTGTTGATTATTTCATGCTCTTCATTTCAATGTTCATCTTTAATTATGTCAATTAAATAACAAATGTGAATACAAGAACACTGTATGTTTTAGCATACAGCATACATCAATAGTCATAATAATATTTATATGTTCAACAAAATATTCATAATAAGAAATCATATTTGTCCGAAAGGGAGCAGGGGGAAGCAAATGCTTATCAATTCCCACCCCTTAATTACTGTTGATCGATGCTAATCCTTTAAATGACGGTATTCCTACATACATATTTAAATGTATACATACATTTACAATCATTTCTCATCTTTAACCACCTCGTTTTGCTTGAACTGATTTATATTTGTGTTTTTGTTTTAACTCCTGCTCCAAACCATGTCATAAAATCACTCCACAGATTGTTGTGGACATACTTTTCAGAGTTGTTCTGACCTTGAGTTGTTTAAAATGTAGTTTGTAGTTAAACCCCCCTGCCCGTCCATGACCAATGTTTGTATTTTTTTCCAAAAGTGGATTATTTCTTCTTTGTGAATGATTTTGGCAGCTTTAAATTTGACCAGATCAGTAGACGTCAGTGTGTGTGACTTAAAGAATAATGAATTGGTGTGTTGAAGCTATCCAACATTATTGATCATTCTTCTTGCTCTTTTTTGTGATGTGTCTATCGGCTGTAAGTGTTTCCACAAATCTCCACACAGTAACTCAGATGATAATAGTTACTGTGGGCTTGGCGGGAGGTATAACGTAAATGGCTTATTGGGCTATTTTTTGGGTTGCACTTTTCTGCTTGCTATTTATACTTTGATCATTTGCTATCAAACCTGGATGTTGTTATGTGATACCACAGAGTAAAATATTATTATTTTTTCTTTTTTGACTGATGCATTTGTTTCAAGTGCTTTCTCGTGGACTGTGTATGAAGCGAGGGACAGCAAGTGAATGGCTTTGCTTTAGACTTTGCAGACAATACAATACAACTCTCAAAAAGAAAAAAAAATGCATTTCCCGCAATCTTACTTTAACAGTATGATCTAAATCAGGTAGTGTGTCTGTAAACAATTAGGATATTCTCCTAGGGCTGTATTATTTTGGTTCTTCTTTTACACCCCCACCCCTCTCCTGGCGGATCTAAATCAGGAAGCACTTAACCACAGTTGTCGGACTCAAAGTTGACATCAACATGGGGCAAGTGCAGGAGGACCCGGTTCATCACCTTTTGGCACTCCACTGCCGCCAGTGCTAGCGTCAGGTCAGGCGTCACAGATGTCCCAGGACATTTTAATGGAAAAAGGTGAATAATTTATAAAGATAAATTCCTTTAGTGCAGAGAGCCCCTCCCCCTTGCAAATGTGACTGCCATTGTGACAACACAGTGACAGAGCTAAAGACAGACTAAATAGAGACACATTGACATTTAATCCTATTTAGCCAACTCCTAATTGAGTGAGTAATGTTTCTCATCTCATATCAAGACAGACAATCCATCAGACGTGAAAATGTCCATAATATCTCACACAAACGTCAATGGATTTCAGTAACATTTTTCACAGTATTGTGGATGAGGGTGACACAAAGACAGTTTGATAACAGCATTCACACTGATTCTATCTGCTATGCCAACAGATATCTTACACACACGCATTATACAGAGTGGACAAATCTGTGGAGCTTTTTCTTCTTTCTTTCTTTTTTTTCTATTATGTTCCGAGTGGGAGAATGTCACAAAATCCGAAATTGGTGGGACATGCTGATTATCAGCGTAACTTGCATTGTTACAGCCACAGCCTTGTGCTGTTTTGCGGTCCATTCTGACTGTTCACACTTGTTCACATTCATAATAAATACCAAAGGAGCTGCAATATTTATAAGCCTCCCTGTCTCGGGTGCTGGGTTTATTTAAGGACTCAGATTAAGATGACAGCGGAGGTGACAGGATCTCTCTGTGTGTGCATATGGATGGAGTTTTTTTTTTTTTTTTGCACATTTATATTTTATATTGCAAATGTGACAAAGCTTTTGTACTGTAACTCCTATGGTTCTGCTGACAGGCCTTTGGCAAGATAACAAACCGCTGCCTACTCATTCTTTCACAAACTCGAAGACAATATTTAGGACACGAGAAACATTTTTGGGACTGAGAACTATGAGGGTAAAAAATGTTTGATGAGGAGGTCCAGGATGAAAGGAAGGGGAAACAACCGTTGACAACTTTCAACACTACTTTTCTTGTTTCCATAGTAACAGTGATGTGCTTTCCATCAGTACTTCCAGACCCAACAGAGGGCACTTCACAACATGCAGGGGCACGGTGTACAACCTCTGCCCCAATTGCTACCCCCTGTTGCTGTGAGCGGCTTTTGTGATTGAGTGATGGCAAAGTCAGAATGGCACGCAAGGCCATTGGTTCTCCTCAAAAATGCCAGTCAACTTATGACTTGAAAGGACGGATCAGAAACATTTTCTGCCTTCCCAACTTGTAATTTCCCCAGCCACATGTGGTGCATTGCTGATAAATCATATTAGATAAGGGGCTCTGAGAGCACCAACACAGTTTAGAGTGTGGTTAAGTGCAGTAAATTGAAGTCGATGCCGCTGATGTGTGGAAGCGAGGCAGCACCTCTGACCCAATCTTATCTGTATATAAGTGCGACGCATCTTGAGAGAGCTGTTGAGAGAGCGTAAACAAGAGTGGCTCAGAAAAAAAAGGCCAATTAATTAGCAGATGGGAGACTACTCTTAAAAGTATAACAGAAAATGATTTAGCAGGTGTCATTAAATAAACGGTGTAATTTCTCTATGTTTGGCTTCGTAGTAGTGCATCCCGATCAGGCAGCACTTTTCCAAAGACTTTACCATATCCTGCATAGGTACCACCACAATATAGGACGCGCCGCCTTTGATGGTAAACTCTACGGTGGAGTTGAATAATTCAGTCTGTTTGAATCCAAAGACGAAAGCAGCGTCTGCACTTCAAAAAATTCCTGAGCCAGATTTTTTATTTTTTTTTTGACTCACTTTGATCAAGCAGAACTTCAGATGCAGCACGGATCCAAACAGGCAGTTCACCAAGTATAAGCTTGGAGAGCTTCAGATTTATACTGGCCCTTATGCGTTTGTCTACATTATCATTTAGCTGTGAGTGGTCAGTATTATTAATCCCAAGGACATTTACTTACAAAGCATCCCAAAACTCCCTTTTTTTGACTCCCAGTGTTGTCAAGCTCCGTTATCAGGATTCAAAACCTGCGACGTGAGACGCATCAAGACGGCACTTAATTTTTCTCCTGCATGAATGAATCACAGCTGGTAAATCTCGAGATAATGTGTCAAGTCTAAAAAAGGAAAGTAAACAATCAAATCCATTTCTTGAGGGAAATCTGAGAGCTCGTGCTGAGAAGAGTTTTAATTCATTTTGGTTCTGAACTGTTTTTCTTTCTCCTTACCTCAAATCTTGATTAAATTCAAACCTGCCAAGGTTAACAGCCGTGCCAGGGAGAAGTATTGGTTCCAGAGATTAGCCAGTCAACAGAGCTGATGTCATGGCCTTTTCATTCAGAGTGCTCCTTTTGTTGGACAGAGGCTTACAAGGGACCAAAATGTTACAAATTCTTAGCTGCGGGTCTTGCAGGAAGGCCCCTCACGTGTTACTGGTTCACAAAGGAAAAGAAATGCTTGGCAGGCATTTGTTCCTATCCTAGATTTAATATGTATGACCCATTAGTATGGGGGCAGATGTGCATCGGTAATGCATCAACTAATAAATATATATATATATATGTATGTATATATATGTGTGTGTGTGTATATATATATATTAAAACATAGTATTATTTTTTATCTAAGTGGAGTTTTGGATGGACAAAACACAATAAAGGCCTTCTCAACTGTTTTATATAATTATGGTTCATGGCTATTGCACCATTATAGAGGCAAAATGAACCCCAAACGTTTTGTCGGGTCTTATATAAGCCAAAATATAACTTAACTGTGAATAAACATACCATTGTGCATCCCCTTGTAAACGTAGCCCTTTATAGAAATAACAAGATGTTTCTGGAAAACAGGACAGGATTTCAAATACTATGGTTGGAGGAGTTCAAACCTTGAAAATAAAAATTTTAATAATTATTGGTTAGCACAGCGTGGCATTTCATGGGTTTATGGACTCAAATTGGGGTCAACGCCATTTTGAGCAAGTGAAGTGTCATCTTTTTGTATTTTTAAACTAAATGAGACTGCATCGAAGAAAGTTGCCTGTATGAATAGTCACTCTTTCTACTTTACACCTGAATCTGATTGAAGACCGACTAATTGACAAAATCTAATCACAAATCAGAGTCCAGTGGATTAAATGTTTTTATTTTCTCGATTGATCGATATTTGTTTTTCAGAGTGTCACGCACCAGAGTGTGCCCGGCCCCGAGGGTCTCACAAATAACGCAAAGTTCATCTCGACATCTAAGCCAACTGTGCAGTGATTCCCAAGAGCTCCTTCAAAGTGGATCCTTGATCCACCGTCTCTTTCCCCGCAGATCAATGACAGTTGAAGAGTTCATTATCCAAGACAAATCTATACACTTCTCTGCCACATCTTCAAGCCATTCTTCTCATCCCCCTCTTCACTCTGCCTTTTAGCTGGCCTTCGGTCATCACTCATCTCGGTCGCACTCGTTTTTTAGCCGCTCTGTCGTTCCAGTCTAATGACACAAAGGCTAATTTTACACCCACCAGTCGTTCCGTTTAATTACCGACTGTCCAGACTCCTCCGGCGCGATCAATAAAAAAAAAAAAAACGTAGCGGGATATACAGAAGCCCTGGCCAAAAAATTAAATGTCCATTGGGTGCTTCATTTGAAAGGAGGAAAGAAGATTCCTCATCAGTCAGTGCACAAGGAGAGCTAGCGGAGGCGCATAGCAGGTAGCTAATTGGTCATCAGGGATGATTTGTGCAATGTCACCGATGTACTGTATCATCCGCGTGACACATTATCAAAGTTCGCTGCGCGTCAAGGTTTAACTCTGCGACACTGATAATCTTTGAGAGTGTAGAATTCCCTTGAATAATTCAAAGTCTGTCAGCAGAGTGGGACGATTTCACTTATTTCACATGCAAATAAGCTTCTAATTTAATGGGGAGCTATTAGTTTCATTGAATCTCGCGGAGTCGCGGTAATGTATTAGAAATTGATTTAGACCCCGTTCCCATTAGAAACAAGGTGGGGAAGGGTCATATGGACAGATAGGTTGGCCATTCATTGGACACGCTGAATCCATGCGGGGAGAATTCTAATTCTCGCCACACTAAGTCGCGCATCATGGAATAGCGCTTTCTGTTTGTACGTTTATTCTTCAGTGGTCCTAAAGAACGTCAAGGGCATCGGCAGAGCACATTTCCAAAATTCATATTTAAAGTTAGTGGAAAATCATTTCTGGATTCCCCCTCTCCTCTGGACATAGGGTCCCTCTTCGCGCCATTTCATTGAAATAAGTCTTACATACAAACTTTTTTTTTTTTTTTTTGTCATCGCTTCAAAAACTTTTTAGGGATGTGAAATATGCAGACTTGGAAACAAGCAGGATGCCCATTTATTCCATCTCATTTTCACTTTCCGATTGAACAGGAAACAGCCCCGCAGTCACATGCCGTGAGCTCGTCAATATATACAGCAAAAATTTAAATGTTGGCGGTGAGGCGGCATGATTAAAAACGTATCCGTGACAGGTGGATGGATGGCCGTCTGGTGTTAGCCGTGTGGTACTCTGAGCTTTAGCCACGCATCTGGGATCCCTATTTTATTGTACAGTTCGTGAAATGTGTGATTCATTGTATTTTACCACAAAGGGCCTTCCCTCACAGTTTCTCTCAGCTGTAAACGGGGCAGCTGAACGATATTAGACACTGGATTCGCAAATCAACGCTGAACTCGCCGTTTTGATGGGATATTTTCACCTGGCAGGCAAGGACGCGGTTTTATATGTGCGATATGATGACCGTATGAGAGGTTTACTAGTGAAACCGTGCCAAAAAATGCGGAATTCTTCTTTTCTATGTCTGTGAGCCTTCTGCGTTATCCTCTGAAAGACCTATGCAGCATCATGAAATGTGCTTTCCGGTGCACACCAAGACCGATCGGAGACAACCTATCGGCGGGGTCGGCCCCGGATGCCTCGGTTATTGAGGACCAATGGGAGCCGGCCTGTCGGGCGGGGCTGGGAACTGATGGTGGAACGGATTGGCCGTGGCAGCACTAATGGTAAGTGAGAGGTAATTAAAGACTTGTGTGCGGCTCTCCATCCGGCGAACAGAGCAGGGAGCCGGGCCTCCCCGCCGCCTCATTTATCATCATCTGCTTAGCAGGCGGCTCGGAATCAGGACAAACAGAAGGCACCCCCTCCATCTCTCTCCCTCTATCGCTCTCCCGCTTGTTCCCTCTTATCTCCTGCCTGATTTGTCCTTTGCATCTTATCCACTCATACTTCCATCTTTCCCTCCTTCATTGCACGGCCATGTCCTTCTTTTTTAGTTTTTGGCTCGGGTGTATTCTCGTCCTCCGTCGTCCTCCATCTTTGACTTTGCCACCTGCGAAAGTCCCCCTCCCTTATCCATTTCTTGCCGTCTATACCCCATCCCTTACTTTTGTTTTTCATTTTATTGTCAATGCTCTATTTACTACTTTTCCTTTTACTTTCGCATCAACTTGCTGTGTTCCATCCTCCTCATCTCTTTTGGCCCTGTTCTATTTATTCAATATGCGTCACCTTCGGTGGTTTGGTGCTTTCCGCTCTCCATTTCTGCGTTGCAATTTTCCTCCCTCTGTTTGCATCCTGCTCTTCACCACCTCAGCGCGACCCCGACGTTTTTCATTTTGACTCTTTCTATTCCAATTTGTCTCTTCGTTGTCGTCGCTGATGTCGGTTTTTATTGGCTCGATTCTGATCTTTAGAACTCTTGACTAGCAACATTTTGGGATTTGGGAAGTAAATTTACTCAGATCAGAAGATCCAAAGTGTGAGTTTAATCGCCATCGTCTCGATCATCACCGATTGCTGCTAAATTATTTCTACCTCTCTTTTTACCCACCTCTTATCTTTTATCTATATATAAATATGTGTATTTTTTTTTTTTTTGTAACTTGCACTATTTTCACCATGCGGAGTAGCTCCCCAAATTTCGTTGTGTGTGTAACATACAAAGACAATAAAGTCTATTTCTATTTCTATTAAGGGACCGCACTGACCATTAACACTGCACAATTTGTAAACAATTAACTCGGACAAAAGAAGTTGGCATCTGCGACCAAGTACATCAAATAATTGTCCTGGGACATTGTTGCTATTGTGAAGTGTATGAATATGCATCTGCTATGATTTCACAGCAAAATGTGAAGGTACATTTGACATCCCCTGACAAATGAATGATGGCTTGAACAGTCAATGTTAATCGGCAATCCCTCTCAGGATGAATCAGTCAGTCTTCACAGGCAGGCTTAAATGAATCTGTGTTTCTGCTAATCCTTCCTGTGTACAGTTGTCATTAATTAATGACTTGTGTTGCGCAATTGCAACAACACCTCAGCACCCTGGCAGAGATACAGACAACGACACCGCCCACATCGATAATTGGCTGCAAAAGGTGACAGAGAGAAATAGAGTGAAACAAGATGAAGAAGAAAAAAAAAATACAGGAATACAAGGCATGGACACGACTCCAGTGTCGTCCAAACAGAGCTAATTTGTAGCAGAAAGTAATTTGCACCATCACTCATGACCAGGGACAGTTGTTGGAGAAACAGGGAACAGATACACTCAGGTACCCCAATTTATCACTTCACTTCCTTTCTGTGTCACTGGGATATCTCACTGCGGTCTTGTTCCTATGCCGGGAGTTCAAAGTGAAGCGAAACATTTCAACTTTCTTCTGGTAGATATGGAAAATAATCCGATTATAATGCGAGCATTTGGTATTGCAATTTTGTTCCTTGTCGTTGCTGTTTTGAAGGAAAAAACAACAACAAACAAAGCCTGTGCTGCCTAAAATGACATGCTTTGATTCTCACGCACTTCAGTCTCACGGTCTGAAAGTTTCCCCGTGTGGTCCCTATTCTGCAGATGGTTGATTCCACCCACATGCAAGGATGTTTCCTGTTCAACACATTAGCCCCAGTCTGAATGGGGGGCCGTCCGTTAGACGCTGTCCCTCATTGTCACAACGCAGAGCTGCGCTCAGCACCGATTACAGCCGCAGTTGCGTGAAGGCCCGTGACAGGCCACCACTGTGGCTGTCACCTCCCACATGCGAGGAGCAGGATGAGGAGATAAAAATACTCAGACATTGACCCTCGTTGTTGACATTTCATATTGCTACAATGTGGGCCTATCAGATTAAGATGATGCAATAGCAGGTAGAGAATAATACACACACCCACACGGACGCACACATCAATCCAATAAATAAAAAAAAATAAAAAAACAAGGGCTCTCAGTTATATCTTTACAAAATTCTGCAGTGACCAGCAACTGGCCTGAGTAACATGCAGCCACGTGCCCTGTATCTACGGTACTTTTTTTAAATTTATTTTACTGATATATACTGTATATACTGTATATAATTTTTTTCTCCACATAATTACAACATTAATGGAAAATATATATGTATATATAGATGAGTTGAGTTAAGAGGGAAGAAATGTGTATGTGTTACAACATTTATTCGACAATCATTGCTAGCTGAATAAATATAAGATCAATCCTTTTTTTAATGGTTGGTCAATAAAACAGAGGGTTCCCATTGGACAAAGGCATTACCCATCCACCACCACTGCCCCTAAAATACAAAGGTGTAGAAAAAAATTGTTTAATTCCTCCTGCCCGAGACAATTAGTCGTCTCATGGGTTCTCATGGGATTTTTTTTCTTACAAACATTTTAAGGGGCCTGACCCTAGGTCGGGAAGCACTGAACTAAACTACAACAACAATTTATTAGGTATTTAAAACTAACTCAATCTCTACCAACCACAGTAAAAATAAATAAATAAAAATCCTGATACAGTTGAATTAGTGTTACCTATATATAATAAAATGTAGGATCAACCTCAGAGGATATTTTTCTCCAGAACAACCTTTTACTTTTGATACTCTAAGAACAATGTGCCACATATTCCTTTGCTTTGATTGGGATTTTCAATGCTTCTCCAGAAAAAAAGCTAATAAATGTTTCACAGCGAACACATTTGGAGCTAAATTACCAACACTACAAAGCGCCAGTAAAAGCCGCAGCACTGAACCAGTTTGTGTGCGGGTGGAAATAACCCTGACTCAATCAAGGGACCGCCTATCTCCCATTCTGAACGCAGAGTTGGCAAAGCTGTGACATGAACCACAAAAGAGTAAATTCATCAAATTGCGGCATGTCAAGTTCTATTTGTCTGAGAGGACCTCTCTTGCACATACTTATCAGCTGGCCTATCGTAGCCTAATAGCTACTGTAAATTTGCCAGTATCAGATGGCAGGCATTCATTTGGAAAATGACTGCCTCGATCTATATTTCATCAGCTGGTCTGGAGATATGAATAGTAGATATTCTTATTGGGTCTCAAGCCTCATCAAGACTCCTGATGTGAAACTCATGCTCAGAGATTTAAATGATTCACAGAAAGTATTCATTGTGATATATTTGACCGCATTCACTTTTTTTTCTCTCTCTCTCTCTAGTTAGGCCTGAAATGTACAATAACTTTGCTCATCTGGCGTGCACATTTTATATATATATATATATATATATATATATATATATATATATATATATTTGCTGCCCCTTTTTCCGGCGTGCACTTGCACACAAACAAAGCTATTAGGCTGTGGGGAGCTTATGGAACACACAACTGCCTCGTGAGTGGAGAGAGCGCAGATGGCTCTCAGATCAAGGCCTTAAGGTTTCATACTGTGGTCCCGTATCCGCGAAAGCCGGTCTGTTCTAATCTGGCTGAAAATGATTGAGTCTTCGGCGGGGAGAGTGACGGTGCTGCGATGATTCAGGGGTTTGAGTCACATCTATGCTGCGTGCTGCAATTTGCCCACACTCGCATCATTTTATTATGCCCGTTTATTTTTCTTTTATGGAAT
The DNA here is from genome assembly GCA_016785305.1 of Colistium nudipinnis. NCBI lineage: Eukaryota > Metazoa > Chordata > Actinopteri > Pleuronectiformes > Rhombosoleidae > Colistium > Colistium nudipinnis. The sequence goes on from JAFBJU010000285.1 coordinate 256,934, forward strand.
ACATGTCTTGAAAGGCAACGCAGAGCCATACAATGTGGAGTGATTTAAAGCCACAGGGAGCCGCGATACACTCGGTCAGGAGCTTGAAGATAAGTAACGGTCAAACCCGTGCAGATGACAAATTTACCATTTCACAATCAGGAGAAACGCGCATATGGATATGGACGATGCAGCGACATTTAGGACCCAGTAACTCTCTGCTACTCTCGCGGGGTTTGGTCGATCCCGCCCAAACCCCCACCCCACCCCGACCCCACCCCACTTCCACCATTTTCTTCTCCCCCTTCTCCTGGCCTGTTTGCCCAGTTTTATCTGCAGTCACACCTCTCTCCCTTCTTGTGCGCTTATCTCCTGCGCCAGTGTGCGCCGCGCATCCGTGGCCCTGTTAAAGATAGGACATTACAGGGCGAGATTCTCCTGTTTACTCGAGATTTCACAGGCGGACGATTCCCGCGGGCGGCCGCCATAGCGCGGCGGCGTTTGCTTCCCATCGCGGACATGCCGCTCGATCCTTTCCCGGCGGTGCGTTTACTCGGGGCACCTATCGGCTCTCCGGCGGGCCTTAGGCTGATAGGCTGCACGGGGTATTAGGATCACTTCAAGCAGGGCAGCAAACATGTTGACAACAACTGCCACAAAGTCAGAGATTTGGATGTCGATACTGTTTGATGAGAAACCAAAAGGTGATCGCTTCGACGCTGCTTTAAACTTTGAAAACTTTCTCTGGAAAGCTTCACTCAAGATATTTTGAAATATGCATTTGGAAGATCTAAAAATTCGTCCAAGCAGGTTTTCTCTTTATGTTATTTAATATGAAGTAAACAGCCCATTGATTGAAACCAAGAATAGAAATGAACCGCGTATCCCTTGTAATAATGGTGCCCACCATGTCCTAAAATCCCCTTTTTGCCCTGAGTTGTTTGGGAAACATCTTCACATTTAACTCGAGAAAGGAAAAACAATAAAATCCCAACAATATGAAAAAATACAGCTAAATTTGATCTTATAGACAAGGAACGCAAGGAATTTGGAGTAGTAGCATTGCCTTATCTGATAGTGGGAGGGAAAGGAATATATCAGAGTAGTACACGGTGTGAACACTTCCCCAACACCCTTTCCAGGAGATAAGGAAGCGATGACATTCATAGGGTTGCGAAGGATAGAGTAAAAAGGAAATTGAAAAAGAAGGGAGGGGCATGCTGTTGAAGATTTATCTTGGTCGGTCTATGGCTTTCTCAGTGTGTGATAATATTGTATTGAAGTGGCATCCTGTTTGATAACCATTTCATTTCTGGTCGTCCTTTGTTTTAATGGTTATACCTCTTCATCATTCTCAAAGCAGTATCATACCTTCACTTCCTTTATGTATTTTTATTTTTTTTTTAAATTATCCCATACCGCACACTCATGGGTGCCCATGCTGTACATCTGTTTTTCCCCAGGAAAGCCACAGTACTCTATACTGAACATTTCCATTGGGGCAATAGAGGAATAAATGACTTGCTCAAGGGCACCTCGATTATTTGTACAGGGAAAAGAAAGCATGACTCACACGCTCACCCGCCCAGCGCACAGTTTCCCAGCAGTTCTGCGGTTTCAAATAGAAAACCCTTCTCGTTTAACCTTTGGATTGCCATCCTTTTTCTTCTCTTTTTTTTTTTCGGTGCTTCAAAAATATGAGCAAATTGTCTTAAAAATAACCAACATGGTACTGCTCTCGCACACATTGCAGTGGACTTCACCAACAGACGAGAAAAACCTCAGGAGACGCTTTTCAAAAAGCCCGCAATGTTGAGCAAGGCGCAATGTTAATTACGTTCCAACTAAAGAAAAGAAAGTGAAGTTTGGCCCAGTCTCTAAATTAGTTTTCCCACAGAGGCTGCTTCGCAAAGTTTCTTCTCTTGTTTTCTTAGTCTCCGGAGGTAATAGACCTGTCGCTGCGGTAATAATGATAAATCCCCTCTGTCTCCCCAGCGGAGGATGGGCGATCGCCCCAAAATATGGATGCGAGTGGCTGGGGCTATAGTGGAACTGGGTTTAAATTGGCCTGAGGGTCACCCAGAGATTATGACCACGGCGCAGAGTTATAAATCAAAGGAAAAAATAGCTGGAAAGAGGGTGCCACAGTTTAGCGTGAGATACCGTCGCCTTATTAGAAACTCACAGGCACCACATTTAGACAAGGGAGTATTGTTTCCAAACACAATAAACGTGCGACTACAAGTGAATCATATACGGCTGGCTCTAGTTCTATCGTTCTTTTTTTGGAAGTCATCCTAGCAGCGGTGTTTTGGGTGCTACGGTCATCCCCCCCGCCCTTCCCTGTCCCAACAGCGAAACACTTAATTACTCCTCTGCCATTTTAATGGCTCCTGGGTAATGTATTTGATGCAATTACCCCCCCCCCCCCCTTCCGACAACGGCACAATTTATACAGGCTTCATATTAGAGCCGAGGAATCCTTCATCCTGGGAGGACGGAGTGTCGGTGGAGAGAAGAACGAAAAAAAAAAAACGCCGCAATAATCGGATCTCAGATCTTTGTGAAGTGCACAGCTGTGTCCTATCGTCGACCGGCAGACCAAAGTGCGTTTTTTTTTTTTTCCTCTTGGCTTCCACTGTAAATCCACGCCCCCCCGGCTGCAGCGAAGTGTCACCAGAGTTGGTGGTTTACGCCTTGGAAAACAAACGATTGATCTTTGGGAGTCGCATTGCGTGTGTGATTTCATCAGTAAAGCGCTTGGAGAAAGAAGGCGGACAGTGAAGGTGAAAGCAAAGTGGTCGGAGAACATTAAAGCAACTTTGCCCTTCCGTTTCCTCGCGGCATTTCCTCCTGTTGTATGTAATTTATTCCGAAATGCCACCCAAATGTATTATCTATTTATTTTTCTTTATGTTAATGCAAATAACTATATGACAACTAATAAGCATAGTTCACGATGTATTTCTTTTTTCCGGCTCGCAGGGAAAATGTGCATCTGAGGGGCAGCTCTGAAAATACTGCCACAGTTTTTTGGAATGGAACTGTGCATTGTGAATAGCATAACAACATAACAAACTCCCTATCTCCACTCATGGATTTCTTCTCAGACTGTCAGCAAATCCCTTCACACCCCGTTTCCACATATCTGACATCCGTCCACTTTTCTTTCTCTTCCATTTCCACGCTTGGCCTCGTATTATCTGCGAAATAATCCTGACACCGGTCCGTTCACACTTTCATTATTGCCTCTTGCGCCCATACTCCCTTTTCCTCCCTTGTCCCGCAACCTTCCCGTGTTGTATGAAATATCGTTTGTATTTTTTGTATTCTTTTCTCTCTCCTAAACAACAAGAGCAACGTCGGCTGTGCCATCCCCTTGCCACTGCACTCTGACTTTTTGCTCTGTCAATCATTGCTGTAGTGCCCTGACCCAGAACAGACACATTCGCCCTATATACAATAAGATGTGAGTGAGCAGTTTTCATCTGCCAGAGCAATCTGGTCCCCGGGGGGTCCTCGGGATCCTCTGCTGTGTCTCCCTGGCTGCTCCCGTTGCTTTCATTATACTTCACACTGTGGACACTGAACTGTGGTTCAACTCCCAGGATTGGCTTTCTGGCCGCCTTTTGGGCTGATGCTGAAGTGCCTTGGGGCTTGACCTTTCTGGCAGACAGTGAAGTGTCAAGTCTGGTTACGTTTTAGTAGTCCTGCATCATTGTGCAACACACTCCTGAATGTGCTGAGCGTGACATCGTCTGGCAGACACCCCGGGTCCTGGTGTCTTTAGAGGTCTTCAGTGCTGACCTTTACAGTCAAATCATCCCAATGAAGAGATCTGGCCTCAGAAGGAATAAAATCAAATTTGGCGCGTTTGGGTCCTTGGAAAGAAGAAGAGAGGACAGCTGTCCCTAAAACAAGTGCCCACAGATAAGGGCCGTTGTGTGATTAATGAATCACCTTGCGCAACTTTCCCTCTCTCTTGCCTGCCTCGGGTTTGTGAACTGGAGCTGTACCGGTACCCTTCAGGCCACCACCGTGGCAAACACTGGAATAAAGGCAACTGTGTAAATGTTTGAAAAGCAGTGTTCCCCACGGTCCACAGATGACACACTCCCTCTGGTTCCAGTGGTGAGCGAGAATCAGCTAAGAAGCATTAAGCTGCTAGGCTACAGTAGAAGATTAATGACACGAGCTTAGTAAAATGCCTTTAAAACGAACGGCTTTGAAACTTTTTGGAATTTGGACTCAATGTGGATGGTGCCGCTGCTCCGTCAAGTGCAGGCCTGAGGCGATGGCGGGTATGTTGAGAAGCTTTTGCAGGCCCGCACTGTGAGCACGGTGTACAGTGGAGTATGACTTGGCTTTGTGATGGGATCTCTGTGTTGTTGGCGGGTAATTGGGCTCCAGGGCTATGGACAGATGTTAAGAAAGGTGTGAAGAAAAAAAGAAGAAAAGAAAAATGGTGCAGGTTGTCAGAATACACGGACGTCCAGCAGACAAGCGAGGGTGCTTCCCATTACCTGTCGGTTGTGAGTAGTGGCGCCGTGTTTGTGTGTGTGTGCGTGTGTTGGCCTCTGTGTATGTTAGAGAAGAAGTGGGTCCATGAATATGTGTGTGTGTGTGTGTGTGAGAGAGTAAGAAAGGAAGACCCAGAGACTACTTTAAAGCCTGACAATGTAGCTGCTGCGTCAGAAATCAGCCAATGTGTCCAGTAAGCGCAGGGTTGCTATAGCACATTCAATGTATGCCATCAATATTTAAGTCGGACCTATTCTCAAGGGCAATCAAGGAAAAAAATCAGACCGGTGAAATAAATATTGGAACCGTACAGACACACACACACACACACACACACACACACACTCGGATGCAATGATTAATTGGAGCAGCCGAGGTCTAGCCGAGGTATCCCCAAGGCAGGACCTACAGAGCCCCAGCAAAACCTTGCACTTCAGCAAGCCCGCTCGCCTGTCCTCCAGTGGCACCTGTTCAGCCACTCTGGGCGTTCATCGCTATTCCTATCGTGGATCTCTCTCTCTCTCTCTCTCTCTCTCTCTCTCCCCTGACTCCCCGCACAACCTCCTGTAGCGTGTGCTCGTGTGAATGTGTGTGTGTACGCCGCATCGAGAAAGTCAAGGGGGAAAAAAAAAAAAGAAAAAAGACAAAGTATGTTTACAGCTCTCCTCTGGGCTCGTTTAAAGAAGGAGTTTCGCCTCCGATCTAATCTCCATCTAATATTGCTGGGTGGCCGTCCGCCCACGTAATTTCGCATTGCTGCGGTTGCCCATAGGGAGCTCTCATTGCTTTTATTACAGATCTGGCAATCTGGGTCCCTTTTCTCCGGCTCTGGTAATAACCTGTCCTTTTGCTCTGCATTCATTCCAACAAACCACAAAGGCTCCGTTGTTGCATACCAAGCTGAGTAGAAGTGTGAATGTTAATGAATCATTAATATGGTATCCTTAATGGCTTTTTTCAGCTTCTCAAATGCTCTTAGGCTAATAAGTTGAAAGTTGAAGAAAAGTGCAGCGGCAGAAAGCTCAACAGTCGGCAGACAAAAAACAGGTCATGTGAAACCAGGAGTTACATCTCGTTGGGTGGGCACGCGTCCAACTGCAATCTCCAGCTGGTTATTTTATCATTGTGAGACATTAGGTCTGTCATCCCATTGGCCAATATATGCCTTGGCGTGATTCCAAACCTGATATGCTGGCAGTGAGTCGGTCTAAGGGCTCCCATTCCCTGCTATTTAGATAGCACTCCGCCTGGCAGGTCTGGCCTTTTCACCCCTCCCGAGGAGTTACTGTCGAGGGCAGTTTACATTCAGCCGGAGGGCGGCTGAAGTGAGAGACGCGGGGGGAGGCTGGGGGGGGGGGGGGGGGGGAGGGGGGGGAGAAAGAGGACAGGGAGGATGACGAGGAGTGGACCGAAGGTTGTTTAGGAATGCCGCTCAGGTTTTTCCGGCGGGCGCAGGGAGGGGCCTCTTTGGGATGACAGAGTGTCTGGCCGACAAGGCGGGAAAGCCAGACCCAAATGTGGGGATGGGATAGTTGCCACAGTGCTGAGGGAGGATGCAAGTGATGGATGGCGGTTGTTAGACGCGGTAATTGTGTTCAGGTAATTGACCCCGCTCCCCTCCCCCTCTTTTTGTTCTCCTCCTCTTGAGCCAAGTACTCCATCTCCCCTTCACTTCAGTTCCGCGGACGGGAGAAAACATCAGCAAAAAAAAAAAAAGAAGGCCGGTTCCATGTTTTGGCAGCTCACTTGTTTAGGACTTTGAAGCTCCCGCTTTAGCTGACTAGCGGCCGGGCTTTCATCTCATTTCAGTCAAATCGCTTATCGCATATGATCTTACATTTTACACACTTTGAAGACAGCGTTTTAAGGAGTGACTTCGGATGCAGGGAGGATGAAAACCAAACGAATGCTGTGTCCGACGTCCCACAACTGAAAGCCTAGTAAATATTGACAGGGCCAGTAAGACAAAAAAGTAAATCAATCATGTAGCTGGATGATCAAGTCAGAATAGGAAATAGAAATATAGAAGGACATGAGTCATAATAATAATGGAAAACTATACACTTCATTAATATGAAGGGTGTACTTCAAAGCAAGCAAGCCAAGTAAAAATACTCAGTGAAGGCCAAAATGTGGCTCTACAACACTCATACAATGTTTTCATGTCCAGGTTTGCAGTACTATTAGAAACTTATATAAGATATGGATAGCATTTTCAATGAAAAGCCTTTTCAAGGGCCCCACAAGTGATCTTTTATTCAGTGCGACTTTCTGGACAAACTGATAGATATCTAGAATATTAAGAATAGGGTCTCTTAGCAACAGATAACAAAACGTCGGTTGAAACCAAGTAAATAGAAGGATACAGGTAAAGTAGACTGCATGAAATAGTTTCTTATCTATTTTACCTATCTATTCTGACAGAAACACATTGTTGATTGTTTTTCACAAATAGTAAAAAAATGACAATAGCTCATCTCATCTCTCTCTCTCTTCTTAATTTCGTGCAACTATGCACAAATGAAAGCATAAGTCTGACTGGTCTATTTCATTTCTGCTGATGGATCCGCTTACATCCTTCACCCTGGACCTCTTATGTGTACTTGAGGCTGATTTCCCATTTACAGACCCAAACCCGTTTGGTAGAACCACCCATCATTCCATTTCTACTGACATGTTGATAGTTCAGACCAGTGAGGAACAAAGCACAACCTCACCCTCACCTTTCCCTGTAAAGCCAACCGCCCCCAGAGCGCCAGTCAAGAAGTGACTAAAACTGAGAATGATCGTCATCGCTTGAGATGGAAAACTGATGATGTACTTTCCTCTGCATGCATCAACAGATTATGGCAGCATTCATCACCGGTCCCCGACCCTGTGCCCATAATCAGCTGGGTATATCTCAGTCTACGACCTCTGATTTATACCAAACTCTGTGTTAGGACGACAAGTTTTTAAACTGAGCTGCGCTGTGTAAATCAGACACCTCACCGAGAGTTCAGTCGAGACGTGCTCATACTGAGGGAAGTGAGAGAAGAGAGGCCTTAACATCCATCGAGAAACAACGCCTGTCTTAAAGCACCGCACTTTGAACTTTTGAAGAAAGTGTTAATAATAAAAGCATTAGACATCCTTGAACTATACGTTTTAGTGTCGTATACAGTATCCACATATGTTTTATTTTTACACGTTAAATGCAATTTTACTGGTGGTTTCAAAGTGATATTCTGTAGAAAGGAATTGAGTTGCAGCGCTGCTCTGAATGCCTCACATACTCACATTTGATCCCGCTCTCCAGTGAGAAGTAACAGGCTTTCACAGCTCACTCCAGGTGATGTCATCACTACGTTGGTAAACATGCCACTCGTGGGCCTGCCTTTCTTTTTTTTCACTTTGTCACTTTTACTACACCATTCAATCTCACCTTTTAGGATAAGGCAGTAAAGAAAGGCCAATGTCACCCCTCTCACACAGGCCATAAACTACCCCTTCGCTAACTTTCTAATTCACAGGTCTGTTGAACCTTGACACATGATGAGATCACTGTTTGTCACCCAATCAGGGATCTAGATGCAGAATCGCAGTTATGATTGGGAGAAGTATGAGTGTGCATCATAATAATGTCCATTTCTTCTTGCAGGTTTTATTATCTGACTTTCATCTGGAATAGAACAGTCGACGACGGACAGGTGAGGGTCCACTTCCCCTGAATGAAATGAATATTAATGTATCTCATATCATCCGGATAAAAATAATGATTTTTTTTACGTTTGAATGAATTTTCTTCTTAATACAGCATTTTATGAAGCAATATTTAAAGCATGAGCTGTTGTGGGATTGACCTAAAAGGCAGTGATGTACAGCATTTCATTTTTTCTTTGTCTGCTTGGCCACCTCTCAAGGGTTTTCTTATCATATGAGGCTTTGCCGTTATGGCCCATTTAGAACACTTTAACACCATCCGTTTAATCCAAAAACAGGGTAGCACTGGAATTGTGAAAATGAAAAATGGCCCATTTACAATCTTCACCAATTGAATTTACCTGAAAGGAGGCTGGACTAATGAGAATATCCGTGAACCGAATAGAAATGTGATTAACATTGAACCAAGGAAAAGTTGGTGATCAAAAGCAGATAAAGCTGGACCCCAGCCCCAACCCCCACACCATTCTTACCTCCAAGGTCAGTGATTGCAGAAGGCCCCGTCTAGAGTCCGTCCCGTAATGATGTGACAGGCGACTTCCCATTTCACCATCTTCCCTCGCCCATTCCCCTCAGCACTTGGGCCATTCCAGCACCGCTAAATGAGGTCACATTGAAGACGCCACTACAGATTCTCCGAGACAAAGTGGAATTCAATGAAAAACCGGCCGACATAACATTCAGCAGCTTCTTTTGTAGCAAGCTTATTCCCAACCTTAACCTGAATCCAATCTCTGCCCCTGCAACACGTCTTTACACTATCCCCGGCGTATTAAATAGAAATCAGGGCTTGGTTACAGGCCCTTCAATGATCGTTTGGACCGGCTAATATCTGACAGTTTATCCAGGCTGGCCGCCACGGCGGACTCCCTTCCATCTGACATTGCTGTGACTCCATTAGCCAAAGTGTTGGAAGTAAATGATGGCAGGCAGCGCTTGGCAGTGTCAGAGTCTTCTCAGAACAGCCGGTCTGTATTGATTCAATCACAAAATAAAGGATGGAGCCGGGGAACAGCCACCCCAGGTGCATTTCATCCAGCCAAGCCACACTCTGTCTTTTAAACATTGGCACATTGTGACTCGCGGAGCCATTCGTTCTCCAACACACTACCCTGGTCAAGTGTCAGGTGTGTATGGCACATCACACAGCATCGCAGTCAGATATGCAATAATTATATCCACTAAATCGTATTTGATAAGCACATACACATTCCCTTAAAGCAAATGCAAAACAGATGAGATCAGAAGAAATTCAAATTTGATTATTATGCCACTTTATCTCGTAAATAGTCTTTATGAGCAAAATGCACCAGCACAGCAAATAGGCTCAAACATACAGACTGCACCTTTTTGTAAGCACTAAAAATCTGTTCTGTTGGTGCAGTAAATTAACCGATGGCTTTTACTGGCCAGAGGAATGAGAAAAGGAGGAAGAGGGAGAGAAAGACGGGCACAAACACGTCTCTCAAATGGCCATGTTTATCATACAGAGGAGTCACAGCCTTACTTTGACAGCGGGTCTAAATCAAATGCCCTGACCCGCCCATCTTTACACATTATCCTTGCAAATGCAATAAAGATACACTGAAATAATGAGTTATTTTTAATGTAATCAGATTCAAGCCAAACAGACGCTGATTGTTTGGTCCATAACCTACTATGGTATGAGTTTGAGATTTCTTTTTTGGCCATTACTCTAATTTTAACCAGAGGCTCATTGATGCGTTTAGGGACCATGAGCCTGGTTCGAAGCTGGCAGTGCCACAAGGAAGCTGCGCTGGCCCCTCCTGCTGCAGGGCTTTGGCTTAATGTGCTATATATAGTATATTTTATACTAGAGCCATTCTAAAGGAGAAGGGGGGTAGCGATTGCGCAGTGGGGGATACAGCGTTGCACCCTTGCGTTGGTGCATTGCACCCCCCCCATCCATTTGGATTAATGCATGTCATTGATTTTGTTATTTTGAATTAGGTTTGGGGCCCTGTTGAGTCTGTTTATTTTTGTTGGTTTAGCAAGGCAGGTATTTACACTTTTTTGCAGTTTATTTGCCTGTAGTGTTTAAGACGCAGCCAAGTGGAAAAAAATGTAAAAAGCTGGCAGTAATGCACCTAAAAGTGATTTGCCTACCGCCTGAAAACAACAACAGAAGAGAACAACAGCTGGGAACTGGAGTTAATCAAAACTGAATGGTGGATTGCAATATATCAAGGATAACTTACAAACAAACTTAGGTGTAGAATTGCATTACTCTGTGTGCAACTTTACTTTTCCATGTGTGGAAACTTCTAAATAGAGGTGCATCAATTGAAAATGAAATCTTGGAGCAGAGGGTAAACAACGGTAATGATAAATAAGTGTATGGTACGCTGACTATTTAGACTTGCCATTAACCACAGCCTGAGAGTTCCCATCACCAAACAATTACCCGTTTCAGCCTGCCATTACTGGCATCCCAAGGCCAGTGAGAGCATCACTAACATATACACAAAAAAACACTCTTATACCTTTTTTCATAGATGTAAACGCATGTGGGCCTGCATACAAACAAGTTATAAGGCAGAAGTAACGTCTCTCATGTGCCTTCCCCCGTGACAGCTGTGACAAAAATCACCATGGTATGTTTTCTGAGTGTTCCTCTGTGTCACACACTGCAACATCTCATCCTCTGTTTGTGAAACACAGCGTCTCTACTGAATGTGTTTGCAGTCATGAATAAGATGATTGCAGAGAAGTTAAAGGTTACAGTGCAGTGTAGGCCATACTTAAATCTCCCTTTTTTCTTCAGAGGGTTTGCGGGTTATTTTCTAGTGTGTTGGTGCAGAACATCTTTGCATCCTTCTTGGCGTTCTGTTTTCTTGAGTTTTGCCTCCACTGATTCTCTCAATCGTCCTGAAGGGCTTCCTCTGGCCTGCTTTTCACTCAGCAGGGATCCTGCTTCAAAGGAAATAGCCTGAACATGCAAGTACAATGTGGTATTACTGTGCGTATGGGCTCAATTTGAAATCGGTAGGATGTGGAACTTGTAAACTGATGATCGCTCAAAAGAGTTTGAAAATGTAATACTTTTGTGAACATCTAAGATAAGATAAGATAAGAAAATCCTTTATTGTTCCACAGTGGGGACATTTGCAGTGTTGCAGAAACAGAGGTAAAAAGTATACAAACATAAAAAACACAGGTTTAGAACAAAATAAAACTGAGACTGTGCAGGTGGAATAGTTAACCATACAGATATTGCAAAATAAATTTAAAATAAAAAAAAATCAGAGTATACAGTATACATGTTTATATTATATACATCTGTGTCCAGATACAAAGCAGCAAGCTGTGGGTGAACAGCGATAGTGCAATGCGCAGAAGGTTTGTGACGCCTCCGAGGAGGGTTTCAACTACTTAACAATAAAACTATATTTCCATACCCCCTGGGAATCCAAACATAAGCGGTGCATTTCTAATATGCAAACAAAACAGAATAAGAATAGCACATTTTTGCTAAATAACAATACATTTCATGAGTCGGTATTGTTTGGGAGCAAGTGCTGGAAATAGCCCTAACAGATCCTTCCTTAAGGAGATTTTACCTTAAGAGGGACAATGTCTTGGGCAGTCACAATAAAATACACACCCTGCCAAGGAAAATATAACCAATTCTATCCATTTAGGAATAAACAATTGCTGTCCATATGCCACAGAGGCTCATTATATTTTATTTGTATATTTTACAAATATGTAAGCTGTAACATTGTTAAAGCATGGCAGGCAAAAAAAACAACAACAAAATAAGTGTTAACAATATCTCAATATTTGTTCACGGATTCACAAGACACTCACATTGGAATAAATCCATCAGAAGAGGAGGCACATATATAGAAGTATATTATAGTAAGGTGACAGCCCTAGTCAGTGGTGCATATTTTGTGTTGGGATATTTCAAAAACACACAAAGGAAGGATTTCCTAGTATACTATTATATACCATGTCAATGTAGACTCCACGTTTCTATTACTTTAAAATTGGGCTCAATATTTCTGGAAAATAAAAACATAATATGTAAGTGACATAAACATCAATAGTATGTAAAAAAAATGAACGTTTATCTAAAACCATAACACAACTATTTAAAGCCATAAACCAAACCGGAAATGGTGATGTCCACGTGACCACAGAGGCGCGCGGGAGAGGATTATTTCAAACCAGGAAGTGCAGCAGCTCTTCTTGGCCATTAATCAGCGGACACGGCGGGGGTGCGGCGCAGCAACGGGTGAGTAAGAGATGTCTGTTGGCGTAATTAGAAACATGTGCAGCCCTGGTCGAACTACTGGTTGAAAAACTGGGAAATGAGAAATAATTCCTTAAATTTAGAGTTGAGTGAAGGGGCGTTGTTTGACGCGTGTGGGTGTGCGCGCGCATGCGCGTGTCTGTTTACGCTCTACTGTTATCCGGTGACAGAGCCGCTGTTCAAGGTTTTTGTTAAAAAAAACCTGTGTTGTGTGCATATGAAGTAAATGTGAATAATATTATTATTATATGTTGAAGTTGTTGTTGTTGAGTGTTTTCACCAGCTGTTGCGTGATTGGATTGGAAGAAAGCTGGGGGGGCCTGGTGTGTGCTTGTGCCTGTGAGTGAGGTTCCAGAGGCTGCTGCGCATCTACTGTACATGTAAAGCTACAATGATTGTTAAATAAAATGTGATAAACATTAAAACTAATGGGGTTTGGGGAACAAACAAACAAACGTGTGAGACAAAATCTCAGGTGTAAGAATGTGCTAAACGTTAACTTTTAAATTGTATTTATATTTCTATTTAATTGTACTTCTGCCTGTGTCTCATCTGCTCACAATACATAGGCATGAGTGCGATTATACAATGTTAATAATATAACATCTAAATTAACAGTGGTGCAGATTTATGACACAATGTGTTGCAACATTTTACAAGCAAGGTTGGCTTTTGTTTTTAATGATGGCACTATCTGGCATTTACCTCTTCAGTTTGAATTTTATTGGATTTCTGACATAAGTATTAACAAGGGCATATAAAAAAAGGAGTAGCTCACTTGATATGAGCTCATAGAACAGGGCTTGTCTGAGGAACAGGTGCTTGATCATGAAAACATAAAAGTTTTTTTTGGCCTCACCAACACCATTGTTGCTGCAAACCCTCCTCACCCATTGGATTTGCTTCCTGTGGCTTCTTTCTCTTCTCCAAAATATAAAGTTGGAGGGTCAGTGTTTTGGTACGGTGGAGGAGATTCAGCATGAGTCGCAGAAGGTGCTTGATGCATTTACAGAATAGATTTTTCAGAGAGCACTGAGATGTATGATGATGGTATGAAGTGTATTGCTGCAGAAAGTGATTTAATCATGTTGCCAAATGTAAACCAGCGATGGCTTGTGCTTGTTATAGGCCCTTTATTATTTATGTTTATTATACCCTGTATTTTATGGCGTCTTGCTGCTCCTTGTTGCTGTGAATATTCCTGTTGTGCACTCTTGTATTCCAGATTGGATTAGGGGTTAGAGGATTAGTCTCTGGATTTCAAGAGTTGCCATCTCCAATCAATTATGGTGTGTAACTTTGTTTTCATTACTTATTACTTGATTGCTGTTTGCTTTCCAAAGCTCCACACCGGTAAGAGGATGAGACAGTGCTCACAAGTGCTAGATGCACTTCCCTCGGCAGTGTTCAACCAATCAGAGGACAGTGGGCTTTTAAGGAAGCTTCTTATGGAGATGACTGCGCTAAAAAAGAATTCGGTTTCAGACGCTCCACTGAGGTGCTGCATATCAGGCAGTTGGAGATATATAAGAACTTACTCTGAACAGTGACTCACTCCACTGGAGTCCCAGAATAAAGTTATAGGGCTGCAAATGGAGCATACGCAATCAGCTGCTGAGAAGATGTATCACTCCATTGGAGTTGGAACTTCTGCATAGAGTCTCCTGCGCCAGTGTGCCAGAATAACTTTTTATACATTTCGCATTCACAGATGCACAGACACAAAGCTGTGGTAAAGGCCGTCATAAAGAAGTGCGGGGCTGAAACAATAGCAGGTTTTAGATGAACATTAAAAAATATTGCAGTGGCATTTAATTTGCGTTAGCAGGGTTACTGGCCTTTTAAAACACGCCAATATCAGCCCCCATCCTTATGATCGTGACATATCTCCTGTAAATACTTGGCACGGCCTGATGTGTCTGCAGTTGATGTCATGCCTAGATTTCTTCCATGGCAATTCCTTTTTTTTTTTTTTAAGTAGTGCATTAAGCTTCCATCTATCTTTCATCTATACTGCTCCTTATTTGAGGATGGAAGGGGAAGATGGAGCTGGGACGGCAGTACACTCTAGACAGGTCACCAACCTAAAAACCTGACCATGATACATGAGATCTATCCCTCGGGAATATAAGAGAAATGCACTTCTCTCATGGAGTTAAATCCTATACTAGTAGGAAATGCTTGTACTTAAGAGATAGTAGGAGGACATGTCTTATTTGGAACATAGGGCTTAAAGCCATTATGCAGAAGATAACAAGAACAGCAGGATTTAGCTTTTTGTTGATTTAACATTCGCAACACTCTGTTGAACATAATATAACATAAAACTAAATCCTAAGCAACAGATGTTATTTTTTCTTATTTGCACTATTTTCTCCCCTAAATTAGATTGTTTTTAAATGATGTATTCCGGATACGAGTGTGTACAACTTGAGATTCTCATTGCCACCCTGTGTGGAAAATGATCTGAAATGACTGTGGAATGCCAAAACTGATGCACAAACGAGATATGCCTGTGTGTCATGTGTATACAATTTGAGAAAAAAAACAACGTTAACATTGAATCCAGTCACTGCCTTTTTGGAGGAAATGTTGTAGGCATGATTGCACGGATGCATTAGTAATCCAACTTTTATATTTATATTTTCACTTCCATGACTTAGTGCTCAACCGAAAACGTACTCATTTGGTAAAAATGTATATTTCGGTTTAATCGAGAGAATCGGAACTCTCTTTCCTCCGCAGAAGGAAGAAATCACTAAGGCACCGCGGGCATAACAACCGCCAGCAGCAGCAGCGGCAGCAGCAGCAGCAGCAGCAAGCCAGCCAGTTAGGGCCCTGGCAGCTTCGCTGAGCATGCCTCAGCTCTGCCTGATGCAGCATGATCAGAGCGGACACATTGGCTGGGCCCTAAATCCACTGTTCCCAGCTGTGGCAGTGCCGGCCTCACCTCTGCCAGGTGACTGCAGCATCTGGTGAGGCTCCCGTAGCACTTCAGAGGACAGAGCTGCACGCTGAGAAATAGGGTTGATATCCCTCGGAATAGGGAAGGCGACAGATAGCAGTGAGGCAGCAGGAGTGGTGGGGTGTCACTTACTGCTCAGCGAGGTGGGGTGGCAAATAGTTGTTTGTTTATGACTTCTGTGGAAGCGCTGTGCGTGTTATTGGCAAAAGAAGTCTGCCAAACGGATCAATGATGCCCCAGACATCCCCCACAATTTAATTTGGCCTCCCTCCGTCGGTGAGGTTTGCTTTTGGAAACTTATTCCTGAGTTTGTGTGTCACTTCTGCCTGGGTCCCCTGCGTAAACGCTTGAAGATCAAAGTTATAGCTCGTCTGACAGGTGATCAAATTTAGTAGAAATAAACTAGAAAAGTATATATGTGCTTCCCACATTCAAATGGTGAAAGCATAAGACAACAACAAAGGATGGAACGCCACTGAGTTTATGACAACCTCAAACAGGCTATAGAACAAAACAATGACTGAAAGATTCCCTGCGGTGAAGCACTAGTAATCCCTGGGCCCAACAGTCCTCGTCTTCTAGAAAGTGATAGAGGAAACAACTGAAGTTCTTTGAAAAGTTTTTTTTTGAAGCAAAATCACAGCTAATGTGTTTCATTTCCTTTTCTAAGCCATGTGTTTATACTTGTGCTCCACGTACGCTACACGTTCCCTGTAGATGAGACGCACGCACGCACGCACGCACGCACGCACACACACACACACACACACACACACACACACACACACACACACACACCCAAACACCCAAAACCCAAGAACAAAAACATGGTAGTTGGACCCACAGTGAGTTTATAGTCACATTTACAGTTCTTTATTTAAGCTGCATGAAACACATCTGCCTCTATGAAATGATTTTCTTTTAAAAAGTGTAAAACAAGTAAGCACTATCCTATGAAATCCCCATAGTGCATAGTCATTCATACTGTATTGAGTTGGCTCGGAAACCAAAGCCAGGCTTTTACACTTCAATAAAGACATTCATGAACCCGGCATTTCCTGTAGGCAAAGGTCTAATAGCCTGGAGTGCTTTGCTTTCAGGTGAGTGTGCCGTTCTTACAGGTGCTTAATAATAGAGGGGGGATGCTGTGTAAATGGAGATACAAGCCAGAGCCACTGTAAGCAGGTACACCAATCACAATGGGATTAGAGAGTAGATTGATCCTGGCTTTGTGTGCTGTCGTTTGGCCAGATTACCAGCGCCGCCGTTTTATTGTGGGGAAATTGGACCGAAATTTGTTCTCCCTTTGCCAACTGCTTGAATTGCATTTGGGCACGCTTGTTTTTGTGTGCGACACAGAGGAGAGGTGTGGAGAGGAGAAACCGTACCGTGGCGTACGCCGTACAATTTCACAGGATTAACCAGTTTCCCTGAGGTAATTTTGTCACCGGTGACACTAAATCAACTGTATTCATTTGAGAGCCTGACATGAAACAGGGAGACTGCAACCTGGCCCCGTCAATTTGACTCCCACTGATGTAAAAAGAGTTGAATATCGGTGTGTGTGTGAATATCTGAATGAACTCCCAGAAAACCAAACTCTTAACAATAAACACACTACAGATTGTGGCCTGAATCAACTGAGACCTGGTCATTGCAGCAGTAATTATTTTTTTGCCGTTTTGTCGCGCCACTGCCAAAGCATGATCCGCATGCACAAATGACTGTATATTTACATTAATGTTCAATTTCAAATGTATTTAAACATCAAGTGCTCCATTTTTTTGTGTAATTCTTCCAACTTATATATTTATGCGATATATGATTAGTAGCGAAAGGAGATGGTGGAGTGTAGTTGATTAACATTTAGACTAGTCGGTTTGTTACAGATTTTGTTGAGGAATTACTATATGCAATGTCTTGCATGCTGTAGTTGGTTGTTTTTTGGTGCTGCTCCAGAGCCAAATTGCATTTGCTATTAGCTCTTGAAACCAAATACTGTGTGTACAACAGCAGGTCAGCACATATATTGGACATTTTGCCAGGCATCTTGGTTGTTAACCATGTATCAGTGCTCCCCTGTCAGTCATCGTATCGAACCTGCCCTGTTTCAGAGAAGTGGTTGAGATTGGCCTGGCCAGTTTCAGTTAAGATCGGTAATCTGTCCAACCTGAAAAGAGGACAACTCTCGCCTTCACGAGTGAATAAACATGATCTTGCTGATCTTCGTTTTAAGAAAACAGCCCTTTCTTCAGGGAAAATCCTTCCTTCTTAACCTGCACTCAATCTCTTTAACTGCTGCTGACTTTTCTTAATGTGCGGGAGTCGTGCCGTGTATTGCAAAAGCTCAGCACGCCGCCCATATCCCATGCAGTTTTATTCGATTTGTTATTATTATTGGAATTGCATTGAACTGTGATGCCTGGGAATTGGAAATGGGAGGGCGAGGCCGAGACCACCGCGGTCCCAGTATTTTAGGCACAGTTCTGCCTCAGTGAGCCGGGCTGATTGGGATGCAGCAGGGTATCTCGCTTTCTCTCCCTCCTACTCTCTCCGCGTGTCAGTCGTTCCGCTCGGCCTGCAACAGGCACTCTGATGAAAAACAGAGAGGGCCAAAATGTTTATGAAGGCAGGGCACACGCAGGAACATACACTCGCGCATCGCATAGGGACACGTAGTTCGGAGCATTGCATGCACGACGTGGAATTTCAACGCTGCTCCAATTCAGGAAGATTTAATTTACGGTTTCATTTCACATCTTTCATTTTGGAATCTGTTCACGATTTACTATACCAAATTTGAAATGCACACTGAAATGACACTCCCGCGTCAGCCTCAGATTGTATAGCCAACAAGGAGAAATAGAAGCAGATGGGGAATGAGTTCCAGTCCAGATCTTGACAGTGGATTATCAAAACTTCTTAAATGACATGGAAACTATACCAAACTGCTCCACCACATCCTAACACACAGTACTACACTGCAGGTGAATGTAAAATCTGAGGTGAATCCAATTAGTCTATGTCAAGGTGATAACGCTGTGGGAAATTAAGATTTATTGAACATACATTATTATGGGTTTGCCCTCTCTTGTTATTACTATTATTAGAGGACAAAAGACATCTGTGGAGGGTATCCTGCAATTTATCATCAACTATGAGCGATACAGGAATAAATGTCCAATCAACAGCTAAATGTATTTCTCGACTCCAAATTCCTTGGACGTTAGCTCGTGATTTTAAAAGGGTGCTGGCTCTCTTTCCATTTGGTAAAACCCGAGCCTCGCTTCATGGCCCTAGCAAATGCAGCTACGGATGAATAAAGAAAACAAACGTGGTTTTGCTGGTCTATACGTTTTAATTCCAAAGACTCACTCTAAACCTGAATCCATCGGCAAGCGTTTCAAGCAAAGATTTTGTATTACACTTTGAATTACTGTCTTTATTAGATTTACACTTTATTTTTACTTGATATTTTTGCAAACGAGTCAGGGCCACAGTGACAGAAAGCGTACTACTCCAGGAGCAAATTTAATCAATAATACACACAGTCATTTTATACATTTGAAACTTGTGAAGCCCTGAGTCTGTCCTCATCCTTTGCAGCACTTCTCTGTAGCAGACCACTCAGCCACAGGCTGCCTGGCTGGTTTCTTGTTCTGCCCTTAAAGCTTAATATCGCTCTGCCTGTTTTTTGATGCACGTTTCTCTGAAAGGTTTTTGCAGCACACTAGGGTCCCCAACCTGTGGCCAAAGAATGAAGTGGGAAACTAAAGATTGCCTCCATGCACGGGCCACGACTTAGACACCTTTGTCGGTTGCTCTTAAAATTATTTCTAGTGTTTGCAGAATTCGAAGTGACCGATTGCACCGTTTTCTGAAGTAGCTGACAGTGTTTGCGTGCGTCTTTTTTTTTTTTTTTTTTGCCTCCCTTTGGTTTTTATGATGAGGGTTCCCTTCTTGCTCTTGATATGTAAGCCCCCGTATCCACACATTTGTCGAAAGTCAACCACGTGTTCTGGGTCTGTTTTGTATGTTTGTGTTTTGCTTGTACGTTTTGTGGAGAACAAAAACACCATCTGAGCATCTTATCATCATCTCCATGGCGACTGCCTCTCTCTCTCTCTCTCTCTCTCTCTCTCTCTCTCCCCCCCCCGCCCCTCCCCCCCCTCCCCCCCCTCCCCCCCTCCCTCCCGTGTCAGTCCTCTCTCTCTTGGTATGTAATCTGCGGCGTTGGCTCTGCTGCACTCACTCATTCATCTCCCATCCCTGCCACAAAATCTGAATTCTGAAATTGCGAAAGAAGTAATAAAGAAGATTGACTGCAGCTCTGCCTATTGATCGCTGCTCCAATGTGCTCACATGATTTGTAATATTGCCCCCCCGCCCTCCTCCCACACACACACCTCTTCCTCCAAAAACAGCGCCCAATAACCAGGCCACACAGAGACAAGCAAAATTATTATGGGAAAAAAAATCAATTCCTACAACATTAAGCTACTTGTTCTCCCATGACCATAGGGCTTTAAATGTAAAAGGACGCATATACCAGATACAAAGCCCACAAGGGAAACCCCCCCATTATGTATTTCATCTCAAGGTGATTGTATCAGACACCAGTACACTGCTAGCTGCCAGTTAGATTTTGGGTGTCCATATTATAAACAAATGTCTCCTGATCTCAATAGATGTCCTGAGGTAAGGACAAGTATACAGTATATGGTAAATGTGGGACGCACAAAATTGACAAAAGCGTGAAATTCATTAGAAGATAAAGCACTTGTTTATAACACAGAATTTGGAAATGACTTAAAACTTGAATAGCATAACATAACATGCTCGGCGTTGAGTGGAATGCCTATGTGCAATAGAAAAGCTTTGCTGTCTGGCTCTGTTTATTGAACAGCACTTTCCGGAACAAGTCGCTCTCTTGAGGCTTCTCCCCTTCTCTCAGTCTTTAAGGATAACAATCTAATGCCTGTAAATTATAAAGGACATATTGTCGCAATAGGGATTAGACTATATTCTGGGGGAAAATGCCTGTTTAAGTCTCTTGGTCCCATTTTCCAGATATGTGCACTGAGCGCGACCATTTCACACAGTATGTGGTAATAACTCGTTTTTTGCCAGGGACCGACTGTTCCTGTTTTGTTATTCACTAATAACAATGTGTGTGTGCATTCAGCATAATCTCTGCTGTACGTGAACAGAGAAGGGGAGAGGGAGGGAAGGAAACGAGCAGCATTTTCATTTCCAAGCCTAAATTCCACAGAACACTGCCAAATATTTAAGTCCAATAAGATGCTGAATCCTTTTTTCCTCCCACACTCTTTCTTTTTGGTTATGCTTCCTCTCCTCTTTTTACCATGTTTACAACTAGTTGGCACCCCGAAAGCTTTGTTGGCTTTAGTGGCTGCATTGAAAATAAAGGAGGGGGGATTTTTCAAAAACATGTCAGTGAATACACAGATATAAGAGGATCAGACATGGACGAGTGGAATTGGGCCCTTAAGTGTTCCAAAAGGGAATAAAGGACACATTATAATTTAATCCCACCCTGGTCAGTCCAAGCAAGAGAATGAGAGGAGAATAGGGTTCATTTGTGCTACACAAGGATGTCGGAGGCAGGGAAGGGTGTCAGACAAAGGTTTGTGGCATGGGACGACAAGGACAATGTCGGCGGAGGAGGGGGGGGGGGGGGGGGGAGGCCCCGCCCCCGGGGGGGGGGGGGTCATCCTTCCGTCTGTGAGCCAGCAAAGTGCAGAGCCACTCAGGCAGTACAGGTTCCCCTTAGCTAACATTTCCTGAAACAGAATAATCTCCTTCTGAATATTTTATCGCCTCTCTATTAAGTGAACATCGGGGTGACGGCAATGTAAGATGAGCTGAACAATTTGTCTTCTTGAAGCAAAGAAAACGCACCCGTTCAGATATCTTATCCTGTCGATCATCACTTTCTGCATTCTGAGCGCAATCAGCTGACTGGGTTTCATTTCAAAAGGGCCACGTGTCACAACATTGCTCTGAACACATGATTCACTGTAATGCACTGAGATACGACCAAAAGTAACGCGTCCCGCTGAGTGCAGGCCCGTTTGTATCATTACGAGAGGGCTGGAGAGATAAAGGCACATGGAAAGACAGCATGTGTGTGTGTGTGCGATTGTGTGTCTCTCGCTTGTGAGCATGAAACATTCAATACTAGAGTCGTGGGCTGCGATACCTGCTGTCGAATGTGGCTCTTGTTCCCTATATCAGGATGTCGGTGTGAATAGTAGCGGTAGCTTTGTTTGATCAGGGAAGAAAGGGAACATGCAGACATAATGTTATGCCGAATCTGCTCTTGACAAGTAACATTTCCAAAGAGACAAATGATAGAAAGATGCCGGTGCCTTGCAACTGCGCCAGGTCACTACCAGCTATCCGTAATGGCTTGCAGCTCCCTCGACTTACGGCCTTGGTTCCTCATGAATGCAATGTCTCCGTCAGGCAAGTATTCAATGAAGGGGAAGCATGCGCTGTTTGCGGAATACACAACATCCGTTTATTTCTGAGGGTGGGTAACTGTTCTGTCCTTCTTTCTGTCCTTCGTGCATTTCTTTTCCCCTGTGGAACGGGAATAGGTGGCCAGATGTGGCAGGGCTCCTGTGGAAAACAATCATAACCTCTCCAAATGTTGTGAAATGCAGACCAGGGGTCATGAATGAAGAGGAAGGGGCGTGTCCTCATCAGACAGGGCAGCGGTTCAATGAAGTTGCAGGGAAGAAAAGTGAAAAGGGTTAGGGTTAATTTGATTTGTATGGTCCCATTGAAATCTTTAATTTGGTGGTTTCATTGAATATATAAACATTTTCTGTATTCAATTTATGCCGTTTTTCAGTTGTCTCATCATTACTTTTGTGTTGCAGACGCTTTCTCCTCGTTTGTACATATGTTTGCATAGAACCTATTATTACCTTTTGTGAGACTGAGTGACCAGAGTGGACCCGTTGAATTGAAGTTATTTGGAGAATTGATCAATAATGAACGACACTACAGTGAGAGCTGAACACAATGCAAAAGGCAGAAGTAAGGGAGAGACTTTTTGAACTGACTCGGTTTCACGAATAGGTTGAGTCGGCCACACTCGCCATTACTCCATGGCTGATTAGGCGCCATTGGCTGAACCTTTTTTTTTTTGTTCAATTTGAAATTTTCAAGCCCCGACTCATGATGTATTACCATTATCGTTAACTGCGAGACTCCATCGAGCCGTCTGGTACCTGTGGACATGCGTGAAAATCCCTGCAAAATGCTAGTCTAAATGTAAATTGACTCGGGTAATTGTTATCCTTTGTGAGCAGAACTTTTTTTATTGACTACTCTTTTTAGGGTATTCTGATTTTTTTTAAACATTTATCCAGCATAATTTGAATTTAATGCCCCTGGTGCATGGTGAAATGGGATCATATAACCTATTAAGAAATGCATTTCTGACACTTCCCTCTGTTTGTAAGTGCATTCAATTTCGATGAAGTAACAACAGTATTGTTTTGTCTGTGAAGACCCTTTTCAGTGCGAAATCACTGTATGTCCATTTACCGCGGTAATAGCCTCCCTCCTCTTTTGCCCAGCCCTCCTCCTCCATCTCCACATCCCCAGAAAAGTCCAGTTTCCCAAGGATCTTCTGTTTCTTTGGCATTACCTGTGTTCCAGAATTTTGGATCCGCTAATTCGCAATTTTCTTAAGTAATGTTCCATGAAACATGACATTAACAAACATTTGTTCACTTTGAATCATAACGGCACGCAAGTGCATATGTGGTGAACAGTATACAGAAACTTGGACAAATGGGATCTGACGCCATTGTGTAGATATGGTAATTGATCAGGCCGGCAAATGGTCTTCAAAATAATGTGGGTTTTCGATTGCTGCCCGATAAGTCTAGGGCTGTACATGAGCCAAGCTTGTTTAATTCCTTGTGCCCCAGTCATCGTGGCATGCTGCAAAGGGGTTAGTTTAACTCCTCCACGTCTTTCTCTCTCTGGCGCTCAAATGCACCCTGTGTAACATGCCGCATGTGCTGTAGGATCCATTGCTGATAAGCAACGCCCTCCCCACACCACCTCCAAAAAACTGATTTCAGGTCTCCAAAGCAGAACTGTCCACAGAGGACTATCTCCACAAAGCTGCCACGCATGAGCTGGTGAGCTGTCTCATTGATCTGCCTTTCCCCACAGTCCAGCCTGGGCATTCACTCTTGTTTGCTACGCCTTAGCGAGTCCACTTTGGAAAACATCACCCATGGGAGAGGTTGGGGAGATAAAAAAAAAAAAAAAAAAAATCTCTCTCTCTCTCTCACTCCAAGAAATAAACTTTCACTCCAACCAGCCGCTGCAGGCTGCACGCGGTGATGTCATGTAATAAAATGGAAATTGTATGCATGCTGTGCAGGGGCAAACGCACAGGGTTTCCACGCACAGTGAAGTGAAAGAGGCTAATCAGCCACTGATGCTTGCACACGCGTTAATGTGGGCGAGAGGCTGGCAACATGTTTTGCACATAAGTGAAAGCACGCATGCTGTCCCACATCACGCAAATGTTTCCGGGTGTATAGATTCCACATCCCCGTCGTGAGAGTGTTAAAAGGTCAAAGGTCACAGCACCATTCTGTGACACATGCACCCACCAGTTTCCTTGTTGATTTTAATGCAATGAAAATGCCAATGTACTGTATTTGGAACAAATGAGTCTGCTTGTATGAAACATACTGAAAACTACAATCAGGTTCACTTGTTTTCATTCAACTTCTTAGACCTATAGAGCCCTTATAAATAAGAATAAAGTAATTGTGCGTCCAGGGTGTCTTGACTTCCTGGTGCCTCTGCCGGTCCTGCAGCGGAGTGAATGTGTGTTGTCTGCAGTTTTCCCCGAGTTTTCTACCAGATCATTGGGACCTTTTTTGTGGGTTTAGGATCACATTGCCATAATAAAATAGCTGCATGGTGGGAAAGGGATTGAGTCATGCTTTTAGTGCGTATGTGAAACTGAGTTTGGTGGTAGGACTTTGATTGTGTCAAAAAACATGACTGGCAGACAAATTTGCTGCAGCGTGTAACTTCAGAATTTTACCAGTGGTCTGCTTGTAATTAATTCTGTTTAGTTCCCAGACATCAGGATGTTGACTAGTTTCACTTGAGTGAATAAAGTAGATAGCTAACACCAATTTCGTGGTGGTTGAACTCTCTTGACAGCTTAAATTATCATGTGTAATATAATCATTTTAGCCAGTTCTCATTTTGGACTGTAGCGTAAATCTTTTCATTGCAAAATGTTATCTTATTCTCATGCGTTACTGTTCAACTACCGAATAACATGACTTTATAGCTATTGTTATCCAATTGCTCCTGCACTTTGGTATTTCTGAAACATTGTGTACGGCCATGAACTGGCACCCCGTTATTCAGAAACACTCTGCTCTATTCTACTATTTTTCCTGGATTTTTGTATTTGATATTGTTCTGTCCTATGACATGTGGCTTTGGAAAGCAATTTCTATGCTTTCTGAAATCAAAGAAAGACGGGCTTTTGCAGTTATTTCCTGGTTTTCAAGAAATCTGTACATGTAAGACTCATGTTGAACTTTCATCTCCTTAATGAAAAATTGCCAACTGACTTTTGGTATTCACTGAAAACATTCAGAATTAAATTTGAACCTACAGCTGAACATTTTTTGTTTTGTTTTGTTTTGACCAAAAATGCGCAAGAAGCCGACAGTATTGTACCTGGATGTGGAGCCAATCCTTATACATTTTGAGCCCAAATCCACAAAGTAATCAACATCAGTACAGTATATTTATACAGCTGTTTAAAGAACTGACTGGGGAGTCTTGCTTGATTGCCTTCGCCAGCACATGCAATATGTAAGAAGTCAAAATTCTGTCGAGGGTTTGAGTGCAAAGCATTAGATCATGCAAATGTTCGGGGAGAGGGAAACAAAGAAAGTAAAAAAACAAACTGCAAGGCTCCAAAAATTAAAAGTACGGAAAGTGGAGCATGTTACCAAAAATGTGATGGACAGTGATCCAACAGCAACTATTGAATGTCAGCCTTAAGATAGTTTTGCTTGTGTTCCCGGCGTCACAGTGTGTAAATCTCCTTCACACGAATATATTATTAGGCTCAAAGTTGACAGACAATCCTAAATTGAGAATTCTTCAAGAAAAATACCTCCTCCCATGGGTCGAGAGGCTTTGATTCGAGTGAACTCGATCCCTCCCTTCAGATGTTGTTTAAAGCTCCTGGCGTCGGCGTTATCTCATATCATCAGGCAGATGCAAAAATGGGCACTTGTGTTGCAAATTGAACGGTCAGAGATCAAGCAGTGTTTTTCATCCAAACAAAATCATCCAAAAGCAATTGTGCAAACTTGATGCTATCTCACAAGGCCTCTTGGAGGCTCTTAAGTTGACTTAGCAACACATGAGCCGCTCACTACACGAAGCCAAGGAAATCAATCTATGTTGACTGATAAAGTGATGGGGTCCGAGGTGTGTCATTGAACCCCAACAGCTGCTCTGTTCGACAGAGGAGCGCTGTATGTACTAATGCCTATGGAAACTCTCGGAGGAAAGCCAGCCTCTGAGCTGAGGATTTAGGATGTGATAAGGTAATTGCCCGGTGTTTAGACAGACAGTATCCCTGGTCCTCCATCTCCGGCCCATTGTCGAGGAGGTTAACGACAGGAGCCCAGACAGTGATTAAACATTTATACTGGACACCTAACCCCTTATATATCAACGATCTGACCAGTATAGGCCTCGGCCCGTCCAGCTCGTCTTACGCCCTCATCCAAAATCCTGCACCTCTCATCAACCTCCTCTGTGTCTAGACCTTCACGGTTCACATGGGAACTGTAACCGTTTTCTTTTTCATCATCCTCTTGGAATGATGCAGCATGCATGTAGTTTCAAGCCATACTGTATGGGCTGGTGCTGCTGCAGCTTTTTTTTTTTTTTTTAAAGAGCCATATTACCCACATAAAAGGGGAAAATTCCGCTCCCTGGATTCTGAGCGTTTACGAGGAGACGCTTTTTAGCTTTAGCTGCTCTGTCGGGAGGGTAGCTGCATTCGCCATTACGTATATCTTTAAAATCTTGAATCGTTCTCCTGTTATGACCTACAATTTGCCACAGGCAGCGTTACCGAGAAAGGATTTTTTTCTTTTTTTTTTTCTTTTTTACCAACATCCTGATATGTTGAAAAGCCTAATCCAGAGTGGCTTTTATGAGCTTTTAAACTGATTGACCATATCATCATGGCTCCGGAAGCTCCTCCCAGAGTGGCGGTTTTTATGTGAAGGAGCTGGCCACTGTAAAAAGGGTGTGGGGTTACCATTTTGCCACGGGGCGAACCTTTCCTTTGCCTCAGTTCCTCCCCCGCTACTGAGCCTTCTAATTTGTGTAATGCATTGAGAAACAAAGCCAAGACCATATAAAGACTTTTACGTCCTCTGTTGTTTTCTCCCACAATGCACTTTCTAATCCGAACCAAATAAGACAATGGCCTTACTTGAAGCACTGGCCACTGTAGCATCATGTAATCGCCAATCCCACGAGACCTTTTCACCTGCTTCCTTCCCCATCTGTTCTCATCTGTTCTCCATTGTCTGTCAGCATGTCTCCCGAGTGTTACTCTGGCATCTGTGGAATCAGGCAAAGGGGAGCTGAGGTTTTGTAGTTAATCGTTTCTGCCTGAAGCCATAGATAGGAATAGGATTCCACTTTATCGGGCGTGTAGCCTCTTTTACTTATATATTGTTCTCCTATTGCTTTGCTCCACTCCTGAGGGAGCGTTTCCATGCCCGATATTAACCTGTGGGTGTCTTTTAGAGATGATATTTTAGAGATCGATATGAATGAGTGCGGTCATTGGGGACGTGGTCCTGTTTGGACCAACTACACAGTTGTGTAAGCTTATTGAGCTGTGGGCAGTCAGATCACATGACAGGCTCCAGGCACTAGTCTGGTTTCAATCTCAGAGAAATAAATCACAGCTTAATACCTGTCCCATATAATTCCCCGAACTATACTTGGGACTGGACTACGGACATGCACTGTGCACTGCATCACAAAGAAAAATATATATATAAATAAATAAAGGGCTGTAGTGGGGAGGGGGGTGGGGGGTGTGCGCAGGGCTTTTGATAAGAGGCCAAACATAGTGCTGGCAGACATAAAGGCAGGACCTGTCTCCTTCCCAGTTGTGTCTGTCCCTTTTTCAGCTTAAACAGGGGATTGAAGTCAGGGATTGGGTTACTGTGATTAGAAGATTGCACATGCTGACGCTCCAGAATAAAGGACGGAAAAGCCATGTTGGATGTAACCCAAGCTGGTAGCTAGTCTCCAGGTTAATTGGTAGGATTAGGAAGACAGGTGTTCATGGCTTGTCAGGGGAAATAGTTACACCTGAGACACAGCTATTGATGGGTGCTTCATCGTAGCATAAAATTGCTACATTAATCACTATTGTGTTTCTCAGTAAGCATCCTGGGATGCACTTAGAGGCAAGCACGTATGGCTTAAGCATCCTCACTTGTGTATCAACCTGTATTTCAACAATGACTTCACGGTGTGTTTGTTTGGTTGTTGTTTTTTTTTCCCGTTTTGCATGCATATTTTAAGACGGGCTAATTCCAGACTGCTTTAAAGCACCTTTCACTCTCCCCGCACAGGCACAAAAACATTTGTCAGGAATTGTTCAGATCTACAAGGCTAATGTTTTGGGAAGGAGAGGATTAAGATAAGTCTTTAATTTGCAGCATCTTTCAGGACTGTTGTGTACACAAGCCTTGGAGATTAGTCTCAGGCAAACAATAGCTCAATTAAGAAGTGAAGATAAATGTGCAGTGCAGGTCCTAACACTTGCAGAAAGCAATATACACAGAGAAGGTTGCCAAACTTGCAGTCAATTTGGAAAGGGATAATTAGAGTTGTTCTCTAACGCTTTTCTCTGTTCGTTTCATCGGGGACCCAAAGAAGATGTATAAATCCACTATACTTGAACTTTAACCATATTTTAAAGCAACAATAGATGATTTGGATATTTAAATGTAACTAACCCCTTTGCCTTTGTGCTTAGTAACCAAGGCCTCCCCTTCATCCATATACCTGAAACTAAACACCTGAACCAACTTCCAGGCCACAAAGGGGCTGTTTGGTCAAACAGGGCAGGCACAATGCTTAGAGGTCCCGCACTGCTTTCTACAAATGTCTGGCCATGTTTCCTTTTTCTTTGGCCTCTTCTCATCCACCCTCGGACTCCTGCACTTCTTCTGATTCCAAGCCTTGAATGTGAACCGACCCTTGCCAGGTTGTGTTTTGGCGGCAAAGAAACACACAGCCACGGCCTGCTCCAAATCTCACCTGCCCGGTGTGGATCTGGAATTGGGAGAAAAAAAAAATTAGAGTCTCTGTCGGCCTTATGGGCAGATGCTTCTCCTTTAGTGCTGTGCTTCTGTCTTTCTTTCACCCCACTGTTCCCGTAAGGGCCTTTTAAAACATCATAACAGGTTTACAGCATGGGGGGGGGTGTTAAGGAAAAATGACTGAAAGTGAAGTGGCCACGGCCCAAAACTCTCAGCCCACTCAGAAACAAGTGGCTATGTGTTTCTCTGCATCCAACAATGGGCGTCCTTGCTACATGTTGGTAATCCCAGCTGTGTTTTATGTGCTCATTAAGTATGGATTTATAATCGTGTTAAGAGCTTCCCGGGATGATCCGTCACGAGGAGTAAAGAGGCGGAGCCTTTGTGTAAACAAGCACCTTGCATTGGCTCATCTTTTATTGCAAGGGCCCACATCCCGGGAGTTGATAAAGTATCTCTGGTTTAATGAATGAATAATGTAGACGGTGATATACTTAGTTGCGTATCACATGTCAGTATTTACACACTTGTGGGTTTTCAGCCCCGCCAGGAGATGCATGTGTGGCATTAGATGAGAGCAATTTTGTTGATGCGTTTATCACGAGTATTAAAAATACACAAAATATATTCCCTCATGATAGATAATGACTTTTGTGTAATATTTATAATGTTTCCATCAAGGCCACCTCTCCGCATGCAGTACATAATCTGAAGGATGAATCTGGCAACACGAGATTGAATTTGATGAACTGTGACTGTACAGTATTAAATTGCCCTGAATGTGCTTACTGTGGGGGTAACTATTAAACTGGCAACCCAACGTCATCGTCTTTAACGTAGTGTGTGGGTCATTAGAGGTACTAACCTCTAAATGCCTTTGCATGTTTGAGAAAAGAAATACCACAAAGCTTTTCCTGTTTCTAGATAAAAGCGTGAAAATAGCCTAAAGCAAGTGAACTGTCACCCTCTCGATCTGTGTTGGCTCGGTGGACATTTTTCCACTTATGAACTTCTCTCAAACAAACCTATCTGATTTGTCATGCTCAGAAATTCCCCCTTTCCTCAAATGTGATGGGCGGTTGACAGCTTGGAGCCTGCTAATGATTGGTCGAGAGGGGCACTGTTTAACAGGCGATAAGTATGCTCAGTGATGGGTGAGGGTTCCATTAGAGGATAATTAGGAAACTCAAGAATAGGAGTAGCAATAACGGCTGATATTAGACCTCTAAATCATCTGGCTCTTAAACCTTATAGCTGCCAAATGTCTCCTGTCTGCCTCTCTCTCGCCAGTCCTGTCCTTGATTTTGTGTTCAAGACCTTCTCTGACTGAAACAGCTTGATCATTAGCCGATATCCCACTCAAGATTAAGTTGAGGACAGTATTATTGCTTGCTTAAAATATGTTTTGTGAGCCCTATGTTTTTATTATTATTATTATTATTTATTATTATTATTATTATTATTATTATTATTATTATTATTATTATTATTATTATTATTATTATATTATTTTATTATTAATTGGTTTTCCACAGTAATTTTGTTATGATTATCAGCCACAAACAAATCAATGCTTATATTTCGGATAATTGTCATCTTTCTTCTATTCTGTAATGAAAGAATGAGTGGAATGTATGTGACCAGAATTGAAAGAGAGAAAGATATTATGTCTTAAGGCCAGCAACTTTGTTGCGGAAGTAATTTAGCCATAATCTGTCACTCTACCATGTTGTTGTACTGCAATCTCGGTCTGATGATCGGTTAATAAAAAGTTTAGCAACTATTAGATAAATAATATGAGCAGAATTTCATGGAGGCACAAACTGGGTGCGAGCCCATTTGAAAGGTCTCTAATAGCTAATAAAATACCTACAGCCCATCTATTTAGTTTTATTTTCAAGCAATGTTTGTTTTCACTTCTCGGTTATTTCTCAGTTATTTTGTGAAATTATTATCATAGAATAATTGCCAAAAAACACTAACAGAACTGTGACTGTGATTAAGCTCATTGTTTTTAGTTTTTTTTCCCCATTTAGCACATTGCCACGACGACACATTTGTCACATTTCAGTTTTGTGGGTGCTGTAATGAAACCCATGTGACAGATGTGTTTCATGTGTGGTTGCCATGATTGCAAAAGCCCCGTGGGCGTCTTGACATGGGGGCTCGATGCCCAGCTCGCTTTCTTCTGAGCGAGACCCTTTGGTTCAGGTCAGTGAGCATACAAGCGGCGCAACAAAGCAGTAACGCTTAGCAAGAGCAACTCTCTGTGGGTCCCCTTAATGTTGTCACATGCATGACATGGCAGACATCCAGACCTGATGTAAACACACACACACACACACAAACACTCAAAGTCTGTTCTGTGCACATGATAGCTGAGAGTGACACAGTGGTCGGTGTCGGCCGTCATAATTCATAGCTTGTGCAGCGGTAGACAAGGTTTTGCGTTTACATTTGCTTGTCCTTGGGCAGTTTGCTGAATGTGCTCTCACTTAATCAACAGCAGGGTTTCCGGCTCCACATCTACACTCGTTTACACATAGTAACAGCCATATGTCCACAGTTAATAGGCACCACCTATTATTATAAGCTCAAGCGCCCATAATATTCATTAGGGATATTATTATCTCGAATGACTCCTGTTAAAAATGCTACTTGTGGTAATTGTGTGGCTGTACAAACAAATGGTGACATTAATGTAATAGAATAGCAGAAATAGAAACTGATGTTTTTTTTTTTTAAATGGCTTTAACTCTCAGTCATGGGCTCAGCTCAGCTATCCTTAAGATGAAAGATGTATCGTATCATTTCTGTGCCGTTCCTGATATGGCATTTGACCCTTTCATGGCATACCGTCCAGCTAATTATTGGGAAATGCCTGCTGCATACAGCAGGCATTTCACAATAATTAGCTGAACTGAATAGCTGATCTCTGGCTTCAAAGGAATGTTTTGCATTATGTTTCACCTACATCCCCATGTGAA
Organism: Colistium nudipinnis; assembly: GCA_016785305.1. Classification (NCBI taxonomy): domain Eukaryota; kingdom Metazoa; phylum Chordata; class Actinopteri; order Pleuronectiformes; family Rhombosoleidae; genus Colistium; species Colistium nudipinnis. The sequence continues at coordinate 288,773 of JAFBJU010000285.1, forward strand.
GACGTAGGTGGAGGAAGATTTTATTTCTCATAATAACGTCTCATTCCAGTGTAACATAATGGTTGCTCTCGATTAGGAGAGAAACATTTCTCCGCCAAGCTTGGTGTCCTTTAATGACTCGACCCCACCCCTGCAATGTCTCAGCTCGTGCCAGTTACCACATTTGAGCGTAAGATACATACCAATGAATGAAAAATAGCTGATCTCTGGCTTCAAAGGAACGTTTTGCATTATGTTTCACCTACATCCCCGTGTGAAGACGTAGGTGGAGGAAGATTTTATTTCTCATAATAACGTCTCATTCCAGTGTAACATAATGGTTGCTCTCGATTAGGAGAGAAACATTTCTCCGCCAAGCTTGGTGTCCTTTAATGACTCGACCCCACCCCTGCAATGTCTCAGCTCGTGCCAGTTACCACATTTGAGCGTAAGATACATACCAATGAATGAAAAATCCTTTATGTGGTATTATAGAGAAAAAAGAAATATTCCTGAGGTCATACATGTGGGGATAGTTAGGAATTTATTTTGGCCCGAAGAACTAAAGGTGCTTTGTTCTAGTGCTGAAGCGTATCCTGACCTAAGGGGGAGAGTTTTTAATAGTTAGAGAAGAGAAATGCATTTTAAACCGCTGCAAATGCAATTGAAGAGGAAGAATTTGATTAAGAGGCTGGTAATCGAGTCGGTGTGCTATAACCAGAGGCGTGGTGCTGCGAACTGCTATTGCACGAGTGTAACAAGAGTGAATTTAGCACCCGGCGTGGGCATTTTGTTAATCCAGCTCTGTAATTTAGTCTTTCCTCCCCCATCTTTCAATTATCATTATCATAAAATGAAGTGAGGCCCAAGAAGCTCTATGTGCAGCAAAGTTTTATCCGATTACCCGCTCCAAAGCTTTGTATTCTCATCTCTATTAAAGAGGACTTTTTTTTTTTGGAAGTTCCTGAAATGTCATTTGGAAACCCATTTTTTTCTGCTTAGAAATATAGTGGATTGATCAAAAGTTATTCTGGGAAATTCTGAGAGGAGAATAATTTCAGATTTAAAATCAGTGGGATAAGTCTCCCCCACTTTTATTTCATTTCATAAAAGTTATATTTTAGATGATGATATATGACATATGGACATTGACAAAAGTACACATTTGCAACTTAATCAAAAAGCATGCAGTGATTTCCTGAATATGCCAGTAATCGCCAGCAATATGTACATTGTACATACAACAGCAAAACACATGCATTGTATGTACATTTTTACATACAGTGTTAAAGTAACAACGAAATCGAAGGCAAATTTCAATGAAATGTTCTTTCACACAATTAGTTGAGAGTTTTAAATGAACAATTAGGCTAATTCCTGCCTCGGGCATTTTCCTCTCTTCACCTACTAACACCTTCCACTTCCAGCCACTGTTAATAAGCTTCCCTGATGGTACAACTTATGATGAAATGCGGCAACGACGAAGCGGGTTCACGGGGGCCAATCGTTAAGGAGATGAAATCAACTCCTCTGGGAGCTAAGGAGACCTAAATTGCTCTTTTAATTCATTAACAAGCAGATGTAGACCATCCATATTCGGCTCCCGACGGGGACTCACCAACCCAGGCAAGGGTTAAAGGGTCTTCTGCAGAGGAAGATGCCATCTAACTGACCCGCCCACCACCCATCAGACTCATTGTGTGGGTAATATCAATCAGGGCTTCCACAGTCCTCACAGAAGGGCTCCTCTTAATTGAGGCTGGGCTCTTCATCAAATATGGATAGAGAGACCTCCCAGTAATGTCTTAATTACTTAAGAAGAAGACAGTTTGCTGATCGGCCTGTCTGGGCCTGTAGGCAACAAGAGGCAACTCCAAGGATGGAAAGATCTTTTTCTCGCGCTGCCTCCGTCTCCAGCTCCCATCCCACATGCATTGATCTCTTCAGTGTTGAAGCTCGCTGACAGGAAATCAATCCCCGGGTCTTCTTAATAAAGCCCCAGACTCATTTCAGTTCTCCCTTTACGCTGCGCAAATTATGCTTCCGACTCTTGCCCTCCGCCTTGTTGATGAACCTGTGTCTGGGAGACCTTGAGAGGGTCTACTGACACAGATGTTGACGTCTGTTAGGTGTCAGCATTACTTGGAGGATTCTGTATTTTTCCTCTTCATAACTAGATAGGTGTATTGACTGCAGTGATGACGACGTAAAACCAGGACAGAAGCAAATGTGACAGTGTGCAGTACAAAATAGGAAAAAAACAGCACCGTTTCTATTTATACAAAATATAAATATTACACATCAGGTGGACTGAGCCAAATAATCCTATTAGTACCAGCTGGATTGCGGCTCCGCTGTAAACATAATGAATAGCTTTGCTTAATTGGTTGCTATGCCAACCCCTGGTTTCCAGCCAGCCTGGATGCCTTAACTGCCTAATTAATAATTTACAATTTTGTGTTCTTGTGTGTACGTTACACACATGAATCTCTGCAGTTTTCCTCCTCATAAATGTATTTAATTTATACTACATTACATTCATAAACCTTTGCTGTTATATATCATACGAGGGTGTGTGAAAGTGGTTACACTCACTCTTTAGAACAAAATGCAGGATATATATTTCTGAAATAGTCCACTTTATTTTATCTTCTGCATGGGTGGGGAGCCTTTTTCCATCAATGGCCATTTCCATTTATGTAATATCCCAAATAGGTCATATAACATCATTGATAATGGGAATGGTCAACATGAATGTTAACACATTTAAATGATAATCTGTATTAATCATAATGTCAAAGGTGTTCACAAGAGGCTACCGCATTTCCAGTTCTCTCCGTGAAAGACTCAGGTGGAACCAGTAAACCATCAAGAGCCCCAGGAGGCTCTGTTTGGTTCCAGAGGTCAGAGGGTGAAGGCGACTTAGCAGCTTTTCTCAGTATCTATGCTGAAAATCCCGCTTGGAAAATCCAGATAATCCCTGATCTCTGTTGCTGGGAATGCATTGACGCAACTCAGTACACAGACATGTGCACAAACCCCAACACTTGCACTGCACCACACATCAGCACTAAAACAGACAGTACACGCATGTGTATATTCAAACAGCAAACACAAAAACAGACACACAGACGTACACACACTAAACCTGGGCCCAGCTCACCACAGTGTGGATAATCTCCTTTATCTAGCCGAGCAGTGCTCACCAGGTCAACACCCAGATTACCCTTGTGTGTGTGTGTGTGTGTGTGTGTGTGTGTGTGTGGTGCGTATGCGAGTGCGCAAGTGTGTGTGTTTTGTCTTGTGGTGAATATCTGCCAACCGTGCACAGCTGTTTCCAACATTGCTGATATACACTATGCAATATGCAATGTTAGATATCTGCATTCATATATAGAAAACGCCATATACATTTTTTCCTGTTTTATTTTAGCAAGGATTTAGTCAGAAGACTTCCTTCATCACAACGCAACGGATTCTTGCATTCCATGAAAATACCGACTCGACGAGTGATCTCTTGTTGGGGTTATTTCCACTGTTGCTTAACATAAAGAAATTGGTGGGTTGGAACCTGTACACTTTTTACCTACTTATCTTTGTGGAGTCTGCGTGTTCTAACTGTTCCTGCGTGGATTTTCTCCTCCTGTACAAACATGTTTAGTCTAATTGGTAACTCGTAAATTGTGTGTCACTGTGACTGTAATTGGCTGTTTTTCCCTGTGTGTGTGTGTGGGTGGGTGGGTGTGTGTGCGTGCGTGCGTGCGTGCGTGCGCACACAGGAGGAACTGTGGAACTGTGACCTTTCCCAGGCGTACCCTCCGAGACGCCCAGTAAGCAATGGTGCAATACATTTTATACTGTTAATAGATTTTGCTGGTTAATCTGTGTTGACTGCTGCAAGTCTTGTTGTATTTGACCACACTGAGTTGATCGCTCGACGCACTCTGATTAATTGCAAAGGGGGAAAAGGTAATTGTGTGACCACTGAGATGGGGTGAGCGAGAGGACAAATCTTATTCCTTGTGATCATTTTAATTACAGAGTGCGAGTGTTTCCTTTTTGCCAGAATATCCTCTTTTTTCTTTCATTACCGTGCACTAATGTCTATTAATTGAGCTTTATTTGAAAGGAATTTGTGTCATTGCTTGTTTTTTTTTTTTTTAAAGGCCTAAGTCGATATTTTCACCCACTGACCCTCCAGTGTGGTCATGTGCACATCACACAGGCAGATGTGCGGGAGCTCGCCTCTGAACAGCAAATGAGACAGGGGCACGTCAGAGGCACGGGTTCACGGCTTTGATCACTACGGAAGATTTATGTTCCCGGGGAGCTGTCGGCATTAACAGGGGGCGCTGTGGATGTTCTCACAAAGGCTGCCGTGCCACGGTTAAAGGGTATGAAATCAAAGGGAATCACACCAGACATCATGCTCCCAATCATTGCTAATTACTTGTCCGTGACTCAATTAGGTGAATGATTTATTGCTTTCCAGGGAGATGAGGAAGGATTCAGTTACAAACAACACATAGCAACAAGACACAGTTCGTGTCATCTCTGCTTACAGTACGGGCTGAAATAAAGCAGACCTGGATTAAACCCCATACACTTTAGTTTATTTATTTTTTAATTGGAACATTTAGAGTGTTTTCCGTTCAGAGGTACTGCTGCATGGTTTAAGCTTCCATCTGTGTGCGGCGTGACCCGCTGGCTGCAGGCCCCGGTGACCTGCTCAGTGGGATGGACTGGCAAAATAATAATAATAAAAAATAGATCCAGGGTAGTCTGGCCCTTTTTTATTTATTTATTTATTTTTGTTGAGGAAAAGTTGTGGATTAAAAACAAATCTGTGACGAAGCAAACTTCTCGCCGGGTCAAATCTCTATGTCTGCGCTTCTACATATGAAAGAGAGCAGAGTGGGAAAGTGGGCAGATGAAGGGAGGTGCTGGGAGTGAGAGAGCAACCACAGAGCCATCTGGCCCGAGGGGATGGATTTCACTGATTTTTTTTAAAATTTTTTTCTCTTTCAGGAAATCATACAAATACCTTCAACATATACAGTAGAAAGAAGTAGAAACAAAATGTCGTACTATTTTAAAATGAAACCAGCTATTTTGGTCTCTCGACTATAGTCTCCACCAAAGGAGGTCCCGGCTAGTCTGAACTGAAACCCTTTAAGGTTAATACTTTCACCTTGTAACACTGGTTGAGACTCCTTTAATGTTTCCCTTAAAGGTTGGATCAAAGCTGGAGAGGGAGGCAAATATTCAGGTCCTTATTGTGTCTCGCTGTATCTTGATGAAAGAACATCACTAAGATTACCTCGGGCCACTCTGTGCTTGATAAAGAGTCCACAATAACCTGCCTGTCACTCACACCGTGACATATTCCAATAAGCTCACGCTGACATTCATCTCCTAGACGAGCATGACAGGGCTAATTTGGATTTTGGGCGGGCTGTGGTATCCCTCTCCGTTCTGAAAATAATTTTAGTGACAGGTTTTAGTTCATTTTCACATTTGAACTTTTCCCTCACCCCACGTAGACTGAAATAAAACAATGGTGGAAGGGAACCTATTATGCTTATTTCCAGTTCAATATTTTTATTCTGGTAATACGCCAGAGTATTTGTGGCATGATTCATAGTTTTAACCTACCTGTTATGCAGCCTCTCAGTTGAGCCTCTGACTCAAACAGACAATATGAGTGCAATCTTCCTTAAAAGCCCACCTGGTAGATCAGGGAATACAAAAGCTAACATTGCCAGTGAAATATTATTCCTGCTGTCAAATGTACGCTGTAACTGCACCAACAGAAAGCTGTAAGCCGGACTTTTACATTTAATGCCTGCAATAGCACTCAAATAGACTGTTTTGTGAAAATAAGCTCTGCTTGGAGCCCATGACCGAGTCAATTAGGGACCAGAAATACATTTGACTGGAAATATTTTGACATGCTTTTAGCAAGCTTTTGAAATTCTAGCCATGTTTGATGTTAATATACATAACATGTTTACATGTGACTAGAGTTAACATTTGATATATACTTTGTATATAGAGACATAAAATATGTAAATAAAAACACAAAGCGCCACTAAGTGTGCAGAGTGAATTCTGATACGTGGACTCGCGTGATTTATGTAACACACTTTCTCACTACGCAGTACAGCATGCTATTCAAACGCCACGTACATTAACACCTGCTACAAAGCACAACACTTGTGCAACTCTACGTGGGGACGTTTACGGAGCCTCCGCTCAGCGCAACACAAATGGCGCGTGAGAGGCGTGAGAAGTGAAGCCTTTCCCACGGCAAAACAATTACCACAAAACCGTATGCTCGCACATGTCAGGTTTCCTACTAATTCCAATCTTTGAATGAGGGATAGTCTACCCTGCACACCTCCATTGTTCTCACAGAATGATTTTGTTTTTTCTCTGAACAGAAGTAAAAGTAGTAAACAGGCAAAAAGTGTGTTGTTGGTAAAGTAACAGCCTGAAAGATTATTTTTCTCCCATTTGTCTGTGTCTCAAGGCGTTTGTGCTTTTGCGCCGCGTCTATGTCTCTTCGTCTCAGAAATGGAAACAAACTGTTAGGGGCGTCTTTTTTTTTTTTTTTCTTGTGGAACAATAGTTGAAAGTCTACTCACTGAAGGCCATCCCGTTTTTTTTTTTGGGGGGGGTTTTTAAAGCAAACACAAACCCTCTAGCAGACACAAACGCTGTCACAAACTAAAATAGGAGAGCAGAGCAGTGCGGTGGGACCAAATAACAGGTCCTAAGATGCCTGAAACCCGTGACAGTAATACGGGGGCGCCAGTTGACGCAGGAGCACACCCCCAGAAAGCCATCAGTCATAATATTTACCCTTTACTTGTCCTCCGTTTATTTTTCCTATTCCTCTCCTTCTTTTCACCCTCACATGTCCTGCCAACAAACGGTCATCGGCAACACGTTTTTTCTAATTTGACAAATGGCCCGCGGCAACGCGGCTTTGAAAGGAAGAATATCGCGAGACACGGTCCGCCAGGGCAAAAAAGAAAGAAAAGTTCCGCTGATGTATGTTCAGTTTATCAGGCAGTGGCTCTTCGCTCACCAGACATGATGGAGAACATGTCAAGCCTAACAAACTGTGAAAATACGGCTACAGATCTTCAACCAATCCAGGCCTAATTCCTCCTTTCCCTCCTTTTCTTGGCCTTTTCTGGACTTCGTCACGCCTCAATTTGACATTGCTTCTTTTTTCCAACAGATGTCTTTTCGGAGACCGCGCACTGTGTCTGCTCCCAGGCTGTGAATCAGAGCAGTGGGGCTAAGGGGGTCTTGAGAAAGTTGTACGATTTTTGGTAAAACAAAAAAAAAAAAAAAAGCCTCTTACGGTGGTGGATGTACACATTTATCTAAATGGCCGTCACCCGGCCGACATGTGTGCAAAGCAGAAGTCCAACTATGATGTGTCTCTTCCTTCTCTGTGCCTGGAATATGCTCAAACGTAGGGAAATGTAAATAACAAAATCTGTCAAGAAATCTAAAGTGTGGGAGTCTGGCCTCGCAGCAGGTCACATTTTAGAGAGCTGGACAACATGGACGGTGTAATCTCTTATCCGCCAGACATGTCCAGGCCTGGTTCTTTCTACCCTCCCGTGTCTGCTTAGCATGCACGTGTATGTGAGCATATACCTTGGCCTGGTGTGATTTATGGCCATGTGGACACACAAAGAGAATCAAACATATTGTCTGCATGTGTTTTGTATTTACAGCCAACACAAATGAAAAGTGAGCTCATCCTCTCTCGTTTCCCCCCCCCCCCCCCCCCCCCCCCCCCCCCCACCCTCCTTTTCTCACTTTCTCCCACCGCCATACCACCAATTCTCCCTTTTCCTACAGGGGAGCATCTGGAAAGAGTTATGGTCACCACTCACACCACAAGAAAGGCAAGTGTCAGCCCCCGAGGAGCAACGTGATTCGGAGAAGACGTCGCGAACGAGGACCACAGTGAGTGTCCATAAGATACTGTTCATGACTGTTAAATACTCCTAGATATTTGGGTGTGAGTCAGGGGAAGTTGAAAAGTGTGTCGCTGCACCTTTCTTCGGCGTTCTAAAACCAATTGCTTATTACTTGCGTGTTCAAGCTGTTCTAGAATCTCCAATCGAGCATTCATATAATTAGCTGGGTTTACTAAATCTCCTCCTGTGCCCGGAAGATATTTGAATGGTGGATGTGATAGAACGATGTGGTTTTGAAGCGAGACTGCAGTGTAGGTGTAAAGTAGTGAAGCAGAAGGTAGGTCTGCACGATTTCTGCTCCTCCTCTACTCCTCGGGGAGGCCTTTTTCTTTTTTTTTTCTTCTTATGAGAGATCCCTGCCGCATGATAAAAGAACCAAGATTACAGTACAAAATTAATTAAGATCCAGCAAAACGATTACCGGATTAGCCGAGCATTAATTGAAAAAGCTGATGAAGACCATATATCACAAAGATTAGGAGCGTCTGAGACTCTTGTGTTCAAGGAAACAATATCGGGGAGAAATTAGTATTTCAGAAAGAAAAAAACATCTATCGGTAAGATAGTGATGGGAAGGGGTGAAAATATTTAATCGGCGATGTCATCAGCGAAAGTCAGCAGCACGAGACTTTACACCAAGTTGACTGAGTATGAAAACCCCAGGACAGCTTGAAGGGTAAAATGTGAGGCGGAATGTCATTTACTGGCTGTCGTTTTTTTTTTGTTTTGCTCCCTTTGCACGTTCACACCCCGTCCTCCTCGCATATGTTTGTCTCAGAATACAAATCAACCGCAGTATTACCTAGACACCTATCCTTCTGCGCTATTTCGGGGGTAACACTTCAAACGCAACGCCTTCCTTCAGCCCCCCCCCCCCCCCCATTTGCCCCCCCCCCGCATTTGCTACGCCGCGTCCGTACACTGTGTGGGTTTCTGGAAGCAAAGGCCGCTGCGGTATTACCAAGGGAGCTGCCCTCCCTGAGCCTAGCGGGGAGCACAGGGTCCGTCTCTCTCTGTCTGGCTCTCTGTCTGTGCAGCCTTCAGGCCTCAGACGCCCCAATAAAAGCCCTCCTCCACTCGCCAGCGCACACGGTCGAGCGGATGGCTTAGTGTGTCTTGGCACACGTGGATGGTGGTGGTGGGCTGACGGGACGGTATGGATTTGACCAGGGTGAGGTTATCCTCTACCAGCGGAGTGCTGTAATGAAGTAGCGTGGTGCCGCGGGGAAGGGTGCGCGGAAAGCGTCTCTCAATGTAAAAAAAAATAAAAAAAAATAAAAAATTCTCCCGCAAAGGAGAACGCGGCGGCCTCATCTGCGTCCCGTCCTCCTCCTCCTCCTCCTCGGGTTTTACGCGTGGGTTCACGTCCACACATGTGCAGGCGGAAAAAAGACGGATAATGCCGGTATGTGCGGGCTGTGTGTGCGTTTGTGTTTACGGGGGCGGGGTGGGGAGGAGAGATCCAGGTGGAAGCCGGACCACCGCCGCCATAATTCACACCAACCCGTGAGCCTTTGACTTCGCTGAGCCCTTACTCTGAGATAAGGCTCCGGATCCCTTTGGGTCTGCAGTTTGATCAATCAGCAGATTTACAGCCACCACTGCGGCACACTGATGAAGCATAAGGGCGGTAAATTTTGCTCCCCTCGTAGAAAACCCTCTCCTATCTCTCTCTCTCGCTCTCTCTCGCTCTCTCTCGCTCTCTGGTGTATTGATGTAACACCCCTGAAATCTTCCCCTTTCTAGTTTTTGGCGGCCTCGCCAGCGAGCGGCTGATGTTAATCAGTTAAAATGTGTTCCTCCTCGTGCTTCTGTTCATATTACCGCTTTTTTTTTTCTTCTCCTTCCTTCCCCCCACCACGTATTTCCAACATCTAATGCTTCCCAGAAACGGCACAATTTCTCATTTACATCTCTTAATGTCAGTGCTGATCCGTCAGCCGCGCAGCAGGACTCCCTCTGAGAAGCCTCCCTGTGCATGTGAAGTTTTCACCGTTGCGAAGAGTTGACGCTCATCACAGCTGAAATGGAGTTTTCCTTTTTGCGTACGAAAGTTTTTCCTCGCTTTTTAATGTCTGGATTTTCTTTTTCTCCCCCCGCCCTGCTTTCTTCGTTAATTTTGACGGTCTTTATTCTTCTCACTGCCGACGTTGGAACGAAATCAGATCTCTCAGAAGCGGGGTGGGGGGGGCGAGGGGTGGACCTTGGCACACCTACACATATGGATTTGACTAGTTCAGCACACAGGAGTCTGACCTCATTACATAGTCGGGATGATGCTCATTCAGCCTCTTTCCCAGCTGAGTCATCATAACTAGACTTTGGTAAAACAATCTGACGCCTGCCGTGCCTTAGCAACACGCCGCTAGAAATCACAGAGCACTCGCCTCTTTTTGGAGTCTGTTAGGATTCTGTGGCATGCGGCGCACACCTGACTGGGACTGGAGATGCCGCTCAGTCGGGCTGTTACCCGAGACATGATAAAGTCTCCAGAGTCTTAAAGGCAGGGGAGGTGATGAAGCAAGCACAAAGCCCGGATCCCCCACTCCTGATTTGTGAATAGGGGGGTGAGTAGGTGACAGGATAAAGAAAGGGGGGTGGCTTAGAGGCAACCTGCCTAACCTCCTGACCCTACTTTGTTGGAAGGCAGGAACTAGGGGTAGCCGACTAAGGCGCCCTTGATGAATTATAAAAGCACGTTCTGTCTAGCTGACATGTGGTTCAAATTCCTGCAAATCTTTAAAAAGCACTTGATGAAGGCCCGTGTCACAGGTACACAAAGAAGTCAGCCTCTTCTTCTTGTTGTGCCACATTTCTTCTCACCTAACAAGTATATATGCCCACGTTGCCCTGACAACTTCCCCTTAATGTATGCATTTTGAAAATAAGTAAATATCCAGAAAGAAATATATATGCAGCATTTAATGCTTTCACAGGTTTAGGGGCTCATCCGGTTGCTTCCCTGAATTTCTTACGGATATAGACAGCATTTATGAATTTGATTCACATACTTATCAATGACAGGTAAAGCGGGGGGTTCATTACTCATAGGGCTGACATCTGAGGCCCCGCAGCAGGATAAAAAAAAAAACAAAAAACTCTATACCTGCATGCCACTTAACTTTCCCTCTGCATCCTATATTCCTATTGGCAGTGGATAATACAAACCTTTAGCTCACCCAGAATGAGAAGTCTCCTCATTTACTCCCATCTCGAGCAACCTCCCCTGTGCTGAAAACATTACGCGCTGACCTTACATATTTATTTCCCACTTGTTAAGTATTGAGTGTATTAAGGGGCAATGGCTGTCTGCGCTCACCAGTGTGGTTAAGACTTCACAGGCGAGCCTATGAGAGTGTAGTGGAGGGAAAGTACGTCGTCCTACCAGGCCTCCTGTCGGGCTAGTCTGCTATGTGCGTGTTGTCCCATAGGGGGAGCCATAACATCACAGTCCTGCTGTCCCGGTGTTCCCTCTGCTCCACGTCTTCTGCTGCCTGCCTCTCATTTTCTGCTGGTGTTGTACCCAAATTCAACTAGAGGCTCATCTTTGGCCCGGGCCTCTGTGAATACATAATATATAGCCTCTTGTGAACTGGTAGGACAGACATGCAGCAACATACAGCAGGTAATAATGATATGTGATTTATGTGCTTTTGAATGCACAATGGTCCTTGGTGGCTGAGTAATATATATCACTGTCAGTCAACCTGACTGCTACTCTGTGGTAAATATATGTGGATATATGTGGAAATATGTGGATACAGAGCAGAGAGAAGCATTGTGTCAGGAGTGTATACCCAATAGTCTCTGTAGCCTACTGCGTATTAAAAAACAAAACCACTACCATTTTGTCGACAGTGCAGTAAAAGCTCATATTATATTATTGCAAACTCTGTATTAATGAGATTGATACACTGAATGATCAAATGTCTTCCAAAGGGGGACAATAAGTAAATAAAATGAACTATATATTTGGCTTTCAAGATAGGCATCCATATTTTTCTATGAATTACTTCCGAGCTTTTCATGATCAAATGTGCAATTTGTGTTTATGAATGTAATTAACATATTTTCATGCCAAGCTTATAACAAAACCTATGGTCACGAAATTTGAATGCCCTTCATTCCCTCACATTAGACAAAATTAAATAAATAATCCATGAGGACACTGATAATATGCAGCGCTCTGGGATCCCAGGAGATTGTTTTTGACGGACAACACACAGTTCATTTGCATATCAGCCCGTAAACTTGTTCAGCACTTGAGCGACGAAGACAAACAATGTCTAAGTGTGCACGCGAGTGCGTTGGGCGGAATGCCACTGAGAATATGCGATTCCGCTGACCCCGTTTGAGCTGCAGGGCAAATACATCAGCCATGTGCTCTGAATAAACAACATAGAAGAAGGGGTTACTCAGTGGATCTCTGTTTTGCAGAGATAAGTGCGGCTTGAGCACAGACAGGTTTAATGTTTAGGAGGGGCAAAAAAAAACAAACAAGAAAAATGTTGATGTTTGGCCTGAACCAGAGCTTACACATGCCCGTGGAGGGATGTGCTTCATGGACTGGGTCATCTAAAGCTATTGGCAGGAGGGGTTGGTTGTTGTTTGCAGACCTTCACGCGAGAGAGACTGTTTGGCCAGGGCAGTATTCATTTGCATGCTTTATTTGGATTGCTTCGTGAAGTGTGTACGCTGATTCTGGGGTCAGCAATGCAAAGGAGTTTCTTAACAGCTCACTTCAATTTTCCCTTCTGACTTTATCATACATACAACATAATTGTCCATACTAATTAAATACATTTCAAAAGTTACACTATTGAATATAATAATAATGAAATTATTATAATGAAATAATTTAAAAAAATTTATTTGAGTTGAGATGAATATAGTTTGTCAGTCTTTTTTGGTGTACACAAATATAAAGAAGTTACAAAGTATGCTTAGCCAGAACTTTACATACCAACCTGTTAAATACTATATGAATACTAATGCTCCATTATTTAAATTATAAATGAACAAGTGCCAAGTGCGTATATGGAATGATTGAATGGTATGTTTGATTTTGCATGTGGCAAAATCAAACCGAGTGTGTGATTTGTGACCCAAAGGCCCACTTTTGTCAATACAATATAATGCTGGGTTGGGCCACTGTATTTATACAACATACGACATCACTATATTATAGACTATCATCGAATATAAAATGATCATCACGTCGTTTAGATTAGACAACTTTTGATTTAGAGCAAGCAAATGTCAGGCAGACCATTTCGCTCTCGATATGCACCGACACAAATGACACTCTGCGTAACGTCATAGCACCTGGATGCACACACGTGGGCATTCCCACGTGCCCACACTCTCATTAACATATCACACATGCATGCAACCATTTGACTGTGCAAGTATTGACTGTTTGTGCGAAGGTATCGTGTAAAAATGATCATGTGATGATTGCCAACATCAAATTGCCACCGCTGTCTGTGTGCTGTGTGCGTGTGTGTGCGTGTGCGTGTGTGTGCGTGCGTGCGTGCGTGTGTGTGCGTGCGTGTGTGTGCGTGTGTGCGTGTGTGCGTGTGTGCGTGTGTGCGTGTGTGCGTGTGTGTGTGTGTCTCTGTGTGTGTCTCCACTAATAGAGTGAGTGGATCCTAGCTCATTACTCTGCCGGAGAGAGGCAGCTTTATCTACTATCTGGCCCATTTTAAATGCTCGCCTATTTTTAAATGGGTTCCCACACACCGCCTTGTAAGCAGCGAAGAGCATAATCTCTCACCGGGCTTTCGCTGTGCTCTTTCTAACTACCGACGTCTTTCTCGCAGTCATTGTCCAACTTCCTCGCCCTGCCTCAGATAATTAAAGAATGGGAGACATTGCGTCGAGTCTCTTCTCCGTCGGAAATGATGAGTCCATGCCGGTGGGGGGAAAAAAATAAAATGAGTCGCGTAACTTTGCAGTTTTCTTCTGTGCACTTGCCTACGTACTGCAGAACGATGATAAATGAAGAACAGCTTATTTTGTTGTCGGTGTCAGGAAGTCGGTAGTCGTCGGCAGACTGTCCACGCCGTTGCGTTTGTGTGGCTGAGCTCACGTTTAGCACCTGAGTAGAATATCACTATGTATAGTATTACGTTAGTAGTATAATAATATACTTTATTTTGCGGGGTTGAGCAGTTAAATGTGTAATTGTGTTTGCCCGAGTGCTGAAGACCGTCGCTGTTGTCGCACAACTGCACAATGATCCACGGTGAGATTTAAGAGGCGGGTTTCCCTACGGTGCGGATCTTAGGAGCTTGTTACTGGAAATGATTGAAGGAATTTTCTCTCTCTCTCTCTCTCTCTCTCTCTCTCTCTCACGTCCCCCCTCTTTTTTCTTCTTCTTGTTCTTCTCCATCTGTTTCTCTTTGTCCTCTGTTATTTAGCGTTGTGCGCCGCTGTCTTGCTTTCCTCGGCTTCCTCCCCTTGCCTCTCTCCCTCTCTTTCTCTCTCTCAGGTGCTGTGCTGAGGATACTTTGCCAACAACCAATTTGCAGGCAGTGTTTTCTAATTGTTTTTTGTCGGTGGGCAGCAAAAGAAAACCGACGTCCTGATTCATTCCGCCGCATTTGCTTAACACTGATATCCTGAATGTTCCCGTGACGACGTTTTCTACAATTTCGACGATGCTTTTGTACATGATCCTAAAAAAAAAACTGGCCCTCCAATGTTCTTCTTCGTGTCCCAAGTGTTTGCGTACCTTCACGCTAGATGTCCGCATTTGCTTTGGCTGCAGGAATGTACTCTCTCTTTGTCTTTGGAGCGAACTCATTAGGTGTGCAGACGTCAGCCCTATCCTCTTTAGTGCTTACTCCGTCAACACCATTTGTGCTTTTCATTTTTCACGCCTGCTCTTTAACTACACTCCCCCTGCATCACCCCTACCCCCCTTAACCCCCTAGCCTGCCTCTCGCACCCCCCCCCCCCCCCCCCCCCCCCGTGCAATCCCCCTTTCTCATTCTCTACCCATTGAACTTGGCAAAATGCAAATATATCGAGCATTTTGCTGCAGTAAATGACGCATCTGAAGTTGAACAAAACATCAGCTTGCATGGGGAAAACCACCAGGACTGTGATGCACATGTGCGCTGCACACAAATGAATATGCAACATGCAAGATTTTTTTTGACTAATGTTTTTGTATTATAAATCACACTGGAAGGGGGGGGGGTCAGTGGGCCAGTTTCACACTCGGTATCTTGCGTGGATCACAGAGCTAGTGGACATGGGTCGACGGGCATGTGGATAGTTCACAGCGCAGAGAGAAAAAGGGACATTTATATCGATAATACAATGTATTTGTTTCAAAGATTTGGCGACAGTGCAGCTGAAAAACATCATAGAGAAAACTAAGCAGAACCAGACTCTTGATGTGCCGGCATAACCATCGACTGGTGAAACGAGAGAAATGGGTTTTGTGTTGTTTGACAACATTTGACAATCTGTAATGGCCTTTTATTGGGAACAGCCCGGGGCACAGCTGTGCAATAATCATGCTGCGTAATCTGCATCTTGATGTGCCACACCTGTTGGGTGGATGTGTTCTCTTGATAATAAAACATCTCAGATTTAATCAAACTTGGAAACAAACTCTGGCAGAAATAAGGCTTTTGTGTGCTCAAAAGAAGTCTGGGATCTTCGGTTTCAACTGGGAGTCAAAATGGCGGCGTTGCATTGAGGATTTTATTTATTTTATTTATTGAGTATTGTCAGACTCTGTCAGACATGCCGACTATGTGCTGATGTTCGTTTGAAATCCCCGTGCGAGCTGGCGATCCTCAGTGGCTCTTCGCTATGCCTCGTCTCTCGTCTTGCACATTGTTGTCACATTACTGTAGTGTCACGTTGCTGGCGACACCTTACTGCACACGTGAACATGAATATTAAATGCGTAGACATAAATAAATTCAAGGGAGCTGACGCTCTCGTGCAGCGTGGCTCACAGAGAGCAAACTCTCTGCCGTGAGGAGCGGTGGATTCTGGAAGATGTGGAATTTCAGCCGAATATTCCGTGAAAAAGACTAGCCAGTAGCCAGTGAGATGTTTTTATAAAATGTGTATATATGCGGCAATGGGGCAATGTGTTCATTTCTTTGTCAGTGAGAGTGTGGAGGTTCAGCTTCCCAAACCCATGGAGGGATAGAAATCTGTCTTTATCTGATAATTAGCCTCTTTCCTCCGTGCACTCTACTTGAAGTAATCTCTTACCCTTTGTGTATAGAAGCAACCTATGTCTATGCCCCTATCCCGCCATCTTCCTTTCATCCTCTGAGAGACGGTGTCTCTTTTTTTTTTTTTTTTTTTTTAAAGGACTAACATTTCAACCGTGTCATGCACATGGCCCAACATTTCACTGCTCGGAAGTAGGTATAAACGGCAATCGGAGAGCACTTAAAATGCTAAATGCAAACTAAACCATAGTAAACACTCCACCGAGTACCCTTTAATGTATTTATTCGATCGTTTTAAGTGTAACCTTTTAAACAACAGACTAGCGAGCAAACCGACAGAATCGCTATATGGAATAATGCTTAAAACCATAAATCCAAGTAGCGGTAGCTACAGTCCTGTTTGCTTCCTGTCCACTTGCAAAGGCAAGCGGATAATTAAATTTGGTGGCGGTATAGGACACTGCCGATCATTTGTGATCTATTTTGTGAGCTGTCCTCATCCCCGTAACGATTGCATCACACAAGTGCTTGAGGTGAAACACTTCCAAAGTGGCACATACTCGGCATCTGACGGTGAGTATGTGCCTAACAATGTCGCAGTGTGTCCACTTCAGGTTTGATGGCAGCACGGTGTGTTTCGCCGCGTTGGTGTCGGTCCAAAGCGCTGTTTCAAAATGAAACTGCGGAAAAGCCCCACGGTCAACATTGGCTTAGCCAGTGCCGCTGGCACATGGAGTCGGAGGTGCAAAAGTCACCTTGACAGTTTCCACAACGGCGCCGTCGTTGGTAGACAGAGGTGTCATCCAAATAGGTTGGGCGCGTTAAAGGACACCGGACACGCAGTCCAGAGGACAGGCTGCAGAAAGAGGAACGAGCAAAACGACACCTTTTCGTGCAATGGCTGTGGGCAATATTTTTCCCCTTTGTGTCACTGTCTGCGGCTGTGTGTAGTATGGTGTGCGTTTATGGTATAACGTCTTTTGTTTGTAGCCTTTTGTTTTTTGCTCTGTCGATCACGGCCTTTATGCATTCAGCGGCAGGTTACTTGAGCAAGAATAGATTGAACAATATTGGTTTTTCGCCCCAAACCCCTGAAGTCGCCTCCCCACCTCCCGGCCTGATATGCACCATTTCCCCGCACAATAGAGGATTAGCGATTTGCCTACAGCGCTGCAATGCAATGCACGTGTCATGCAGACAGATTGAGTGACTCTCGCCAACAGGACATACATCGTAGATATGCGCTTTTGGTCTTCCTTGTAAAAATTCCCTGTCACATTAGGTTGCTTTGAATAGACACAACAAACCGTGACGTCACCTGCGCTGAATGACCCCTTGAGTCCCCATCTGACATTTCCACTGTTTACAGTTTTTTCAGAGGCAATCTTGCCGCATAAATCATAATATGTGTATGTGAACTGTCAAAATCTCACATTTAAACAGTGGGAGACGCCACATTCGTGGGCTCCATCGTGCCAAAAGTTTGGATGTGTGGCATGTGCTGGCACCACATATGGATTATGGAGCGGTAAACTTTTTGCAGGATTAGTCATTTCTTTGTGCACCACCAGTCCTGTTTGACCCCGTCGAGAAAACCTCAACCACAATCACCAAAATATTTGAGACAAAATACAACTACAGTCAACTTAATGAAAGCAGTTGTCAAATTGTGGGAAAACTTGTTTTCACATACCGTATGTGCGTCACATTATTTTTTTTTTTTTTTATCTGAGCCATAGAATTCTATATCCCAATGTGTGGGTTCATTATGAACAAAGACAGTGAAAATACCTACAAATGCTCCCTATACTCACTGTGTAATAGCATTGAGTTCCCAGAGAGTCCTATTGGACTCCTGTTTGGCAGGGGGGGTGGAGCTATTGATTTCATTAGGAAGACGTGTGGAGCACATTACAGAATGATGACTGCTTCATGGGAGGTCAACAAGAAATCAATATGAAATTATATTACAGTTTCGACTAGCCGGGGCAAGGCCAGCTACCACGCACCACTGCCAACACCCGAGTGGATGATGAGGAAAGGATTATTATTATTTTTTTTCCCCAAGAAAATCTTGTGGGAGCTAAACACGGTGACGTTAGAGAGGAACTGAGGATTAACAGTAGCTGAGAGGACGAGGCTGACAAATTTGAACCGGAACAATTCTGGCTGGAAAGTTAAAGTGTGAGCAAAGGAGGAATGGAAAATGTGACAAAACATTGTACTGCTGTAGTTCAGAAACACGGAAACAGAACGCTTATGTCAGGGTTAATTAAGGGACAGGGACATTTGGGCATTTCTATTTTTATGGCCAGGATGTGTAGACTTTCCATCTTTTTTAGCTCGGTCTCTTCGATTAAAGTCCTGCCCATTGTAAAATACAACAGCACACTGGAAAAAAACAACATAATCAGGCTGCAGTCGTGATTACTCCAAAATATAATATATCCAAAAACATGTAATAATACATAAATCGCACTCAAATTGTCTATTGGTAATGTAAAAGCTTCCATCACCCTTCAGAGCTTTTTCTGAATTCCAATTTGTACGGTGAATATTTGCTTGCCTTCGTTACGACATATGCTCGGTGAGTCCTCTGCAACAGTAGAAAAACGCACCACGAGCGCACAGTGCCTTTTAAAATGTGGGACAAGCAACAATCATATTTATGCACTATTACTCAGGGTTGTCACACAAGAGTGCAGGAATGTGGCAGACAAATGACCTTCTGATTATTTCCAAAGGAAAGAAGGAATCTTGCCAAAATCGAGTAACCGTACAACATGTAATGCGCACTTACTACAGCACAGTGTTGGAGACAAAGACAGAGTGAAAACGTATACCCCCCCCCCCCACCGTGCTAGATAGCGACGTGCACCCATGAGGAGCTGGGCAACACCCTGATCATTAATATCAGCATCACTCCCACATGGGCGTTAATACTCGCATTACTGATAAAATGGCTTCGGAAATAGGATGTCTGACCTCTTTAAAATGTCTCGCTCTAGGTCTTTCTGTTCGGTAAAACATGTTCTCGTACTAATGGAGTCCATAGTCACACTTCCTCTTGCTGGGGGTTTCATCTTGTACCGTTCCTGCACTGTGTCATTAAACACCACTGTATAATTTATCGATACCCTGCATTGCTTATGTTATATGCTGAGGCAGAGATTTTTATTTATTTTATTTTCCAGCAGACTTTACCATACCCCTGAACTGAATGAATTATAGAGGAGTGTTTGGCTTGATCAGTGACAGCAACGACACAAAACGGGCCGACTTGTGAAAGACTTTGAGAGAGAAAGATCACTCTGTGTACACAAGTATGTAGTATTTTCTGTATTATTTATTTTTATTTTTTTTCAACCCTAGGATAGATTAACCACGTGATTTATTGTCTCCAAGCCAAATGAGAACATCGTGGGGGGGAGGGGTGTTTACAAAACTAAACGCGGCTTCGTGTAAGTGAGTAACGAGCGAGTCACTCGTCGGGTCACCGGCGCACAGATTGATTTCCGGAGGTTTGCAACCCCGCGCTGGTGAGCACGAGACGCGTCTATGCAAATGAGCTTTCAGAGGAAGGGCTAATGAGCTTCATCAAAGCTGATGCCGGAATCCGTGGGAGGCACGGTTTGGTTGACTTGTGAGGGAACAAACCAAGTGTCAGGGAGAGCATGCCCCCCCCCGGCCGATGATTTATACCTGCTTATCGAAAATATGATATCCTCCAACGTGGAGCTGCGGAGAAAGACCTCCGTGAGCCACGATTAATTACTGTGTAAATTAATTCTGAATTAATTACATTCTGTACTCGACATTATTAAAGCTTTGGAGATATGGAAATGTCCTCGAATGAAACATGTTTCTATTGTCCTTTTGGTAAAACCTTTAAATTTGTATATACTGTAAAGCTAATGAAAACATTGCCTATATAAAGTAGATATGCCCGCCCCAATTGATTGAGCCAAGCTGGATCAACTGGCCTATTTATAATCCTCTTCACAAAGGTTTCTCCTAATGGGAATTCTGGGTAAAGGTAATGACATACCAGAGTGCCTGGGATCGGGAGCCGGGGGGGTGGAGGTTTCAGCCATTTCACCAATGAAGCCATGAAGGTTAGGAGGAAAAAAAAGAAAAGAAAAAAGGAGCCGAGTGAGTGACAAGTTAATTGGTGGGATCTGTGGACCTCAGGGTCCGGTCCTGATGTGGAGGCCAGACAGTTAGGATGGTATGCCGGCTAATCCGCCTTTGTCCTCCTGCCCCCGGTGGGGGACCAGCTCCTCAGAGAGAGGAAGGACCGGCTCAAGTGAGTACCTCAACAATATGATTGTTCCAGCTCCGGTCCCAGTCCCACAAAGGCCGAGTTGATTTTTCCTACTTTGACTGCGATGGCCTCTGGCGTGTACTCTTTAGTCCACCGACATCAAAGAAAGAATGTCTCCGCGAGCTTTGCGATAATCAGTTATTATCTGAAATGGCATGTTAATTTGTGGCCAGTAATAGCTTCTAATTCCAAAGGGGTCCATCTCGGTACACTGTACCAACAAGTCTGTACTTCATTCCGAAAAGAGTGAAATACACAAAACGTGTCGCATCCAGGGAGCAAGGCCAGGCCGGTTTCACTTGCATGGCATCTTTCCATTTGAAATGCATAAAGGCGTAGGAATCATGAAGACGAGATGCAAATGGAACCCTGCGAAGAAAGGTATGAAAAGGTTGTGTTTAGACGCAATTCAGACAAAACATCCAGTTTCTCAACTGCATAATGGTCTATGGAGAAAGTAATACCACCTTTGCCTCTGGTAGTAAGAAGTAATAAGTGATATCTGTATCCTTGAACTTTCACAACATCCCATCATTTGAAAATAAATGCTGTATCTCTGTTATACATTTCAGGGTCTATAGAATAGGGATAAGAAATAGAATGGGACAATCGTCCTCTCTGAAGGTTTTTTTTTTTTTTTTTTTTTTGCACAGCTACAAAGGAATGAAAGTTAAAAGCACCCAGACTGCCATTCCGCCGTTTAAAAAAAAAAAAAAAAAAGGTAACACCCCCAAAGAAAACCTGTGAGTCATTCATCACAATTTAGTTACTTAGCCTCATATTCCACACCTGGGTGCCCAGCTTGCCATTAATGTCAGCTGCTCGCCAATACAAGTCAGCGAGGCAGTTCAAAATATCCACCCTGACACACTGGCTCCTCACTTTGGGGGATTAGAGATTTATATTTCAGTTAGAGACATTATATTTACACCCTCCGGTCTCGATGCCTGATCATTTTTCTCCTCTCAACTCCGGACACCCACTGTGGACGGAGTACTTTGAGTTGAAAGGCAGAGAACAAATTCATTTGATTTCAAAAGGGGTGGAAATACCGTTTAACCTAACCTAGTTTGGATCTCCTTTTACTTTGCTACTGACAAATTCAAATTCCATTTGACATCAAAATAACCGTTTTTAATGAAATATGTCGACTTTGCCCTGTTTATCACATTGCTTGGACACAGTAATCGAGGCCATTATTATGCATTATGTATATAACATACTTGTGGTTCACTTTACTTCCGCATTTAACTATACACCGTGGCCAGGGTCGAAATGTTTTATCTGTATTTATTTTTTGTACTGCCAAGCTTGGCATGTTTAGAAGTTTTCACGCTGATCCCCGGATTCGCAGTGATTCCCCCCCTGCTTTCATGATTACATCAAGCACAGCAGACACTGCACTGATGTGCAATATGCAGAGTTCGCCAGACTCAGACGTACATTACCTTCCACATATTAACGCCAAAGAGCCATGCCCCATACGTTGAGCAAACAAACAGCTTGAGGTCCGTTGCCGCTTTCCATACTGAGTGAGCGAATCTCCACATATCATAGAGAGGCCACAGTGCCACACTTGTATTAATTTCTCATGTATATTCATATCGTGCCCATGGGGGCTTTTCCTCAGCAGGGTGCCGCTGTCGGGGGTAAGGACGGGGTGGGCTACATGCCTCCGAATCAGCATCTCAAAGATGCAGTGTTAAACATGCATGCTCACCAGTGGGGGGGTATGTTTTTCGTTTTTTTCTTTAATGTATTTGGGGTTTTTATCAACAGGCTGAGTAGTTTTTACTTGTTGATGAACACCTCAACAGGACGCGCTCCGGCACAGTTCATTTGCTGCCCTTAAAAAAAACAAAAAAAAAAAAACATTGAAGACTTTTGATGTGTAGTTCACTCCCGAGTGGTCTAACAAACACTGTGAGCACGCAGTTAGTTGCACATTAATATTAAAGCATTTACATAAGTGAAAAATAGCGCGCGGGAAGTAGTGGATTTTACATTTATGTTGGCAGTAAATGCAGTTTTGAATAAAATAAGAGCTATTTTTCATCGTAATAGAATGGGCAATTACGCCTCGCTGACTAGCTCTGACCGGCTCCTTCCACTGATTAACATTAGACTGCACGTGTGTAGGCGTAACCCGTAGCTCACTTTTAGGCTCACACAAAGCCTTTTTTGTCTTGTGGCATACGGTGAAAGCAGTCAGTAGCCGAGCCTATTGTCACTCGGAGGAATTCCACGGTGGCTGCCGGTTAAATGCCTGAGAATATAATTACTATTTGAGTTCTACACATGTAGGCAGAATCAGATACAAATCCTAGTAGGACTATTAAAACCTCAGGGCAGTTGAGTGGATTTCAAACATTATGACTCATTCCCAATCGTTCCTGATGCTAGCACATAAAAAAAAACAAAAAAAAAACATAACATATACCTTGGGGGTTTATGACCCCCTCACTTATAAGAGGTTATATCAATGTTGCATTTATCCAGGACAGTCACACAAGAACTGCTCGCACATTTCAAAGGCGGACACTGTAGTAAAAATGAATGTAAATGATTTTGGCTGATTCTGCCTTTTTCTCAAGACCCTGTGGGTATGGGGCATATCACTTGATTAGCATTTCCACCTCTTAGCTCTCTTTTACTTGTTGGAGCGGAACAAATTGAAACCTATCTGAAATCTCGTTTTTGCAGATCAGTGTACTGTAACTCTTACTCGCGTGCGTGCATGCAACTGCAAAGTAAATGAGTCAATATACCGAATGCATATTTATGAACCCAAAGCGTCGTAATGGGTACTGCGTTCCTTTATCTCCGTCTGTTTCAAGAGGAAGAAACGTGGAAAAACACAGGTTTCCAAAGCGCGCCCAGCACACAGACGCACGGTGCTTCAGAAGTGCGCGCCTGATCGAAATGTGCTGATTCTCCGCCACTATTGCTGTGTAGAAACAAACGACTCTCCCCACGCCTCCTCTCTCAGTGAATTTCAAGGCCACGTCTTAATTGAAAAGCTTGAGTGGGCCATTACAGTTTGCGTAGGAGGCAGGAAAGAATAATTTGGATTCGCGCACTCTGTTCAAAGTGATGACTCAGACGCCTTGACTAATGGCATTTATCTGGCAGTCAAGTGAGAAACGGCATTATTTGTAAATCATTGTGACTTTTTAATGCCTGTAATGATTTGTCCATTAACTCCTTAAATGGGTGTATTTGTCCTTAATGCTAACACCGCTGGACTCGGTGCTAATCCTCCAAAGAGATTCTTCCGCCAAAAAAAAAAAAAAAAAGGGACAAGCACAAAACCATGAACAAGAGAGCCAAATATTATTTTAATCTCTTGATTTTAATTTAAGTTGCATATGCATAGTTTTTTTGATTATCCGCTTACACATTTTCGCGAATGGAATATCTAATAAGCATACTGTTGATCTTACGCTTTGAAAGAGTGGGCTGGTTGTGATAATTGGACAACAGCCCGGTAGGTAGAGCGGTGGAGGACAATGATAGCTGTATGGCGAGCCGACAAAGGAAATGGAGGGGAAACACAGTAGAGAGGCGATGGTTTCTTTGGTGTCGGACGAGTGTTGACGCGTCACGGGGCTGAGAGGACACGACGGGGACAGCCAGCCCTGGACTATTTCCAACCTCTCGTTGAGATAAGACGGACAGGGCAGTCTCTTCAGCATATCTCCGGGATAGACCATCTGGAGTCTTCCCACACTCAGTTGTACGTTCTCGCATGGTGACAAATTGGTTGATTCATGTGTATGGTTAGCGGGGAGTCTCACCAAAGAGGTTTTCCTCTGAAACGTATCGGTTAATCAATGATAAACACGTCCACAGTGGAAATATTTGCGAGTCCAAAAAGAAACAAATGATAAATGAATCAGCGAGTTGAAGCGAGATGAAGGCGGCGCGGCTGATTTCTTGGGTGGGGAGTAGCTCGCCGTGTTGACCGCAGGGCGCACAGAGAATTGGCCGCTGCCCTGGTTATGCTTCTCTGTGGCCGAGGACGTTTGAACACACTCTCTGGCGTGGAACCGTACAAAGCCTTCCCGTACACGGAGCGGCCATGTTAAACCCCGAGGCTGACCGCGCCGCAGGTATGGCTCCTGAGATGGATTAAAAGGCAATCGTTGAGGCAGAGGGCTCAGCTGCCCCGGGGTGATGTATCCTCCATCCGCCCACCACCCGGAGGCTGAGGGCAGCCAGGATAGCAAGTCTTATCCAGGGCATTTTCTCTGCGGGCCCCAACAGTGCAATGTCGTCAGCCCGCTCAGAAAGATCAACAAAGGCTGCAGTTTAATTTTACCGAAACTGACCTTTCCCTCCTCCCCCCGTCTCGGTCGGTAAGGTGACTTTGTGTGGGATTTAGACGGGAAACGCGCCCCCAAATCAATGTGTGTAGTTTGGTCCTAGACGATGTATAGCTTCTGCTATAGCAACTGCCTGTGGTTTTGTATTAAACAATTAACCAGTATAATACGTAATTACGTACATTTCTATATTTGGGCCCATTGGTATCCTTCCCTGTGTTTGAAAGTGTGTTATTGTTACGGGATGTTATCAGTGCGATTAAAGAAAAGGCTTTCATTTCCGAGCGGGCAGAAATGTATTCCTTGGAAAATAGAATATATTTCCAAAGTAATTTATTTTTTGCGAGAAAGCCATTTCTAGGCCGAAAAAGGAAATTATTGGCTTGGCAAAGGATTATTTTTTTTTCTTTTTTTTTTTCCTACTCGTCTTCGGTCAGTAATTTACTCTTGCTTGCGGGAACTGCAAATTTTGTGCAGATACTCCCATATTGTCACATCTATCGTGTGGTTTCTGCCTTAGAAAATCACACATTTAAAATGCCGACTGCAGATGCGTCTCGGTCCTTTGTCGTTGTCGGGGCTATGTCTTGCGCGCAGGGGGGGGGGTGATCACGCCTCGGACCAGTGAGTCTCGCTCTTTGCTGAACCTGTCACAGTCGGAGCAGGCCGCACGCCGGAATTCGGAATCTTTAACGTCAAGCGACCTGTAGTTTGTGTGCCGCGTGCGTCACAAAAAGTGCATTATTTATTTGTCTGAGCACAAATAGCAGCTGTTCTTTCTCTCCATAAACAACCTTCCTTTGAGGCATTAATTCACTGTCACTTAGTAACGCCGCAGATGGTGTGGACTCACTGGGAATCCATGAATGTATGAAGCACGTGAACGCACGCACGTGTGATGAACTGCATAACTGTGCCTCTTCCCGTGTTTGTCTCTGCCTGCCCTGTCTATGACAGCGTACGTGTGTGTGTGTGTGTGTGTGTGTGTGTGTGTGTGTGTGTGTCGTTCCTGGAAGTGAGTGACAAGAAGAGCAGACGAGTGTGGAGGAGAGATGGAGGAACAGATGGAACTGTGGACTCACTGGGAATCCATGAATGTATGAAGCACGTGAACGCACGCACGTGTGATTAACTGCATAACTGTGCCTCTTCCCGTGTTTGTCTCTGCCTGCCCTGTCTATGACAGCGTGTGTGTGTGTGTGTGTGTGTGTGTGTGTGTGTGTGTGTGTGTGTGTGCGCGTGCGCGTGCGCGCCTGCATAAGGGTGACTGCAGAAATGCGGTGTGGATGTAATGCGGGAGCCAGGTGCATGACTCCGTGCAGGAAGGTTAGCTGCTGGCGTGTGATCTTGGGAGATGCTTTATGAGTGTGTTCACGTCGCGCGCGCGCGGGCTCATGTGCATGGATACTCGAACCGCTGTCCTCCACGCGACTTTTCTCTCACCCTACCTGCGCGTTGTTCCTTGTTGCTCGAGCTTGTGGACCTGATTAAAACGCAGGCGGCATTCACTGCTGTGTGAGTTGTTGAATATGGCTAGAAAAAAATGAATTAAAAAATCTACAATTCAAGCTTAGAAACAATACTGCTGTGGCGAAAGGTGTATTATATGCGACGTGACTTGTTTTGCAGGGCGTGGCTCGCTTGACTGTGATTTCTGAACTGCATTGAAGCCCATGAGCTATATAGACCAGGCTTTTATGAAACCATGTATTTCCCCAA
The DNA here is from genome assembly GCA_016785305.1 of Colistium nudipinnis. Taxonomy (NCBI): domain Eukaryota; kingdom Metazoa; phylum Chordata; class Actinopteri; order Pleuronectiformes; family Rhombosoleidae; genus Colistium; species Colistium nudipinnis. Next base: position 315,333 of record JAFBJU010000285.1, read on the forward strand.
GGAGCAAAGGAGCAAAATACAAAACCTTTTTGGCGTTGCCAATGCTGACATAGCAACTAAGTGTGAGACCGTTCTTTCACGGACAAAAACTGCATTCCTTTTCCGTTTGGTGGAAGGAAAACCTATATCTCTGCAACCTTTCTCCTCATGCACCTGTTCCCCATCGATCCGTTTAGTTGCCTCCCAGACAGGGTCTTTCAGGCTTTTCTTATCCCCGCTACTTTTCGGATAAGCAGTAGATTTGGGATGTTAAATATGCCAATCCCGGCCTTCACTTCCTGCCCCCTCTCCTTTCGCTCTCCCAAATTCTACCCTCGATATTTATATTCGACAAGAGGGCTGGGAGCTACATCCAGGTGTACGGCCGGATTGAAATTTATTGTGGCAGTTGCAACAAAGCCAATCGCATTCCCCCAACAACATCCAAGTGCCGATTTTTCCGTGAGCCTTCGCAAGAATATGTCACTTCATTGAATAGATTTATAAGTTCTTCCATCGGCTCACGGTGAGGCCTGCACCTACGCTATCCTGACTCATACAGGAAACCGATTGGAGACATCTCTCGCTCTACATGAAGCATGTAATCAATCAAAGCCGGAATAATGTCAAGGTCTGCTAACAATGCCTCAATGTGAATAGATGTGATGCATTCCTGCATATTTGTGTCTGTAAGGCTGGGAGTAACACAATCTCCAGGAAAGTGTAGGGGAAGTAGGGGGTCGAGGTGGGGCTGAAGACAACGGGACACAGTGTAGGGTAAAAAAAAAAAAAAAAAAAAGAGGAGAAAACAGAAATGTGCGATGACAAAGAGGCTTAAGGACGAAAAAGTTTGGCATTGTTCAGATGGTTGGACCAAATTTGTTTCCTGTTGTTGGCACGTACGGATTGTATACAGATTGATTTTCGGAAAGTTGGCACAGTGGGGGGGGAGTGGGGGGGACCCCCACACGAAATGCGAATTCTGCAAATTGGAACCCAGCCACATTTGGAGGTGGGTTGAAGGCGAGGCAGGTTTATTTATACAGCTCATTTCAACGGCGAGGCAATTCAAAAAAGCTTTACATAGCGCATAAAAGGCATCACCAAAAAAAAAGGTTATAAAGGTTACAGCGAGAGAAATAAGTGATTGTTTAAATTCCAAATCAAAGGCCGTGGAAAACAGTCTACAGATGTGTCCCAGTCAACCAGATGCTCTCACAATTACATTTTATTTAAGTGTTTTGAGGCGCAACCCGCAACACAATGTCTACATTGTTACTACAGCAACCCGCGCAGATAGGTTGGCGGTGTCGGAAATCCGATTTGATCCCTTCGGGAATATCAATGCTATAGATCTGATTTGATAAATCAAACACGATTCGCCGGCAGTCCGCCCAAAGCGTATATATTCTCAGACACTTCCACCACTGTATCTGCTGCTGTCTGGGGAGTGTCGGGGGGTGCCTGGACGGCGCATTCCCAGGAAAGCGGGTAGATTAACATTCCAAGGACGCTACAGTGTGCAGAGTTGTGAGAGAGAGGTGGTCCCAGGGGAGATCATTTGCCAACAGGATGTAATGGAGAGGAGGGGAAGAAAAATCAGATTTATGTGTCATTTAACACACGGAATACAGTATGACACTGATGTGGAAATGAGTGAAATCTGCAGAGCATAGGGTGCTCCTCGTGTATTAAACCGATCTATTTATGAGAATTTCATGTCTTTTCTCTTCTTGGCCGTGATCAATTATGATTTTGTCAATCATCGTGTGGTTGATATTTCAAAAAATGCGTCAACTGCAGTGCACCTTCCGAAGAAGTGTGTGCTTCCTTTTTTCTTGCCCCAAAAAATGCACTTTGTACCGTTTCGGTCAAGTGTGGGGGGTGGGGGGTTGCACTTGGTTAAGGCTGTCCCAGAATCAAATACGGGTGTTTAAAAAGGAAAGTGTTGTGTCATACAATTCCACAGTGGGTAAGCCACAGTGTGCGTGCGTGTGCGTGTCACAGGATGGCCACTGTCTGTTTGCCCTCCGACTACTTCCTATGAACTCGCCTGTGCTTGCGAGACAAAAGGCTCCTTCAGTGACTCCGTCTGCCAGCCAGCAGAGCGGCGAGGGCTTAGTCTGCGAAGGTTCTGTGGGGAGCAGTCTGATGATGCGCAACTTATTTATATGCTCAGTTATTTATATCTATATAGATATATATATATATACAGTATAGTATATGTATGAACCCATATATTTATATATTTATGAACTTTTATATATATGAACATATAGCTGCCTGACTACATTTGAATCAGTACACAGATCTTCAAAGGTCATTAAAGTTTAAGACTATGTTGTTTGCATTATTGAAATAAGTTAGGAGGTTTTAATCTTCGGAGTGTGACTTATATTGTTTTTAAGGATCTTCTTAAGTATGAATTGTGTGAGTACACCCCTACCTCAGGTGTACCCGCCAATGTGAGGGTGCATATTTGGACCAGTGCTATTGTTCCCGTCCCACTGTTTGTGCGAAAGTGTGTGTGGCGGTTTGGGTTTAAGTGTGTGGGTGTGGAGAAGACACAGGCTGTCAGACTGTAAAGCATTGTGGGGAGTCAGGGGGAAGCATGGGCCCGCTCTCAGACACTTCCCTCTGACCCCGGGCCATCATAAATCTCCTAATTCCCTCATTCCAGTGTCACACGCAGCGGCACTCTCATGTGCTGGAAATTCCCACATTCACAACTGATGGAGAACAATTTCTACGATTGCTCCGGCACCACAGGTTGTCCTCTGTGGGACCCTTACGGAGGCAGCCATGCGTTTATGACCGCCCACACAATTGTCTTCTGTCATATTCTTGTGAGTAAGCAAAATTGTGTTCTGAAAACGTTTTAAACGTTGTTTTTTCCCTTTCCAGCTATCTACTTGACGCAACAATACTGCAACAATAAAAACGTTATTTTTTATAATTTATAGTGCTGCGTGCTGCAATATGGCTCTCTTCAAGAAATTTCCTGTCATAAAAAAAAAAAAAACCTTCTCAGAGCAGAGAAGGGGGAAATAATCATGCAGTCTCTGACAAGGTTGAGCAAAGCTTATCAACATATGGATGCGGGGACCGTCGGAGAGTGACCAGAATCCTTTTTAATGAGGCCAGTGCCACAGCACAACGTGGGCCGCTAGCGTAGAGGACTCTGGCCAAAGAAAAGAAAAGAAATGGACGGTCGTCCGGCAGAGGAGCACATTTTAGAATCCATTTAGCCTAATGACTAATGTCCCTTCCAACACGAGGCTATTTCCAGTCCAAACACCTGGTGAGGATCAGCAATAATGTATATCTGCCCTAATTAGATATTAATGGTTTGATTCATATTGTTCTATTTTAAACAGTATTCTAACAATGGCGGCAAGGTAACACACAAGGCAACGGCGCTAACAATGGGAATAATTAAGGGCTCAACGTCCTGCTTGAGGACACTTGAACGAGCTGGACCTTAAACCGCCTGCCCTGCTTGGGGAACAATATGTGTTTAGCTGGATCATAATGGACCATTCATGGATGCGGGTCAGCTGGTCAGAGTGCCTCGCGGACGACTTCATGTTGCCGCAGGATCCTAATGGAATAGAATACCATTTACCACTTGCTTTGCCGGTTTTGGAACAGAACAGTGTTTTGGCCTTTGTAAATAAAATGTCAGTCCAGACGGTTGGCCTCGGAGCTTTGTCCTCCATCAACGATCTCTTTAAGAAAAAGAAAAAAAAAGGTGTTGAGCATGTCTGGACGAAAAGGCCAGGGCGTTTTCATTTCCAAGTACAGTCTCTTGTCACTAAAAAAAATCTCATAACCTTGCACAGTAATCACAGAATCACTGGCGCTGATTAATAGCTCCCATCAAGTCCGGGGATGCGTCTTACAGCCCATTTAATGGAGCATAACAAGACGTACAACTCTCACAACACGGGTCTGGAGGTGTGGACCTCTCCTCTGGGTCCATTAACACCGGCAGCTTTTTTCATGACAAATTCAGCGGCCTGCGTATTCTCTCTTAATCCTGATTCCTGTCAGCGGGACATTTAAAGCATATGAAGACAGTGAGGTCATCGAGATTGAGAGAAGCTGAAAACCGTGTCAGCGTGTCAGGAATGTGTGTGTGTGTGTGTGTGTGTGTGTGCGTGCGTGCGTGCGTGCGTGCGTGTGCGCGCGCGGAAGTGTGCAACAAATCACCCGCTTGTGCCTTCGTGACAGGCTCGCAACCTTAGAATTTGTGACATGTTTCCTTCTGTCAGACGATCGTGGTCTTTACATGGCAATTAAAAGGCCTGCTGAAAAATAAATCTGCTTTAATAAAAAGGAATGTAGTGACAAAAAATGTCAGGAAGTGAGCAGGGCGGGGGGCACCACTCGATTGAGAGCGACGCGCTTGCGATCGTGTTTCAGCAAGATTTGCTGTTTTAATATAAACTTCATTAATTCTAATGTAAGACGAGGAACACTCTGTAACATGTGGTATTAATGGGCCGGCTTCAGGACCCATATACCTGTTAACAGCGATCACTATCACTGCTCCTTATATGCTTTATTTGGTCTGGGATTTGATCAGTGGCACTCTATCCTGTGGCCCCGTGAGACCCTGGACGCCAGGGAACCGATTTCCTCCCGTGCTTCCACAGCGTTTATTAGTCCGATTCACATGGACTTGCGCCGAGATTTACTGCTCGCTTCATCTTGAAAGCTTTTTTATTGTTGTAATGTTAACCCCTGGAAGAACACTCAAAGTCCCGACGCGGGTGTATATCACAGGAGCCTTGCCGGCGAATTCAAACCCTGTGGTTTTCAATATGCACACACATATGACGGATGGCGGGACATGTAACGTTAAATGTACCATGGCGCACGCATGCACGCGCGCACACACACACACACACATGCGTACCTACGCATCCCCAGCCGCCCTTGAGTTGAGATACCTTGGCTTCCTCAAGTCGGGAGGATTAAAGCGGAGGATTAATAAACAGGTTGTGTCGTATCAGGAGGATTAACCCTCTTTCTTCCCCCATTAAAAGCAAACGCATACCCAATGTCGGCGAAACCTACCGGCGGAGGGGGAGTTACACACGCACACGCATACTCACAACTACAATTTAACGCAGAAACAGGGCCCTTGATAGTGAAATAGCAGGCGCCGCCAATGCGCATTTTTTGCCTCACTTCAGTTCCGGCTCGGGGCTTCACATCTCCGGAGCTTCAGAGGAATGTGCCGTGTAATAGTGTTATAGGTGAGCTGGAGGAGGTGCACTGGAGGCTGAATGGGGGAGGAATTGCCAGGAGGAGGGAGGGAGGGAGGGAGGGAGGCCGGGGGACGTCGTCTCCGAGTAATTCTTTGCCACGGTCCCGGTCTTGACAGGTCCGCCCACCCTGCCGCTGCCCACCTCTGGCCAGGTAGCCGCTGCTATGTGGCATTTTCCCGAGAAAGAGATTTTTCTTTTTTTTTTTGCGGTTGAAAGGGCTGAATAAATTTCACAAAAGAGTTCTCAATGTGGAATTTTTTAAATGCCAGTGAGTCGGCGTGTGGGTGGGTGTGTGGGTGGGGGTGTGTGGGTGTGGGTGTGGGTGTGTGTGTGTGTGGGTGGGTGGGTGGGGGGTGTGGGTGCTCGCGTGTGTGTAGGTTTGGGTGTGGTGGTGGGTAGTGGGGGTAGAGGAGCATAAATGGAGCGAGCCCTTCGGGGCGACTGTCTCCTCGAAGCTGATCCCACCGAGTTTAATCCCTGACATCACGTGTGCAAAAATCCCACCGCTGCCACCACCGTCTCCTCCAGTCAGGCGCTGGATGTGGATTTTATTAGCCGAAGGGTGGATGGATGTGGGGCAGCACGTCAGTGAGTTCCTGCTCCTGGGCTTGCTCTACGTTCTCCTAAATTGGATATAGGGCGTGTAATGGTTAGATAAGGTCGGGGACGTTAGATTTCATTTAAACCTTCGCCGGGGCTAGATCTGTTCCAGGTTGTGAAGCACACCTGATTTACATATAGCAATGCCTGTTACAGCCATGTTCTAATATTTTCCATATGAAATAAATATAAATAAGTGGATCAATTACACGATAATCATTTGTAATGACACAGGACTCGTAGTTTTTCTTTGTTTATTCAAATAATTGTGGAAAAAAAAGTAATTTGTGAGTGGAATCAACGCAAATTTGGGAGCCCGTACTCATCTCCTGTATGCTGACTGGATGTTCGTTAGCCTTCATTAGACGGAAGAAGGTGACAGAGAAATGAGGCGTGGTAAACAAAACGGATCCTTGTGCAGATTTGTGCCTGGGACCTTGGTTGACAACACTGTCGGCATCCCAAGTCACAAGGCCGCCTGCACGCGGCAGCTTATGGTGGTTGTATATTTTAAAAGAAAAAGGCCAAAAGAAAAAAAAAAAAGCTGTTTCAGTTGTTTCAGTTATAGAGATTGTGTGCGTGTGTGTGTGTGTGTGAATGGAATAGCTGAGTTAGCCTCTTTAGACTTGACATCTGAAAGCTCACGCGTCAGGCTGATCTTTGAATACTGCACATGCACCATTTGTGCCAGAGCTCGTTCCCATTACAATATGGGATATCTTGTTTTTCTAAAAGCTGACACCATAAAAGATGGAACATAATGATTTATCTGAACCGGTTACTCCCCTGATTTGTACCCGTCCCAGTCCCGGCCATCAAAGCAGCAAAGATGAACGATCAAGGAGTCGACGACTAAACGGGACAAACAGTGGCTTGTTCCACCGCTCCACACCCACACAGGTGCACTCACCCACGCTCCAGGTGCACTGATCTCATCTGCACAACACAGTGCAACCTAACAAATCCAGATTATGGTTAATCCGCGACATGTCAAAACATCTGTCACTGTGTGCCAATACAGAAAGCGAGTCCACTAAACATCTGGCGCCAAGGTCACTCGGCAAGCCCTTCACAAAAGAACGAGCTGTGCAAAGAGGCGGACGGCTTTGTGGATTTGATTAGTTTGTCAGGACAAATGTTGTTATTCTTTTTCCCCCTGATTTGCAGTCATTGATTTAACAAAATGCATGTTGAGACTATTGAAAATGAGGTCATTTAGGCCGAGTGCCCATGTGGGTAGTTGCATTCACGCACACATACGCATTCATTGATGGCTCAATGGCAAATTGAGAGGAACATGTTTGTTTCTGCTAATCCGGCACCCGTGTATCGTTTTCACCATCGTGACAAAATAACTTTTATGATTCGGAGCATTGCGTGAGCAGTGGTTGCCCGAGCAGTGTGGGGCAAATATGACAAAAACGTGTGGAACATTGAAAACATGCGCCTTTACCTCGGTTTCGTTGCACCTGTCGAAGTTGACGTTGTAAATCAACCAAAGTTAGTTTCACACGCCGGCTGCTTTTCACTCGTTGACACAAAACAGCAACAGAGCAGGCCCAGCAGTGTCACACTTCCATCCGCTGGCTCATTGTCAATGTTTTGCATCGGCAGATTTAGTCAGCAGGTTTCCGCACAGCACTCCAACACCACTCCGCTTTATGCTGCAGGTCAAACGCGTTTTTCCATTATCTCTCGCTGCTGGTGACGGGCAACGTGTAGAAAGTTTGCACACTTGAGTGCCGCGCCGGGGACCGTACCATTCGGAGCCAACTTGAGGAGGCCCCCGGATTACAATCGGTCCTCATTCTTAAACGGACAAAGACGCAACACTGGCTCCTGATGGGCTACTAGGTTCTCTTCGTCAAACCTAAAAAAGCGCGGGGCATTAGAAATACAACAGCACTACAATGATTCACTCCGCACGCCAAGCAGCCGCTTCCCGTCCTTTACCCTGGAAGTGACGGCCGACACAGTTTAGCAGCAAAGGAAAAGAAGTGACCCTATCACCAAAATCGCTGCCGCGGTTTCCTCGACGTCCCGTGGCAGGCGGCGTTTCATCAGAGTGACGGCTCCTTCGGCCGGATAGTTTTTACTGCAGCCTGAAAGGGAAACTTAAAAAAAAAAAAAAATACAATAATGACTCGTCCCGGTGCCTGTCAGAAGGAAGAGTTAATGATACGCTTTCACCGTGGGATCATCACGCATGTTCGTTCCGAACACTGACGGATGGCGTGATTGAGTCCATCATCGCCGTCTCGTGTGGAACTCGGCAGCCGGAGGACCATTTATAATTCACCTTGAGATTAACGCAATGACAGGAGCGGAGTGGTACACCTTGATGATATGAGCGTCCATTGTCGCATGCGGCTTAATGGCTACTCAAACAGGATATTGACCCAAGCCAAGCATGCCTTGCCGGGCTTTATGATTCTTATCAGAATGAATGAAGCCGTGTTTCCCCGCCGAGAGTGATACTTTAGCCATCCATTCATAGTCATTCATCACCGAGGCGGGAAGTGAGATCCCTATATCCATTAAGCAAAGATAGATTCACAGTTCCCCGGTGGCCATTTAAGTGAGCAAGTACGGCCAGAGGAGGTCAGCTCTCCTGAAATAGCCTTGAACCTACCTTGAAATCTCAACGCATTTTAGATGAGCTGCAACGCCTTGTTAACAGCAATTTGTTGGCCCTGTTTTTGAAGAGCCCCACCGATTACTTTAATTGAACCCCGTTTGAATGCCAGAGAAAATTCTGCTGTTCATTTTTTGTCAAGAGAAAGGAGGGTGTGGCGAGGTGCAGTCTAAATAACGTCCGAGTTTGGGATTGATTGAAAAGGTTTTATTTCTAACGTAAGCAAAATAATTGATCAAAGAGTAAAACAAACTACAAGCTGCACTCTAGCAATGCTTAAAAGGGAGTAGGAGGAAGTACAGAAGGTTTTTTTATTCCAACCCCTTTTTAATTGTTTATTATTATATACGTCTATTTACAATAAACAAAATAAACAAAAATAACAAAATGATACAAAATTCACCCCGTTTTTGAAAACAACCAAGACAATATGATGCCTCAACACAACACATTTTTAATCCTTTTAAATTGCGGTTGGCTGGATAATGCATTTCTGCAGAAATATTCCTCTTCTCATTGAGACTGCTCAGCTACGTACAATATATTCGTATCCCGTTTTTTCCCCCTATCTCATCACCAAAGCGAGACTCGATTTGTAGCTGCCTCCCCCACAAAGCAGTGGAGTGCTGGATGATAAAGGGTGTGATGGACTTTTTCCTCCGCCAAAACAGGGCTGCCACGTTCGAGGATGTCTGTGGGCCCTGTCAATTAGTGCTTTTGAAACGCCATCTCTCATTAAGCCGTGAGAACAGCGGCGGCTTCTCAGCCAAAAAAAGAGAGCGGGCTTTTGGGTCTCCACGGAATGGATCGCTGCAACACCAGATACACAATCTGCTATTGATTCAATTACTCGCATGTGCAAATAGATTTCTGGAGGATGTGGAATGGGGCCGCCTTGGGATATTCATAGACTTTTAGTCTGTAGACTTTGAGTACCTTTAAGTTTGACAAATGGATAAAGAATAGCTTTCCCGAAGTTGATTTTCACGTCGCAGCTTTTCTTTTGCCGAGCAACTGAACCGAAGGCTCGATAAAATAATCGAGATTGGACTGTATCTCGGATGGCGTTGCCAGTTCTTCTGCAACTTTTTCCTCAAACACTAAACGTCGGATGCGAAATACTACTTCAATTCGACTTTTTGGTTAGATTTGCATTAATATGTGCCGAAAGGTCTCAGCCATGTCTCCTGCCGAGAATCACGAATAAGGGAAAACAGGGCCAAAATGTCATATTTATGACAAAAGCCCTCATTTGTCTTGAAACATATCTGGCAGTTATTGGCGTCTTTCTTCCTTCTAACGACGAAAAATCTGGCACTTCTCTCGTCAAGCCACGATGAACAATAGTTGCAGGGGGGGGGTTCATGAGACTTCATGGTGAAATGCTGTCTTTGTTAGTTCGTTTTTTTGGGTGGGGGGGTGGGGGGGAGGGTGGCTCCTGTGGAGAGTTTAAGAGCTCACTGATGTGACATATATTTCACCGTGGGGGAGGAGGCCATCGGAGAATAATCCGGTTAGAGAGAGAATGCTCGTGACAAAAGGAGGAAGAGCGGCCAAGGCACAGAGCTCTGGCACATCCATCGATGATTACGTTCATCTTTGATGTTAGCATCGTTTAGAAAGCACAGGGATGGATTTAGTTTATGCTGAGTGATTTAGCTGTTCGCAGAACCTGCCTGCTCTATTTCTGCTTTTGGAGCTCTCGAAGGTGTTTTTTTTTCCGACTGTGCGGAGGATACTAAGCAGTTTGATTGCCGCTGCATTCGCCAGGCCTAAGCCGGCGATGATGGCTCAGTTTGGAGAAGAAAAAAAAAACCACTTCATCGCTCTGAATGTGACCCCCTCTTACGAAAGCGGCTCTTTGGAACTCCTCCGCTGTGGTTTCCCACCTTACCTTTTTGCTTCTCGCTCGCCATTGTAAAAAAAAAAAAAAAACTTGGCCTCTGTTTGTGCCAGTTTGTGTGTCTGTGTTTGCGTTTGCGTGTTTGACAGCCATTTTTCTCAGCCGCTTTCTTGTCTGTGATTCTCTGTTGGCATGGTGAGAGAGCAACGGGAAGCCTTCACTCCAATTTGCCATCGTTTGTCATCACTTGCCCCCCGTGACACACACACTGACACACACTGACACGCACGCACGCACGCACACAGACACACACACACACGCGCATTGTCACACACAGTTCACGCATTGCTGAGAGTGCCGGCACTGTGGTTCAAAGGTGGTTTAATCATTTAAAAAAAGCCATACATACAAGACAAACATACCGGGTTGTGTTTTTATTGTGACGTGGACCAGAACAGAAAGAGTGGCCCTGGGCTTCTGAGAGCCTTTGGGTCTGAGATCTCGGCCTGTGTTGGAATTTACTTTTGTGTTATAAATTGTAAAAAATGTATTCTCTTAAACATCCACAGCATTTCCCCCCCCCCCCACACTATTTGCTGTCAAAGAACACAAGTATGAAATCTGCTAACGGAATGTTCTGAAGTTTGTTGTGACGAACAGTAACATCCTGTACCTCTTTCTTAATGGACATTCTTAAAGGACTTGATTAACACACGTGTGGGATAAAGCTTGAAATCAAAGGCAGACAATAAGTGAAGTCGTTGGCTAGTACAAAGGTTAAGTGATTTAAAAAAAAAAAAAAGAAAAAAAAAAAGCTTTTTGTTAAATGTTGGACCAACGCTTCCAAGGCCATACTAAACGCAGGAGATATGAGATTGTTTCCCCCAGTTTTAATGGCTTGTAATAACTACAGTGTTCCAATTTCTCCCACGGAGCACATTGTTTAAATAATGAAGCGCAAGTATGATTTGATCAACCCCTCCGGCTCTGAATATAATTGTGCATTTGGAGCTTGTAGGGATGTTACATTTGACAACAGTAATTAAGGGGAGAAAGCAAATGTCTCATTAAGCAAATTACCTTGTTGCAGAGAAGTCAGGGGTTAAAAGGCTTCCCTGGCTGAGCTCTCGTTGCTTTTCATCGCGGAAGATCATCTAACCACTGGGAGAGGTGTTGGCAACTGATTTCATTGCACATTTATTCCAGTCTATCAGATTTATGCATCAGACTAAGGCCATGCCATCTTTGTATGGTTGCAATCCATCAGGCCATATCAATTCTATTAACATGCCTTTCTCTTCATGTCAGTGCAAGAGGGTCCTATTATTCTCATTTTGTTTCTCGAAGTTTGTCAACAGTGAGACACGCAATCTGCTCCTGAATCCAGCCCAGGAACCCCTCGGTGTGGTTTCATTTGGTTGATGGATGATTGCAGGCAGGACTCGGGAGGGAATTTGGAAGTGGATTCTTGTCTTTCATTTTTTGGGACTCGTGTCCTGGCCGGTGGCTGGCATGGTCGGCCGGTGCTCCTGCCCGCTGGTGAGGGGCCGAGCCAGAACCCTGGAATAGGCAGTAAATGTGTTGACGCGAGGGCTCCGTGCCATCTGGGCACTGGGATTGACGAGATGATTGGCAATAACCCTCTATACATTTCAAATGGACAGGAAGATGTCCCCAGTCCCCGCTGTGACGGCGGCACCGAACCCCAGAGCTAAGGATGAATGCTTTCCAATCCCTTTCACAATCAACCCTGGTTTCCTGCATGCAGACTGGAAAGTAAAAAAAAAAACAAAAAAAACAAAAAACGGAGCAGTTTTCATCATTATTATATTCACTTTACACAAAGCAGCCTGGCTATTGGCCATAGGCTCATTGTTGTCTAATTCAGCCTTCATTTCCTGCCATCCAGGTCCAATTTTACCACCTGCCAAGAGCTAAATGCTGGTTTAATTTAGTTTTGGTACATGAATCAGTGGGGCTCTTGTTTGAAAGTTTCTGAGTTGACAACGCGAGAGTGCGTTATGCACAACATGAGGTAAAAAGGATGTTCAATTATTAAGTTATATAATGTAATATAATTATTGAGAGTAAAACAGCGTAAATAATAGAGTCGATAAATTCCAGTGTTTCAGATGTCTTTACATAATTACGTAAACCCCAAGTTGTTGTTTTTTTTCCTTTACTTTTATTTGATGTCTCGCGAGCTATACCAAATTTTTCCCCGGTGGGTTTAAAAACATCTTCTAAAGGGTATTATATTTTATGGAAGAATGTTTTAGATGTTTTTCCATTTTAAAACGATGCCTTATTATTTTAACCCTAGTTAATCATAGCACAAAGTCTATGCCAATTTTTGTGTTTATAAATAATATGTAGTTAGCGACTGATGCTGTAGCTGGGCTCGGGATATTAGAGATGTTAGGAATGTGGGATATCGGGCTTGGAGATCAGGCCGTTCGGTGCTGCTCCTGCAACAAAAAGCAGCCTTCTCCTTACTCAACAGACTCCCATTTAGGAGTCGGAGATTACATCTGTGAACATACCAGGTACAATTAGATGTGTGTTACTGATTAGCTGGCGACAAGTGGTTAAGGTAACGGATACTTCATACTAGATACAGCGCTTACGTCCATTGGTTCTGGTCCATTAAGGCTCACTGTGGGACGTGTCGGTTGACTGTAAAATGTTTTTCTAAATGGTCTTTAAACCACCTCTGAACTCCCTCCACCCCGTAGACGGCGTGGACTATTATTTGCAGGAGGTTTACACAGCCTCTAGACTCCAGGACTGGTTCTCAATTTAATGTGCCCGAAGAGTTCAAAGACGACGCCACTTAATTGGGCCAGAGTATTAGCTTGATCTTTGGTTTGTTTATTGGAAACATTTATTTTTGCCTGTTTCTCAAATGTGTGCGTGTGCGTGCGCGCGAGTCTCAAAAGAAGGATATTACGGGACAAAATCTGAAATCCTTCATTACGGACATGGACATGTGATCATCATTGACTGAAAAGCAGTTTTAGTTTTTATGTACAAAATAATCATCAAAATTGTTCTGTGTATATCATTGTGTGAATATTTCTTAAATATAGTCTTAGTAGTAAGTGGGAGAAAAACTACAAGTTAACAATTACTTTTTATTCAGGGTAATTCAAAAGACCATATTTTGCACACTTTAGTTTATTTAATGGATGATCAAGTGCTGAAATCTCATGGTTTGATAGAATTAATGTTTAAATATGCAGTATTTATTCCGTTCTAAGCTGATTGTGGGACATTGTGCTGCTGGCACCAGAAAATGAGCATTTAGATCAAACAGATAAGATTTCAGATCAGCGATTCTACCCTCATAGTTAACCCATTAACACCCAAATCATTTTCAGGATTTGCAGTTTAAAAAGTGATTGGGTTTAAGTGATTCAGTCTATGTTATAGCATTTACCAGCATTAACAGCATTTAATGACTTCAAATTCAACATGTCAAATTAAACGCATGAACTGAAATGCAGTTAAAACAAGTTGAGGGCTTGTGCAGCAAATATCTACATTTTTTAAATCTCACTTTTAAAATGTGTAGTCCCGTTTTTTTTTTTTTTTATGTTAACAGATTTCATCAGCAGTGCAACCAACCAATTAGATCACCTGCAATATGACACGATTACTATGATAGAAATGTCCCATCACTGTGACTTATCACACCAGGAGAGATAGTTCCTCATATTTCAGTTTCTTATCCGTCTAAAGCATCACATAGACACATATTTTCATCCTTACATTATTGGTGCATGGTTAATGTTTCACTGCAGGGGAAGTCATTGATATCCAGACAGATTTCATCTCTGCGTGACAGATAGAGCATAGATTTTATTCTGAGTGGTGTTGACTACTAATTAAGTAAAAAAAACAGGTCTTTGGTAACAAACCTATATCCAATATGGATATTAGTGTGGATTTTTTGCGCGTTAAAGCCCTCCAATAAGTCCTTCGATATCGACCGCGCATATGAATGAGGAAATGAAGCACTAAGTCAGACGGATTCTTCAGGCTTGGCGACGGGAGACAGAGAGAAAGAAAACCTGCCAGAGAGTAGATTATCAACCCCAAAAAACCCCACCATGATAACTGGCTCAATGTGATCTCATTTTCTCGAATTAGAGAAACCCAAACTTTCCCCCTCATCTGCAGGTTATTAAACACACATTTTTCACTCAACCCAGTCTCTGAAACAGGGCCCAGAAGAGTGTGTACAGTCTTTGCCAAAACAAGGTTGCAGAAAGATCCGACTTGAGTGTGTATACAAGATCCCGTTTCCCGGCCTCAGCCACTCCCTCAGCCTCTTTGCATCTACCGGCAGCTGTGAGTCAAAGGGGAGCTCGGGAAGGAAGTTATTCACATTTCAACATGATATTGTTCCTCAGACAGAAAGATTCTGAGCTAAAACAGAGGATCGCTTTCTCAGCATCAACCACCGGCTACAGGTGATGAAGAAGAGGCCAGAAGAGGGAAGCACACAGCCCAGGGCGCCTCTGTCAGATACTGATTCACATATTGCTCCACCGTGATTGGTGCATGGAAGTATGGGACTTCCATTTTTCCCCAACTGACCCTTGTCTACACTCCGATAAGTAAGTCAAGCACAGAGAAATATATATAAAATAGAAGATCCCACAGTTCAAACATAAAAAAAAAAAAAAAAAAAATGTGTATTTGAAAAAAAAAAAAATGTGTATTTGAAAAGAGGATCGCTTTCTCAGCATCAACCACCGGCTACAGGTGATGAAGAAGAGGCCAGAAGAGGGAAGCACACAGCCCAGGGCTCCTCTGTCAGATACTGATTCACATATTGCTCCACCGTGATTGGTGCATGGAAGTATGGGACTTCCATTTTTCCCCAACTGACCCTTGTCTACACTCCGATAAGTAAGTCAAGCACAGAGAAAGATATATAAAATAGAAGATCCCAATCCCACAGTTCAAACATAAAAAAAAAAAAAAAAAAAATGTGTATTTGAAAAGGAAATCTTGCACACAAAAAAAAAACTTTAACCGCTTTATGGCATTCACTGCAGCAAGGAAGTATCCTTCCTTTTAGGAGCCTTTCCAAACAAACAATATTTTTCTGAGTCAGAGGTCAGTATTTTCCCGTATTTTATTTTATTTTGTTCAATGTCCTTCAGATTGACTGAGAAGGTGAACATACAGTATTGCACCTACTCCCCGTGGAAAGCGATGATCCACACCATACACACCAAATTGCACCTTTCACAAATAAGTAACTCCCACAAAAAAAGAAGAAGAAAACAAATATTTGCGAGTCAGTTAGCATGGTGCCTGTGACTGAGTGGTGGATGACGGTGAAAGATTTGAAATGAAATGCAGATTCAGCTGCAACCTCAGCTTCGAGGATTTAAAGTTAAACAAGAGAAGGCCTGTCGATAGAGCTAACCTGTTAATCACATTCCCTCTTCCGCTGTTGTTTTCATTCCGTTACTTCTCGATATTCCCTCAGCGGCGCTGTATGACTGCTATGACCTTGACCCACTCCTCCCCAATGTGTGATTCGGGTCATCTGCGAATTGAACCCTCTGTAAGCGTCGCACCTATTTACTATTGCTGTGCAACAATGTCAGCTAAATGCCTGTAATGTAAATGAGATGAAAATCTGGCGGAAAAAAAAGTCATCGGCGTCGCACTTCCCCAGAATCTCTGCTCGTGCCCATCATTCATAGGCTCAAAACATTGCACGCAAATGGGATGCCAGTGCAGTCTCATAGCCTCCGCCCGGATACTCAGCCGGGTCCTTGATTAAATTTGTTGCCCTAGCCGCCCGCCTGCCGGCTGCCAGGGGACTGTGAATATGAATGAGACGCTAACATTGAATGTCGCGAAGCCTCTGTCCTTGCTTTTCCTTTCCTGTCGGCTCATTATCCTGGCCGGCTCCCTCTTTAACTTCTTTTCACTCGACTGTCTCCGTCCTCCCCCGAGTTGTCGGCACCCACGCAAACACGTAGACAGACGGACAGACCAGACGATGGACGCGGGGCATTTTTTTTCTTTTTTCCGGTGTCATTTTTAGAGAACGAGATATGAGAAAATTCATTTTCAGACAAGTTCAGACATTATTTTCAAAATCCACCTGGTTCACATTGAACTCATTTGAGTACAGAACGTGAACTATAGCCTCTAATCTTAAAGCAGATACATTCAATAGTTTAAAATCTGTTCAAATGTCCTACCTAGTTCCTCTCTATTACATCTGCAACACAAATTTGTTCCAATATGCAAAAGATGAATTCACATCTGATGCACGTGGCATGTTTTAGAGCACAAATGTTTAAAAACTAATAAAAACTAACTTATGTGTATATAAATGCCATGTACTGTTCTTAAGGTCTGATAGCTATCATATGTTCCCATCCTGGATTGAACCGTCGCTCCAACATATAACATCATCTAATACACGTTGATGCACACGTGTGAGTTCCGTCCAGCCTTTCCTGGTCAGTGGGGTTCTCCATCAATCAATTGACAGGCTGTGGTCCTGGACTGAGTACAGACAGACAAAGTCATGGAGGAGACGCACGGCTTTGCCAAGTGCCATGGCTGGAGAGCCCTCCAGGGTCCTGGGGTGTGAGAAAGTCCTTGGTGGGACTTCCTGGAAACAAATCCAATATTCTCAATTCACCATGTTGGCAGTCGGACCAGTATTAATACCAGAGTACACGCTCACACAGGTTGTGTTGTAGGCTTACAATTATCTGCGTTTTGATTTCCTATGTGTGACTGAAAGGCAAATTACAGGCACTAATGCATTAGAAAGCAATTGCTCATAAGTTTGATTTGAGCTCCATCAAATCATCGAAATAAAAGAAGTCAGATTTTTTGACCTATCAGAGCATGTATTTTACTCCCATGCCACACATGATGTATGCAGTATTGATTAGCCGCAGTCAACAGTGGGATTTTGTTTTCGTGACCCTGTGACATGTCAATCTGATAAACTTCCGAGGTTCATCGAGCACTATGCAGCACCTAAATACGCCGTGTACATTTAAGGTTTAATGTATCCTTATTTATCGCAATTTAATAGGCTTCCTCTGGTTTGTTCATCACACTCAATCACGCACAAGTTTTAAGCCGCTTAGGTCGTGCTCGAGTATTTTCAGTATTGTGGCGGCTCGGAGGAGTGCACTGGCTGCAGCGGCACACGGCCTACATGCATGAATCCGTTAAATCACTAGGCTTCTCCTATTTCGAAGGGACGCTGGTCTCAGGTAATTCAATAAGGCCCATTTTTTGATGTGCCAGAAAAAATGCTTACCAGACGTTTGGCGAGAGCAAGAAAACACGACCGTTATTGATGTAATCCAGGTCCGGGTGAGGTACCAGTCAAGCGAATGAATAGCACAACGTCGTAGGTATATATTGGATTAATAGTTAGGAGGTCAAAAGAGAAGTCGGACGTATATTGCGTTATTCCTCATATTCCATTGCACTTGACGGGATGTGCTTTAAGGCCACATGGGTTTCCCCGTGGCTTGCTTCCACACATGCTTTAACTGTTAGGGAAACTACAGGAGGAGATACCTCCAGTTCCAGGGGGCCTCCTGGGATCAGGTCTTGGCCTGCCCACAACGGAGGAGGAAGGAGGAACGCCATAAACCTAAAAGGAAAAACAAATGACACAATGGAGACAAGGATTTATGAAGTGCTGAAACACTCACCGCCATAGCCTCGCCGTAAAAAAAACTCCACCCTGCCGGATGAAGAAATGAAAAAAAAAAAGAAAGGGGCAGGATGCTCAGGAAGGTGAACGATAGAGAAAATGCAGGGAGAAGGATGACCTGCCAAAAAAAGAAATCCCTCGTAGGCTTGCCCGTGGAGGAAAAAAAAAAGAAGATAAACGTGGGGGAGAAGAAACCACACTGACTCAATTTCCCAAGAGCCTTTTCCCACTTATCAGAAAACAGTTATTATCAGAGTCAAAGTGCTTTCATTTGTCATTAAGGGTCAGACCTGTTGTCAGTGCCCCGAAGAGTCTTTGCTATACGAGCTCCTCCAATTTACCTGCCAATTTATTGACCAGGAAAAGACTAACATACACTTAATAGAGATTGGAATGTCATCTCCCCGACCTGATTGGATATGGTATATCAGCTTTCTGCTTTTGAGATTTTGGCGGTGATTTTCCTTTTTTTGACTGGTAAAGTCCTGCCTGCCCACCGCTCCTCTCCCGCTTCTGGAGATGTTGTGCATTTATTTTGATGTAAAATTGGATAGCAGGTGTTTTCACATCTCAAGGAAAATCCAGCCAATTACAAAGGCACAGTTTAGGCCCACCTTCCTAGAGCTTTTCATCATCCCCTAATTGGCCCATCTGCAGGCAAGACAGGCTGGCCTCGCTTGAGCAACTTGGCTCATTGGGTTGTATCGGTCCCGATGCCCTCTGCAGTCTTGAAATGACCCCTGTGTTTGGCACGTGAAGTTTTTCTATTTCCATATTTCTGAATCAAATCCTTCTTTGACCACACTGTTTTTTTTGGAAAACACACAAGGAATCCATAAAATAACAGATTTGATCAGATAACACGCTTCTGGCAAGTTTGTTACAGCTAAATCTGCTTTTGTCTAACTTTGTGTAACTTTGAGGGTATCTGTGTGCCTCTTAAAGTTTCGGAATACAAATGAGATGAAGTATGACTGGCTCAGGGTCCAAAAAACACTTTGGTATTTATGTTTTATTCAAAGACTGCCACAGTATTTAGACAGCAATGAAAAAGAAATAAGAAAATTGCCTAAAATACTTTTTGTGACTGGAGTGCTGCTTAAAGTTTTAAAGTATTACACGTTTATGTTATCAGCAACCTTGGGATCGCAAAGGATAAGAAAGTAGGTGCAACACCACATCCTGCTCTCTCCAAAAAGGGATATGTGCTTCGGCCTACTCCGACTGGTACCCATTTTGAAATGTTACTCTTTCGTTCTTTTTCGGCTTTTGTTTGTAGTTTGGAATATGTTTTCTCTTCATTTGTGGCATTAAAGTGAGGTCCTACTTCTCTGATCATCCATTTTGTCAGTCTGGGCTGCAGAGACACTTTTTCACTTCTCCGAGACTGCTCTCAGATGTGGTGCTTTGATTTGCTCCGTCTAAAAACACTTGAGAGACTGACCTTGTAGTAAAAGCAAACTCCCCGAAGGGCACAGTCTGGTCTGAAGCCTTTGCCTCGTTGCCAGTCTGTCCCCCAATGGGCTATGTGTCAGCAACCAGCTTGCCTTCACAGCTATTTTCCCCATACTGAGTACTTATGGTGTTGGGGAGTCCTCCTGGTTTATCGGTATCCATGACAAAGGGTGGCTCCCTGCACTGATCGATATTTGCAGGAGCGCCTGATGATTCGGGGGCTAAAAGGAATCAATGGAGGCACGGCAACGGTGTCTCGCTCTCCACAATTCTCCCAGTCTCATTCCTTTCAGCGTGGCATGGATGAGCTGAGCCCGATCTCCATTCAGGCTGTCCTCCTAATTGCCCTTGTTGGAGAAAAATGGAGCAACTGGGCCTCCTTGCGCCGTGACTCCACCATTGATGATGTGAACAGGGGCCCATGGTGCAATGCGAGATTGGGATCTGTGTCACGATTCTGTCTTCCTCCATTCACGGGTGTCCATGGGCCATCAGATCGACGGGAGTGTCTCAGAATCCAATCTGCCTGCTGCAAAATAGAAAACGCACACATTTACGGGGCTAACCGGCCTTTCCGTTAATTAAAGACAATCCCTAATGCTGCCAAATAGTATTAAAAAAAACGAAGTGACCGTGGAGCTAATTATTCAGTAAATCTTTTGTTTTTGGCCTCAGCACCATACAAGAACTTTTTTTTTTTAGCAGAGAGGTGCAGCGAAACAATTTGGCCCCAGCCGTTTCAAGTGCTCAACTGATTACGTGCGCAGGTTCCATGCAGATTTTCTGCCCGTTCCCTCCGTGGTTAACTCCTTTAAAAGTTGAACCGAGCATGAATTCAGAATTGCCACGGAAGGGGATGCTGGGATAAAGATCTGAGGGGCCAGTGGGAAGCACAAAGTGCCAGCATGAGGAGAATTTGATACTGAATCGAGGGGCTGCTGCGCAGTGGAGGAAATATAGGGGGCTTAGGGACCTGACAGAGACATAATTCAATATAGCCTTGGGAAAAGACGGAAGGTGAGAAAAAAATACGCACGCACAGACACACACACACACACGCAAAGAGCCGCTACACACTTCTCCAAGGCATCGGTACTATTGAGCAGGCCTTATGATTATTCACAACTGTTATCGGGGGTCAAGCTGTACACGGCGGGATCCAAATAGTTGCAGTCAGTGCAAATCTGCTCACTAGCGCTATGCTCCTCCTCCCGCGGGGGACAATAAGCCTCGCGTCCAAAAACGGGTGATCGTTTTGACAGGTGCCTCTATGGTTGCGCCTGCGATAAAGGGCGTGAGGAGCGAGCAGACTCACCGCTGTCTCCTCGTTGCTCCAGCAGAGTGCAGCCAATGCTGTCCTACCCAGTCCCCTCTGCAGACCAGATGGATTTACAGTACAGGACAAATCTGCTGCATTTCGGATGATGGAGAACAGAGCTGCGCGTCTGGCAGGGCCCAGCAACAGACTGTGTTGATGATAGGGAAATGTCCAAAAGATAGAAAATGTGCATTGTTTACATGTGTGGCTGCCAATGGATGCAAAGGCAAAGCATCCGCTGGGCGAACACATGGGCTACACTGCCAATCACACAACTTCTCCAAAGTTTGTCTTTTTAAAAAGTGATCCCAAGTCAAGTGGAAGCACCTCCGGCGATGAAATGCTGGGTTGGATTCTTTTGATTAACACACCCGTGGTTGCCAACAATCCCTAAAGTGAACTTGGATGGCGTCCAAGAAATATCAGCCACGTAGTATTAATTGCAAAATAAGTTAATGTGGCACAGGAATGTAATGTGTGTGCATATTTCTCCTTGTGCGTGCGTGCGTGCGAGTGTGTGTGAGTTAAACCGTTTTAAGGTCCAAACACAACAAAAAAAAGCATGCTCGTCATAGTCCAGATTTTAATATTCATTTGATATTATTCATTTATCTTCAGAGAAATGTTTTCAGCACAAACATTTTCCTCCTCTCCGCTGGCGTTGTCAAAGGCCAAACAAAGACTTCTGCACACACGCTGGGTCCCCCAATGTGAGGGGTGAGAGGGGAGGAGGGCGGGGGGGGGGGGGGCCAACA
>JAFBJU010000285.1:336932-431623 GCA_016785305.1 Colistium nudipinnis
GGGGGGGGGGGGGGGGGGGGGGGGGGGGGGGGGGGGGGGGGGCTAACAGTCAATCTCTCCCTCAATGGTACATTCCACCCTCGCAGCGTTTAGTGGCACTTAAAAGTACAGTCCTGACCTTTCAACTGTGCTCTAATTACATCCATGTCCCGGGGTAGGCAGCGACCACAAAACAACCCGTCGCCTTTTATGAACTCACCGCTGGGACATTGTCCCGGGCCGCCTGTCACCTGGGATCTTGGCTGCCCCCGGTTATCGCCTCCCGCCGATGCCCCGCTCTCTGAACAGTGCGGGCCCCCGGTTCCTTTTTCGCTCGGGCATCTGTCTCTTTTCACACATCAGCTATGTTGGCTCGGGAAAAAAAGCCCCCCCCCGACCCGACTGGGTTTTCAGAGGTCAGCGGGTGTCGCGGAGGCGAGTGGAGTCGGTCGGGTGGTGGTCAGCGGCCAAACCGCGGCGGGGGCCCCATCAGCTCAGCGTGGGCATCTAAAAAAGGCAGCCGACATCTTTCACGGCCAGCAGGATTTCTTAGAGGATCTGGGCTGGGATTTGTGCCCAGCCAAAGGCTTCCTGCTCCCAAAAAATGCTTCACTGCACCCACTTTCTTTTATAATCTCAAAAGGGGGCCTATGTGGTGGTGGGGTTATTTCAGAGAGAACGGTTTCTGAGGAGTTGATTTACTATAGCTGGGTTGACTGACACTGAGTTTTCCCGGGTGATGATCTGCAATGTGTAGCTTTAGTCTTGACTTGGTTTGTTGTGGTGTGGGCATACAATTACTCCCGTGCTTTACCAGCGGCAGGATTGGCTTTTTATCCCCAATAAAAATCTCCATAACTTTACACTAATATCACTCAAAGCAATGAGCAGATCCTATTTCTTTACCACAAATATTTTTTAATTGGTGACTCTGCCAGTAAGGCGAGTTACGACCGGCCATTTCATTTCCTTCAACTTCATTGAAATGCTGGGAGCAGCGCGTTCCATCTCGTAGTGTTTTTCTTTTTTTTTTTTTTTTTTTTATCCGTCAAAACACTGCGATGCGTGAACCTGGAAGGGACAGGTCCTCAGTCCCAGGGAGCCCGCATTGATGGAGACTGGTATGGAAATGTTTAAATGGAAAAAAATGAAGAGGAAAGTTTTGCACAGTTTCATTAGACATTTAAAATTTGATTAAAAATAATAATAATAAAAAAAAAAATAGGCACGTAATATGTACCCCCACAAGGCGTTGTCAACGCTGGTGAAGGGAAGGAAGGAGATGAGGAAATATGAGGCATACACTCAAATGAAGATACCGGGGGAGGAGAGGGAATTAATGTTAAAACTGAGAATGGACGTGATTGCAGAAAGATTTGGAGAAGAAAAAAATAACTGCAGCATCTGCCAAATAATCTTAGCAAACATTTTGATACGATACCAATACGCTCATTATTGAATGCGAAAGACTGTGTTCTGTGAAGCCCGTACTTCGTATACACGTTTACCGTGATATTGTTTTTCGAATGTATTCATTGTTGACTTACTTTTACTTGACCCATAGTTCTTCAAATGCTTGGAGGAACTGGGCATCGCATTACTCCCATATGAGGAGCAAGCACCTGTACCCTTTTTTCCTTTCATTGTTGGTTCAGATATCGCATCAGTCACACACACTATATCAAACAGGACTCGGACCCATTGTTGGTTCTTAACAAAAGAAGTTTAATACATATCAGCCACAGGACATGAAATAGGACCTCTGTCGCTTTTTCATGTTACTTCCTTTTGCTTTCCTTCGGTAAGGAAGTGTATCAAATTTTCCTGGGTGATATGAGACTTGGCTTAGAGGCTGCAATATTGAAATGTATTTTAATAGCACCCCTCGGATCCCAGGCAGAGTCACTATGGCTGTTAAAAGATGGAGAATCAGGTTATTACAAAGGCGGGCCCAACTGGAAACAACGTTTATTGAATGGATGAAAGAAAATATCGGAATTTATTGTATCAGCTGCTGTGGAAGGGTGTACGGGTGCATTTTGAGACCCGAACATGAGTCTTTGGTTCAGAGTTTTTTTTTTTTTTTTTTTTTTTTTAACAAATACATTGTTATTGTTATAGCATGGAGAAGAAAAAAAAAACAGTGAAGAGTGTCTACGTGCTTTTTCATATACAATAGAGATCAAGATTTTAGAAGAAGCCGTTACCAACTGGAACTGGATGTTCGGATGAAGTGTCTAAGCTAAATTAGATTTCCATTATTTTCCTTTTTTATTCATATACAAGTGTGTGCCTGCCTGTGTGTGCTTCTGTCTGTCTCCATACTTCCCAGAGTACGGAGAAGCTTTAGTTAATACGAATATTCTGTTAATTAAGGATCCTTCATGAAAAGCCAATGAATATTTATAGAAAGGAGAAGCCATTTAAATCTGTGCTACCCAGTGTTTCCTTTTGCCGACACTCCCACAGTAAATTGCACCCGTTCATTATGCTATTTTCCCTATCAGCCGTTTCACTTGGGGAATCCCAACGCGTTGTTGTGCTGTTACGGGGAGGAATGAAAATAGATTGTCGCTTAATTAATCAGAGACCACTTAATTACTTGACTTCCAGAAACAAGGGGGAAACATTAAAATCTACTCCGTTGCAACTCGCTCGGTGGAAGAATTATGCCATAATCTCACTCCCCCCTGAAGTGTCTCCATACATCAAGGGTTCAGTGACCTCTGTGAATACATGTAGTGTCATCAGACATTGACTAAATCCTTGTTTATTAAGTGAGAACATATATTTCTTTGCTTTAAAGCACTTCAATGACATTAACATTTGATAAACCAAAAAAATCACGCTTTCAATGGACCGTGCATTTAGTGTGTGTGTGTGTGTTTTGGGGGTGTGTGTGTGTATGTGTGTGTTTGGCTGATTTGAATTTCTACATTAAGAAAGGCATGAAACATACAGTATATGTTGAGGAAAACACAAGGACGGTCGTCGAAGCTGTTATACTAGTACCACTAATGCTATTATGCATATTACATTAATATGAATGCATGAACTACATTGTGTGTGTGCGTGGGGGGGGGTGCGTGGGGGGGGGGTGCGGGGGGAGGGGGGAATCTAACCCATCACTTGTCGGGCACCTGATAACACGTACACCCACTTAGTCTGCGAGTCGGCTTGTCTAGCAGTGTGTCACATTCCTGGGCGCACCCTGAGGTGGGCGGCGAAGATGAGATGGACACACGAGGAAGCGAGCGCCGAAAGACGGGACAGGGGGCCGTGGAATGGGGCACGCGTTATCAAACTGAGATACGAAACCCGCCCGTAGGCACAGCAGCAGCTGGGACGTTAACACATGCCCCCTGCGTCACGTGCCAGAAACGCTGTGGCTGAAAGCGTTTTATTTATGATTTTTGTTCATCCACAGCTTGATGATGGAAATGATGGGCGTGATGACGACGAGAGTGGCAGTGAGGACGGCGTGGAGCAAGGTGATGACTTTAACCAACATAACGACCAGCGGTGCAGCGCAGTGGTGAAACCGGCACGCCGCACTTCACTGTAACTGTAGATGACTGATGGGCTTCACACTCCCCTGCGGTTGCTGGGTTTCGTGTTTATGACATCAACATTAAGCTATACACATCCATACATCCATAGATCGTTATCGTCCCAGCCACCAGGGGAAAAGGAAAGGTCTCGGCCAAACATCCATTTGTTGGAAACGAATTTGTTTGGGATCACCCGATTGCACTGAGTTGAATAAAGACGCAGACGCATCTAAATGCTGCTGTGGCGAGAAAAAAAATAACTAAACGATCCCATTCTGACATTTGGATTTGATAACATTGCACATACTTACTGACCCAAAGTGTGCGTGTTATGGCAGAGGCGGCAGCCTGCGCCACTATTTCCGCCAGAATGAGCCGGCGAGCAGGCCGCGTGCCGTCGTCACCCGTTACGATTAGCTGATAAAAGGGCTCGGGGGCCCCCCCTGCCATGTATCATTAATGAATGGACCGCTACAGCTGTAAGCCAGCACCCCCGGGCCGCGGGTGCGTGCTCGGAAGCTGCGGCGGGGGGAGTTCCAACACCTGCCATCGTAACTCACCTGGGCTCTGTCTTGGCGCCGCTCCTCGCTGGGGTCAGCTTGTTCGCTAATCCGCTAATATGCCGGATATAATTGCAATTGAATGGTCGGCGGCGTCGTGTGTCTGGGGGGGGGGAGCGAGCGGTTGTTCCTCCCCGTTTGCCAATGTTGTGATAGCCAATCAGGGCCAATCAGCGCCGTTGAACTGATCAGCCTAATGGAATCGGATGGGTTTTAATGCGCACACCTGGCTGTTGTGTGCATGTGTGTTGCGAACAGCGTTTGTGCGCGGATTTCCAAGTGAATGGTTATTATTATTGCTCCACGAGCTATGATAATCTAGAAGAGGACCGTTTATTTAGATCGTTGCTGCCGTTATCGTTGCCTCCTTAAGTATCGCTATTATTATTCTCATTGCCGCAGTCACTCTGACAATATTCCCTCGTTTCTCTCGCAACCCTCTCTGCCCTCCTCCCTCCTCTCTCCTTCTCTCTCACTCATTTCTATATTTCGTCCTAACTGCTCGAGGCAGATGGTCGCACAAACTCAGCCTTGTTTTCAACGTTTCTTTCTCTCTCTCTCTCCACTGTCGCCATGTTTCAGGGAACGTTGGAGTGTCTCTAAAATATTGGAAAGTCGCGAATTGACACTATGCGAATAAAAGCGAGCTAGATTGAGTTGAATCTTTTTCGACCCTTCAACAAGTGTCGTGAGTGTGTCAACTTCAGCATGAGGAAGTAGTGCGTCAATATTGCACTGCAAGATTGGATGTACGTCAGAAAACAGGAACGCGGTGTGTCGCCCGAGCTTTTGTTTATCTTTCCATTTTTGTCTGTAAAGGTTCAGCTTCATCTTACACGTGGGTCGTGTCTGTGGGTCAGAGCGTGAACGCGTCTCCGCGTCGGCTTAGTTATGCTCCTACTCGTCAAGGCGAAAAACGCTTCTCTTCCTGTGTCTGCTCGCATGTGTCTTTGCATACGTGTCCGTCTGCGTTTGGGAGCCAACGGCATGAATCAGTGCAGTTGGCCACAGCTGAGACGAGCAAGCCATGATTAAGAGCATCCTTATTCTGGCTAGAGAGGAGCCTGCTTTGCTCTTGGGAGACATGGCAACAGAGAGAGAGAAGAGAAGAAATAAAAGAGCAACCCCCCCCTCCTTCTACTCCTGTCATCTTTTCTCTCTCTCGCAGAGTTAAACCTTCCAGCTCTGCCTGCCTCTTTCTTTTTTTTTCTGTCTTCTTTTCTTCACTGCGTCCCTCTCTCTTCCATTTTCACCTCTTTCTTTCTCTTTTCTAGTCTCACCGCTGCCATCGCTCCCCCATCTCCTTATTTATTCTCCCCCTCCCTGCCTCTGCGCTACAGCAAGGAATTGCGGCTTCAGGGGGGATGGCAGACGTTTCTTTGTGAAGTTTGAGGCAATTTTGAGATCCAGGTGTGTTCCAAAAGGTCCGTTGAGAAAGCTTTTTAAAAAAAATGTTATATACTGTATAAAGAACTGTCTTCTTCAGGGGATGTGGTCGTTCAAAAGCTGGCGTATTTCTTTCCATTTTTGCATTTTTCTTATCCTTTAATTCAAGGTTTGATTGTACTGTTTTGTTTATGCTCTTTTGCAGGATGACAAAGTCCCTGACACAGTATTTAGACCACAAAAAAAATGGCGCCAGTAATAGAGAAATTATTAGATAATATCATTTGCTGTTTGCTTCTCCAAAACTAGAATTAAAAATGAAACAGCCCGTAATATATGCTGTAAAATCATCCCTCTAGACAGTTTGGGGACACCGTTTTTTCTGTTTTTTTTTAAGTCACTTGATCTGTGTCTGATCAATGTCACAAATTCCAGGATGTGAGATTTTTGACACTGTATGGATGTGTTGAGATTTCACAGACCAAACAATTCTGGCAGACGCGACTGCAGTAGTTCTTAGGAATGACGGTTTTCCCTCTCATGGAGAGGTTGGATAAAAATCACAAGTTCACATCCTCCCATTGGCAAGAAGCAGCGCTAACCTTTATCTAATTCCGTAAGGCTAATATAAAGATACCAGACCAATATATCAGGCTACCTCCCACATAAACTCGCAGACTGCTGTGCGGTCAGATGAACGTTAAAATAAACATTAAAAAACACAGACGGAGGCCCACATCCATCAAAAGTAGCAAACGAGATAAAACGGGGGGAAAAAAAAGCACACTCCAAACGCAGTCGGGAATATTCACGGAGACTAATGCGAATTCTATGTATTTACACACAACACTCCACACGGCCGGTTTGTTCACACACTTGTCAGGCGTAATGAGTGTGTCCAGATGTGGAGGGCGCCGACATTTTTTTTTCGCATATGTTAAACAAGCGTCCCCTTTTTTCTTTAAAGGCTGGTTAAACAGGCTCCCACACTTCACAACAGACACTTTGTCACACTCGGGGCTGACGCTCGAGTGTTTGGTCATGCAACGTGAACACATGCATACAAACAGAGGCGCAGTCACGCAAGCACACACAGAGTAATGTTAACACCCCTCTGATACAAAGATCAGATTTCTCTCTCACTCTCTCTCTCTCTCTCTCTCTCTCTCTCTCTCTCTCTCTCTCTCTCTCTCTCTCTCTCTCTCTCTCTGTCTCTCTCTCAAGAAACAGCAGTGTCTAGCTCTTGTTTTTGTGCTCCCACATTTTCTCTTTTGATTATCCGGGAGGCTGTGTTTTTTGGTCTGGCTTTGAGAGCAGGCAGCTTTTTTGTTTTCTTTTTTTTTTTTTTTGCAGAAATCCTCTGATCAACGTGGACATGCTCCAACACTTCTTCGTCTTTCCGTCTGTCCCTCTGCATCCGTCTAGATCCTATATGATGGCGGCAGGGGTAAAACAAGATGTTTTTGTTGCCGAGGCCGATACGGTATAATGGTGACCTCAGAGGCACGACAGCCTGCAGCATTTGATTAACCGACCGGTCTACTGTTTGGATTCACAGCGGTAGTAAAAGGGGAAGGGGCTCCGTAGACCGGTCTATTTTTTTTTTCCACTCTCGAGGGGCGTTCTTTATTGCCATGTTACTTGAAATCAAGCAATGACCGAGGTTCGGTCATGCCATGCCATTCAAAAAGTAAAAAAAAAGAAAAAAAGAAAAAAAAAAAAAACACGTAATACAATAGATGCACTCAAAGCTTGGCTGTAAAACTGTGTTTTTATTTATGACATTGCTCCGGATGACCCCGGTGGATGTTGGTGATTGTTTTGAATAGCCAATATGTCACAGGCAATTGCCCTGTAATGTAATTGGCTGATAATGGCATCATGACATCATATGCAGCTCTCCTCAGAGCAGGAATGAGAACCTGGTTTAATATGGATGGAGTACGGCACAGCGACTGGGGGGGGGGGGGGGGGGGGGTAATTAAAGTCCATAAGGATAACAGCAAAATGAATCCACCCAACTTGTTGTAAGCCTGTGCGTTTCTAATGAGAGAAATTTTAATGAGAGAAAAAAAAATAAGAAACGGCCTCACAAAAACCTGCACTTTGTGTCCGTGTAAATAATGGGATTTTTCACATTTTGTCCCTTGGACAAATTTAAGGACATTTCAATGTAATATAATTGTAAATCATCGCCAGACTATCTCCTGTAATTGGGCCCTCTTTTGAAGTCAAAGCGGAACGGAAAATAATGTGCCGGCTACCAAGATGATCACCCAGAGTAACACAGAGTGGGATCACGTAAATGTTTCATTCGGGGTTCGCGTACAGTGCAAGGAGATCCTCTGCCTGTGTCCTGGACTGTAACTGGAGTCTGCTCTCTAATTGAATGAGATGGCCTCTGGCATGAGTCATAGGTCACGAGATTCACCCTCGTTCACCTTTTCTGCAATAACTCTCTCCACCAACCTAAGTCCCTCGGTCTCGCTTTGCTTCGGAGATATTCTTTTATAAAGAAGAACGGACGGATCATTATTGATTTGTGACACTTCGAGAAAATAGATGTGCCTCGGCACCGACTCTCCCTCGGCCGGCAAAGGTTGATCGGTATTTGCTGCTTTGTGCTCACGCCTTGCTCGGCTCGCGTGCAGCCTTGCATGTAAGGAGAGGACGAGGCTGCTGAGCTCGTTAAAAAGCGAAAGAGGGCACCAAAGAATAATAACAAAAAAAAAAAAAAGATTGCAAATCTCACCTCTGCAGAATAAGATTTAATCTGTCGTCGTCGAGTGAATGGCTTGTGTCCTGGAATTACGGTTATACTGTCTGGTTAGAACAAAGGGTAGCAGTGATACTAACGACGGGGCTTCAGTTGACCAGATACTTTCCACCGTATTTGCTGTATAAAGAAGAAAAAAATACAGACATTATTAGCTACGCAGAGAGAGAGAGAGAGAGAGAGAGAGAGAGAGAGCGAGAGAGCGAGAGAGAACGACTCAAAGGGCTTATGGTGTCACTGTGTGAAGTCAGCAGGGACAGCACGAGAAGGCCAATTGCTTTCTGGGATGCGGCAATCGCTACCCGTCCCACTCTGTGTCCAATTGAAACACCCCCACTCGCCTAAGCCTCTTGTCACAGGTGAAGGGGTTGCAGAATAATTACCTCTTTTGCACAGATTTACCTCCGTGCTCCCCTTTCTCTCTTCCCTCCGCCTGCTGAATGCATTTCAAGCGTTCATTTCAATGTTCATTTCCGTTTGGCCCTGGAGAAAACACCTGTCGTGACTCCAAGCTGTTGGGTTTTTTTTTCCTTTTTTTTCTCGTGGTCCCTATAACTTTGCCATTCCCCCCACTTGATAGTTGACTCTGTTCTGAGGTAATTACCTTTTAACGTCCAACTTGATGGGATGTGAAGATGGCTGAATGGAAATGAGAAGGGGTGGCCAGGTGGAAAAGAGCCAATTTCTCTGTGGGTAGGGAGCAATTTCTTCATCCATGTCACGTTCAAAGTCAAGGGGGCACACTCATGACTGAATATCCTATGCAGCTGCATGTGTGTGTGTGTGTGTTGTACTTGTTTACGTGTCGCATGGACTGGCTATCATTTCAGGCTCTCTACGCAGCGAATTGAGGAAACCATAAAAAAAAGCAACACTCAGTGGCAGAAATGAAATGAGGAGAGTGATTCTCAGAAATGTTTTAGTTTTCTTAACCGGAATGAATGAATGTCAACATATATTAAGTCAAGCTGATATTTGCCTATAGCTGTTTTATTTAACACACCTTCTTTTCCTCTCCCCCTTGCCATAGTCATTATTTTTCTCTATCTTCTATTCCTCCACCTCCACGCGCCCCCCCATGTTCCAAATGCACTTCCCCCATCTTTTTCCTTGTGGCATTTAAGCTTCCTCTGCATTCCCACTTAGTCCTCAGTCCCCTTTGAAGCACTTTTATTTAAAGTATTTAGCCCCAGCTGTGGCCAGGTGTAGCACTCTGCATGGTTTGGGTGGGGTTAACAGCTCCTTTATTGCAGTAGTTTATGAAGGCAGGGTGAGGGAACAGGAGACCCCAGCTTTGCAGATTTGAGTCCAAGATAAGCGCCCAGGACCCTCCTTAAAAATTCCAACCGGATAATGGAAGACATTCCCCTTTTCTGTAGAAGCAGCCGAATAGCTCCGGTAGGAGGCAGGAATAAATCTCACAGGCATAATAATCCGCTGTTTGGCCATTTAAATATGGGGACAATAACTCAAATCCCTAACCGGTTATGTATGTCTGTTCCACACATTGCTTTGTTTTTTACTTCAACTTTTTAGGCTCCATTTCAAAAGATTTCTGCAAAAACGGGCATATTGTATGGGTGCTTGAGAGATTGCAAAGGTTGCGAGGTCACATAGTTAAGAGAGTGAGGGAGACAGAGCTTTATGGATGTTATACATGTGTTTATAAACCCAGCCAGGTGCCTCAATGGGGGTCTTTCATTCGCCCATGATCATGATGCATATGCAGTGGTACTTGCAAAACATCTGTGGTCTGGTTTGACCCTTTATGAATTTGTCAATATTCAGTATGAGGTAGATGGTCTTTGAAAATAAACAGATGTCGAGTCAATTTTAATCAAATGTTATGACATTTTTACGTCGTAAAAATAAAGTATTTACTCCTTATATCCCTCAGTGTATATATTAAAATGATTTATTATAAAATCGTCTATAATCCATCACTGAATACTGACCTCAAATACCTTTAAATTGTTCTCTGACATGTGAAGATACAACATTACTAGAAATTAAAGAATGTTTCGTTTTTTTTTTTTAAACATGAGAAAATGTTTTTTTTTTATATCAGCCCTAATGAAATCCTATTGTAATCATGAAACCACATGTATCATAAAAACATGCTTTGGCCTCGTCCTTTCCTGTCATTCCAGCATTCCCGAGCCTGGGAACAGCCTCAGTATGGGATCCCTATTCCGACGACAGACGAAAGGGCAAGTCAAGTCTCCCACAGCTCCTGAAGGACAAAAGCCAGTCATAATAAGTCAAGGCTGATCCCTGGACCCTGGGCCCCACCAACGAGGAAGACAAAGCGTTGAGTTCTCTTCACAAAGGTAAGTTATTGCAGCCGAAAGCCTCATGTTGCTACACTGTCAATCAAACTCTGACCTGATAGAGGAGTGGGCCTCGACTGTTCTTATTCACTTAATTTGAGGAAATCAAAAGGTATTTTCTCTTTCACTCTCCCCTACCTACTGCTCGAGCACTCTCTACCCCATTCGCTTTTTTACTTTCTCATTACTTCCACTTGCTCCCTCCTCTCCAATTACAAACTAGTCTTTCATCTCCTTGGCCAAGGAATGGAGTGATAGGATCAGGAGGAGGAGTGAAGAAAGGGGCTTTGTTGCCCTTTAACTCCCCCCTCTGGCCTTCTAATAACCCCAGGGCCACTCGTGTCACTCTTAAGATTGTGGTTTACACATTTTCAGCTCTGTAACTGTTTCTGCCGCTGTTACTGTTGCATGTAGGTATGACACGTAATAAGTTCAAAACTCTGAAACACTCTACCGTCAATCGGGGCGATGATACCCTTCTCACTTAATAAGTATAGCATTTTTTTCTTTTTAAATTTGTGTTTAGTTACTTTCCAATAATATGCAATAATTGTTAGAGCCAGCATTTACCAGTTATCTATTTCCTTTAAGAATCAGTACCAGTGTTGCACTTAGGATGTACAGAGTCTATTGGGTCGTGTGTAATAGGGACACTATGTCAGAGCTTGAAGTCTTATCTCTTGCCTTTTTCTCACCCTCTGGACTTTTTGGCATATTTGAAAGACCAAGTCCTTAGTTGGCGTCTCAATATCGTCCTTGGATTTATGGAGGCTTACTCCCTGTTAGCCCTAGTGCCCCACAAGTCCCGGCTAATCTGTTCTGGTGGCTTTCTTGGTGAAGCTTTCCGATGACATTGACGTAAATGGAGCCGGACAACAAACACTAACAACGGAGTAATGCTATCCATAGCTAATGCTTGGCTAGGCCTCCCCCTGAGTGATCTGTTACTTTTACCAAGTCTGCATGAAATGCTGTATTTAGTTGAGTGGCTCAGGGCCCGCCAGCTACTGAAGTTTGGGTTGGGATGAACATGCATAGGTCATACCTGCTCTCGTGTACGAATGATATGAGCCCTCTGCACTTGAATACTCACATCACTCTCTGCCATTGTTTTCCCATTGGTCCTTGTGCATATCCCTGTCTCGGCACCACTAAGGAAATATGAGCTCAACACCGGCATCCCCCTCCACCCACCCCGCCTCAGAGCATGGGCCTTTCCCAAGAGCACAGTCCCCCATAGGGTTAGGGTAATTAGGCCAGGTGAATAGGCCAGCAGCCTGCTTACAGTGGGGCCTTGTTCCCTGTTGTAGCATGGCCCATTGTCTCAGGACTAGGGTAGAGGGAGAAGGTTTCATTCAGGAAATGGATCAGGGAATGGGACTTTAATTAAAGTGGACATAATTGAGTATAATGCAGCCATAATTGTAGATTCCCTAAAATGAATAATTGGAGCAGGGTCCGGCTCGCTGAAGGGTCCCGGTGAGGGGCTGGATGGGGAATTTAAATCACCTGGGGAAGCCTGTCTTTCCACTTCAGAATACACTATGTCTCGTATGCGATTGGGGCAATTTGAATAGCATAAGTAAAAAAACATAATGTTGTTGTGTGTATGCAAATCCAGCTATTTAACTTAACGACTTGGACAATTACAGGCATGTTGAAAACACAGTTAAAGATGGCCAAATGGGCCAACGATGTAGGGGAAACATGGGCATGTTGGGTATTATTGGCCATACCCATCTTTGTCTCTCCCCCTACAGTCTTCTCCAGTGCTGGAGCTGTGCTCTCTTCCAGTCTGTTTTTCTCTGGTGCATGGAGCTGCTACAGGCAAGATAAGGCTTCTCTCCCCGAGTTAGGGCTTAGCATAATCCCTCTTCCTTCCCGGGAAAAAAATAAAACAGTGCTCAGGCTCATCAACACATGGCTGAAGAAGAGATGAGGAAGTGATGGAGAAGGAAAAGGAGAATGCAGGAATGGGGGGATGTGGAAAAAAGGTAGCAAGGGAGGAAAAAAAAAAAAAAGCAGCGGTAGGGAATGAGGGAATACAGTCAGGCTGGTGCCACATATTTAGCAAAATTTCACCAGGCGTGAAAGAAGTACAAAGGAATGCAAGCGTGCAGCGGCAGTGGCAGCGGAGAAAAGAAGAGAACCGGTTCTGTGTTCCCAATGATCAGAGTGTAAGCTAATCCTTTGACAAGGGGGTCTGGGGAAACCCAATCCTCATACCCGAAGGCCTGACATGCCCAAAGCTGGCATTCTCACAACTCCAGTGGCAGGATTCAGACAATATGTCTGTGAGCTGGTGCCTTTTAGTGCCTGGAAATAAGCTGGCACGGGTGGAGCAGTAGCTCAAAGATGGGGTAGGGACAGAGACGGGGCTCCACCTCCACAAACAAAAGAAACGGCCCACAAAATGTGCCGTAGAGGCGCGGATGGGTGTGTTGGCTGAGAGATAGATGGATGGGAGCACGCTCAAGGCCTAGATGGATGGATTAGAGGACAGTGTGCCAGTTTCGCTCACATTCGACCCGGAGGTAGAGTTGGCTGGAGGAATTAGGCCGCGGCGCGGCCGTGTAAGACACACCACTGTTTTATTGTTCTGTTTTTGTCTGTAGTGATGCTGAAAATGCGGTTGTTAATTTTCCTCTTGATTGCGGAATGTTGGAGGCTGTGAGAATCAAATACGGTGTAAACCAAAAGCAATGGCAATGGCAATAGAGCTGCTTCCATCACGCTGATACAGCAGTATTGTCTTGACAGGGGTTCGCAATAAAAAATATTCATATCCATATATTCCACTTACCTTCTCAACCCAAAATCCCATTTACTCCCAAACACAATAACACATACTCTCCGAATGATTCTTCCAAAGATTAAAGGCAAGGACAGTGGGAACTGGCAGGTGCGACTGGGTGTGACGAGTTCACGTGACTTTCTTGAGTCCAGATGAATTCCGGGAGGGTTCGAAACATTATCACTGATGAAGGAAATAGAGCCGCAATAGGTTTGGCACTTCAATAACAAGCCGTGATTGAAATATTTTGGGAGAATCCCATCCTCTGGTAACGCAACACCGAGCGAAAACGCAACTGCGCCAAGTAGCCTGTCAAGATAGCTGCCCGTGCCAAAGCACCAGCCCATTATTCAGTTAGGGAGAGCGACGTTGTGGTTTTGCTACCCCTCTCCGTGAAAACAAACATTGGACATCATTGAAACAAACGCACACAAGCACAAACTGTTGATTGTGTTTCTTGGTGAGTTCGCTCCCCCGTTCTCAAAACATGGCGATGTGCCCGTACATAATGGTGATAATGTTTTGGGGATTTGACGGCTATTTGGTAGTTTTGACACTGACGTCTTTGTTGCGAAGTTGACTCAAGACGAGCACGGACAGAAAGATTGGATTATTTCTTCTTTTGACGTTTGAGAAAGGCTTGTATTTCCTTTTTTTTTTTTTTTTTTTTTTTTTTCTTTGGATGACTTAAATCCCATTACGTTGACGAGCAAAACATTTGTGGCTTTGCAATGTTTACAAAATGACGGTTGGGTTCATGTTATTGGAGCTGAAAAGAAACAAGAAAGGGAAAATTGGACATAGACCTACTTTACAATGCAACATAAGTCTTATTTTTGAGATATAATCGTGAATACATTTCTGAATAATATTCAGATGGGATAAATGTTATTCCAGTGGCAGTCCGGGGGTTGATATGAGATTAATGGAGAATGCTTCATTATTCACAGTTTCCACTGTCCTGGTGCCTTGTGGTACTTTTGTGAAAGTTGTTGTCAATTCATGAGTCTGACCACACAGCCATTCGTCATGTCACTCCGGTTTGTTTTATTTTTCAGCTTAAGTGTGCGGTATGAGTGGGACTACGCCTGCTTGGCTTTCATTGGCTCTGTGACAGAATGCACATGTGCTAGCCTGAGTGTGTGCGTGTGCTTGCGATGACAAAAAAAACCCCACAAACTACAGATGAAAGCAGTACGACAGTTAGGAATGACAGTTATATGCGTGATTTTAATGAATTCCTGAGCACGGTATGCAGTTCCGTATCTGTTCCGTCTCCTCTGTGTCACTTCATTTCCAAAGAGACTCAGTGAGCTTTGTGCGTGGGAGATGTGCCCTGTTACAGTCGTGTGAAATCTTACAATGATAAAAGGCGTACGAAATTGGTAACAAAAAAGGTTGCAAGCGAGATGCTTTCCTTAAACCGCTTTGGACTTAACTCGCCGTTCAATGTCAATCACTGATAATACTGTATAATTGTGATGTAATGCTTTATATTTCAATATGTATATATATACTGTATATATATATATATATACGTATACACTTCTTACATATACTGTCATTGATGTAGAATAGTAGAGTCTGACATCAGCTTTTGAGAGGTGTTGTTTTTCACCAATATTCAGAACTTAAACTTCAGGAAGAAACTGTCAAACTGGCAGAGATGCCAGTTTTCTTCCTTTGGAGTAGCCGCAGGATAACACAATCCAATACAGCACGGTGTGCCTGAGGTAAGGGGTGAGACTTACTTTTTTTTTCTTGACCAGTGAAAACCTTTGCTGCCCTCATTGCTCTCCCACCTACACATAGAAAACTAAACCTCCTCCTGCACAAGGCCTTCTGGGACCTGTTGGAAATCATTACAGGGCAGCTGAGGTTTGGACGTATCCCCGCTGTCATTATACAGATACACATCCAAGCGAAAAGAAGATTCTTTGTCTTGTGGTCCTCACTTTGTTTCATTCATTTAAATGCATGTGAACACCTAGAATAAGAATGGCACCTCAGCCGATTGTCCTTACACACGGCAACCGGGGCCGTGCACAATTTAGCCCTTAAAATGCAAATCTCTCCCTCCCTACATTACAGGCCACGTGGTCAGCAACACCGCCGACCCTACTGTGCAGTCCACAGAGATTAGTGTCGAAAATAATTTAGGTACAAACAAGATTAAGTTTATAGTCTCTCCTCAACACACTGAAAGGCCAATTAAATCATCCTAAACCAAGCCGCTTATCTTAACCCATAGGGATGAGGTTTTGGTAAAAGTTTCCACGGGCATTAGAATTTATTACGCGAGAACTCCCGGTTATACTGAGCGGTGATTTTCCTCCATTTACTCTGATTTATCACACCAGAACCCGTGTACAGTCCATCAAGTAACCAAAAGCAGGGGTCTTCTCTTCTCAGATTTATTTATTGTTTTACATCTGTTTGAATGGGGCTAAAGATAACAGCAGGGCCAAGCCGGATTTGTTGTCTTGCCAATCGACAGACTTGGCTCCAGCAGAATCTGATCTCAATACAAAGCTCCCCAGGAGAGCCATTGTGTCTGTCTTGCAGGAAGGTCTGCGTGCGTGGAACGCCTCCCAGCATTGGATTACTGATCTCCAGGATCAGCAGCGGGGTTGCCAATCAGCATGTGATCCCGTCGTTCATCGACATGTTTCATATCTAAATCGGGATTTATGCGTAACGTGGATCGAAATTTGGTACAACTGTTTCTGTGTTTTTGCGTTGCATTGAGACAATCCAGGGAAACGTCAAAACGTCTCGGCCTCCTCCCCTTGCCGTGACAAGCTCTCAACGTGTAAAATAAAACCGTTCAGTCATCCCATTCCCAGGCTGGATCCCTGTGTGAAAAAACAAAAAACAAAACTTCAAGCTTTGCTGAAAACTGTCATTTGCCTTTTTTAAGCAAACACTGACTCACCCCCAAATGCCGGGCACGTTGCCAACTCAAACATGTATTAAGATGGCATACCAAAGCAGCGGCATGATGCAAAGGGCTCTTGACGTGTCTGCCAGGTGTGGGAGGCCAAAAAATAAAAACAAGCATAATTGCCGGTGTGCGCCGTAATTAGCATGTCTCGCTGATGTTGAGGCAACACTTGTCCTCCGAGTACACACTTTGGGCAGGATGACAAGCTGTGGCAACAACAGGTCCTATGTCTGCTGAAAGGTTGAGATTTTGATTTTGAGAGGTTAAAGCTGTTCCTAAGTTTCTAATTGGTGGTATACATAAGCTCTTTTCCCCCCTCCTCCTCTGAATTAAGATCCCTACGCGTTGTAATTCGTTGTGAACAGATTTTTTTTTTAAGATGTGGGGGAAAAAAAAAAAAAAGATGACATCAATTTTTCAAATGTACCGTTTCTTACTGTTCAAGGTTGAGAATGCTGCCGGTTGGGAACGCCGGCAGTTTTGTATCCCGTTCGGTGTCGACATGCAAAGGGGTCTCATAGGCGGTATAACAGGATCTCAGGATCCGTTATGTTATCCAAACGTATAACTGGAACAAATGTTGAATATAGTTTAATATTTCTTCATGATGCATTTGTTATTGAATTGAGCTGAAAGTTGAACATTGCCACGTCAGTCAAATTCTGACTGCGGTATGTACTTTTTAATAGCTTTGAAAAAAAAAAACACATTCAAAAGTAAATTCAGGGACTCTCGCGCTGCCTCCCTTTAAGTTATATGCATTCAATGACTCTAAATGAGCTTAATTCCCCCAAAAAAAGGGAGAAATTTAAAGTGCAACCACAAATGACTCGGACAGCTGTCGAATTGTGATAACCTGCGCCACGCACATGATTGACAGCTCCCTGAATGCTGGCTCGAAACATTCAAGGAATTCCAAGGTCCTTTTAATCTTCGCTTCGGGGTTATGAGCAGCCAGACGGGCGTGGACCCATCGAAAGCTGCACGTCTCAGCGGGGGGACGGATCCCAACCCGATCGCGAAGGGATTTCCATGTCGGCAACTTGTATGGGCGAACCTGGTGTTAAAAGCGACGCCCGGCAGCAGAGGCTTTGGCCCTGTGGGCAGGGGCTGTTTGCTGACAATGCACACTTGAATGTTCAGGCACATCGGGAGGCTAATTAGCGGAGAATCTTGCTCAGCCACATTATCTGGCCCTGAAACTCACCGCGTTGGGCTTTTGGATCACGGTCATTTTTTTTTTTTTTTTGCGCATAGATAAGAAGCAGAAAAACAGCAATGTATTAGTCATTAATTGGGAGTTTGGGGGTATATGTGTTGCGCAAGGGTGTGTAGATGATTCCCCCTTTGGTGTTTTGCTACCCAACCAATTCTATGATGTATATAAACAAGCAGCTGCAACATAAGAAAAAAAAAAAAAAAGGGCCAAAGGTCCGAATATTTTGGTCTTACGTGATTCATACTGCTCAGTTCAGCGTCAAGCCTTTATATTGTATTTATATATTATACAATAATATATTTTGAATTTGTATGAAACGTTATAGCCACTGAGAACCATAAGGACCCATCGGTGTTGCTGTCTCTGTCTCCCACCTCTCACCTGTCTCCTGTGATAAATTGGACACATCTGGCAGTTCCCCCGGGGGCCCACCGGCCAATGTGTTGGCTTGCCAGCAGCTTCTAACCGATCTGCTCAATCGTTCATCGGTGCTACTCTTTCCGCCAAACAAAGAAAAAGTGTTTGTCCGCAGTGTAACTGATGAATGTGAAGAAATGCCCCCTTTTTTTTTTCTCTCCCCTCCCGGAGGTTGAGAATAGCTCTAACACTGTAATATTTTCCCGCACAGTTACCCAGGAAAACAAACAAAGTAAAAAAAAAAAAAAAAAAAAAACTCAGCCCTATCCAGCCATGTGTATGATGTATCTTATGTATCTGAGTTTGTAGAAAAAGAGAAGGAAATCAGTCGGTTTGTCCCCCGGGGAGATGCTCCGTGGTTGCTCTCCGCTCCCCCCCACCTCTTCTCCTCTGGTTAGAAAACAAATGAAAAGGCAACTCGTTGTGACAGCCGCTATTCCTCGCCTGGCCCTTAGGGGCCTGGGTTGAGGCCACGCACCGGGGCGAGAGAACATGGGGGTTGTTATCGTGAGGAGCAGCGCCTGGGAACTGAACCCAGACCTGTGTCGAGGGTTAAGTGCTTTGAGCTGGGGCTACAGGAAGCCAGATGTTAGACCTGCTTCTTGTTTCTCCTGCACCTCAAACCGCGGTCTGAGAGCGGCCGCGATCGACCTGATGTTTGTTCGCCGTGACAAACGATCCCGCCCACTCTGCCCGGGTCTTGTCAGTCATCCGCAAAATCAAACTGGCCAACATCACCTTTTATGCTGTCAGAGATTCGGCAGATCTTTTAAGTTTTGGCTTCTTGCTCCTCTGCGTATTTTCACCCATTTTTCCAATTAGTAAAAAAGTAAAAAAAAAAATATTCACACATGACATTTTCCATACTCTGACTACAATGTAAATTATGCATCTCGTCTCTAGCTCATTATTTTTAAGCAGCATTAAAACAGGGCATTGTTCTCAGGCTATACAGCGAGTAGCCGTGTAATTTTTCTGTTTTCCCAGCAACGCCGTACTGATCAGCATCAGCATCATTACAGAGACTAAATCCGGCCCATCACAGAGCTCTGGTGATAAAAACAGCTCCGTCCTATATTGAGACTATAAAATCAGAGGATTTACATAGAAAGTCTGTGATCACTGGGAATTAAGATACAAAAAAAGATGCTGACTGGGAAGCTGACAGCATGTTATCGAGATGTGTTAGTCTGTGTGTGTGTGTGTGGGGGGGGGGGGGGGGGGGGGGGGGGACTGGGACTCTAATTATTCACAGACACACAGTTGTAGACTTAGACTAGGCAAATGAAAAAGTGTTAAAACCGCACAACGCGCATCAATGAAGTAATCAGTCGGGAGCCTATCACAATAGTTACCCAAAGCAAGTCTTAAGATATTTGCAGCTTGTGTGTGCGTGTGTGTGTGTGCGTGCGTGCGTGCGTGCGTGCGTGCGTGCGTGCGAGTGCGCGTGTGCGCTTCGTTGATGTGGAATTCCTCTGTGAGTTTCTCCGATGCGAATTCATCCCTTTAATTCCACGTCCGACCATGTTACAGGGCCGAAAGCACGGTGTAAAGGAAGTGGTATTGCAACTTGCTCGCATTCTCGCACGCGTCTCACTTGCTTTGAGGGCAACACACTGCTGCAGAGAAAATATTAGCCCTGATCGGTCACGTTACCCCCGGTGTTCACTGAGGGGGGAAAAGTGTTTATTTGGCCCGAGTAAAGGAACAGTGCCATCACACTGACAGACTCATCCATATTCAC
The DNA here is from genome assembly GCA_016785305.1 of Colistium nudipinnis. Classification (NCBI taxonomy): domain Eukaryota; kingdom Metazoa; phylum Chordata; class Actinopteri; order Pleuronectiformes; family Rhombosoleidae; genus Colistium; species Colistium nudipinnis. Next base: position 356,633 of record JAFBJU010000285.1, read on the forward strand.
AAGGTCTCTTCAGAGAGAGAGAGAGAAAAAGAGACAACTCTGAATATAGAAATGAAAATTACAAATGCATGAGATTTCTTACCACCTCCTACCCAAACCCTCCTCCTCTCCTTCTCTCCTTGACTCTCTCGTCCTACCTTATCCCCGCTTCCACGATGCTCTGCTTCTCTTTTTTTTTTTTTTTTTCTCTCTTCTGTTTTTTTTTGTCAGTCTCACTCATTATCAAGCCCCTCCCTCATCTGCGTGGTCTAATTGCTTTAGCTGTTTCACATCCCTATATGCAAAACATCCATCATGTGGGAAACTAAGTTTCACTCTGTTTGGACATATTTAACCACAACAAAAAAAACTCTCAGCTATTGTTCTGGGAAAGGGGAGTGAGATAAACAAGTGCCATCATGCATGTTTTTTTGTTGACCGCTTATAATCAAAATATGTCGCCAAGCTGTAACCATTACCTGAATGGCATGAATGCACCATCCGAACCAGAAAACAGATTAAAAAAAAAAAAAAAAAAAAAAAGAACTGACTGCATCTGATGCATTTCGACTCTCGCCGGTCTTATTCTTCGTGACAGCTATTGATTTTCCTTTCATGATATGGAGATTCATTCGCACGCAAGACACCGTCTTAGCCCCCGATATAACTTTTTCACCTTGAGAAATATGCATGGCCAGGCAGTCCAGAAAGCGTGTTGCGTGTCCAGCCCTAAATTGATGAACTGGCACGCATTAGCATAGTTCACGTGTTCCCCTAGGGAGCGCCAGTAGTCTGGCGCTGTTATCACTTGTGTATATGAGCGTGCATGCGGCTCTACACGTGTGGGTGGGTGGGTGTGTATGTGTGTGTTTGTGTGTGCGTGGGAGGAACACCTACTGTGTGTGTTTGTGTGTGTGTGTTCGTGCGCCTACGGCCCCTCTTGTGCAGGTGGGTGGATGCATGTAAGCCTGTCAAGAGCACTTGGAGAGGAACTGCCAAGGTGAGAGAGAGAGAGACCGACCCCGGCCACCCGTCCCTGACACCCACCTCCCCGCTCTCTCTCCTCCCTTAACACACGGCCATTTCTCATCCCGCGGGTGATTGATTAGGCCAGAGAGCCCAGGCATTTAGGGCCGAAGGGAGGGAGGGGGGGGGGGGGGGGTGCCAAAAAAGGGGGGGGGGGGGGGGGGGGGGGCACACAAAGGGTTAGTGGATGACCGATGAACCGAATGTTGGAGGCCTCTGTCCTGGCTTAATCGGGTCTGACGGAGAAACGAGCGGACAACACCTGCATCCGGCTTTGGACGTCAACCTGGCCGACGCGCCACTGCGAGGAACGCGGCGACCTCCGACGCCTAGCAGTGGTGCAGCACGTGCGTGACCTCCCCACCTGATCCCGCAGCATTAACGGCAGCGATTCGGGGCTGACGGAAATAGCGGGACGTCAGGGCGCTGATAAGAATCTCGCTCCCGAGATGCGTGTGCCAGGACAGGTTGTTAAGACTCAGCCAGATGATGTTGTTTTCGCATCGCAGGGCCGAATTTCTTCTCCTTTTTTCGTGTCTAGATGAAACCTGTCTGTCAAGCGCAAGTCACGGTGATTTACCTGGTTTCCGCCTAGTTTCCGAGCTTAAAGGGTCTTGTTGACGTGAAATGGAGTGAATCCTAGTCGGATGAAAGAGAATACCTTGTCTGGTAGTGGAACAACGCAGGCCTGGTGCCGCTTTGCAGCCTTGGCATGAAAATGGCCACCCCCGCACTCAGCCCTCTGTGTTTATGCTTCTCGGAGACTTGTGAAAATAAACACTCTCTTTGGCCGCTGAAACACTGTCCGTTTGCATCCACGTAGCGATGCAACACATTTTTCCGAATTATTTTCGAGGGTAGAAATGACAAAAAAGAACTAAAAAACTAAACTTAAGCCACTTTCTGGGATGCCCTCTGCCTTAGCATGAGATCTTCTGTAAAAAAAAAAAACATTCTTTCATTGTGACTTTTGTGTGTTGTTACTGCTACCCCGTGGTTAAAATGGCATTCCTATTGACATGCGCAGCATTGAACAGTTGCACTTGGGCTCGGAGAGCCATTTGCTATAAGCATCAAATTATCCACGGAAGACATGATTCATGACAGTTCTGAAGTCATCGTTCAAAGGTGGAAAGCATTGCCTTCTGCCCTCCGATCATTCAGACTCCATTTAATCAGGTAATCCAATAAAATGCCACAAAGGGTTCTTAGAAATTGGCCTCTTACCTCTTCGGTAAATGGATTTAACTTAGCGAGCCGCGTCGCAGCCGTGTGCAAATGTAAATAAATAACTCCAATATTGATGGATTGAATCACGATTTTTGAGAAAGATCGCTTTGGGGTCACAAATTACTCAAAGGAATGTCGCAAATGTCAGATGCAAATTGCCACGTTTGTTGCCAGTGGCCGTCATTTCGCTCTGCAGCATTGCTGCCTTGACTCCGTAGCGCCACTGTCTCACTGCACAGAGGCTTACAGTCATGCAAAATGTTATTTAACAGTAATACATAGATTGAGCGTATCAGACAGCGGCTCTGGAACGAGCCTGTTCTGCAATGCAGTGCCACTGACAAAAAACAATCTAATAGATTTGACATTGTCTGATAATGTAAAGGCGCCCCCGTCGATACTGAGCTACGCGTTCAGACCCCGAGGTCACCATTGTACTCGGCGGTAAGATGATGATTATTAATGAAATATATTCAGGTCTCTCGGTCTAAGGCTATGTCTGCATCTCATTTAAATATACAGTGCGTCTCAGCCATTACGCTGTGAGGAAATCACTTGCTGGAGAAGGGCAAAGGTCAAAATGCCGTCTAGACTAAACAGGTGTAAAATGAAACTGGGATTTCTTTGGCTGCGAGTAAAAAGAGGAGCACCGAAAATGACGGAGCAAGTCATATTTTATTCAACGGCCTCAGAGAAAAGACACAGGGGTAAAGGACGCTTTACCTGCATGTCTTTTTTAAATCCCAAAGTATTACCATTACCTGTGACCTGACGTGAGAGAGACATATTGAAGTCATTTGTCCGAAAGAAGGTTTAGTTTTTGCGAAGTAATTACCAAAAATGTTTTCCTTGACGATACTAAGGTGGCTTTTATCCAGATCAACTCTGTAAATCTGTTACCTGCCTCGTTTTTTCATGTCACCCTGTCCCGTACAGGGCACTCAGCTGAGTTGAACTGTGTGCCCTGCTCGTCCATGTTATAAATGCCCCGAGCTTTACTTCGCTTTTGGCCCGTGACACTTCACATAGTCTAAAAATGCATCGTGCTGCACTCAACTTTTGCATTAAAGCACAGTGTGTGAGCCCATTTCATCATTTATTCATCTGGGCTAACATCATCATCTACAGGGAACCCATGATCCCCTACTCCGAAGATGCTCTCTGCACTTCACCCTCAATAGCCTCTACTGGCTATGAAGGAACGAGGATAGGCTTTTTTTTTGTCACAAACATGGTTGTTGGCTCCGTGGGGATCGCCTAAGACCTGTAATTGACTCTGAGACACTGTCCCTGTCGCGTCCTCTGCTCCCCAGCCAGGGGGTGTGGGGTGTAAGTACCAGAAAGCTGAGGAAGGCCAGGCTTGGATTAGGAGGCTGATGCAGTAAACACCATTATGGCCGCTAAGACCCAATGGCTGTCTAGGTAGCTCTAAATGGACTAGCGCAGTGGCATTTCATCATTGTGCTCCCCCCTGGGGACTGTCGCACTCAGCCTTTTGGCCTAGTCACACCCCTCAAAGTTCTTACGATGGAAGCCCCTATGACATATTAGAAATGGTCACGTGTGTATTGACTCAAGTCACAGTGTCACGCAAGAATGCCAGGATACAGTGATAGCTCCCTTTTTTTTTTAGTTTGACAGAATTCGTTAATTACTGTTAAAACTCTACAAAAATGAAATCATGACTTAATTGAACAACCAAGTATATTTCGTCACATGTAGTTTGCAGACACGCGGACTAATGCGATATGCATCCACGACAATGGAGGAGGAGAAGAAAGACTCCCGGCCCCTCCTTCATTTTCAAAGAATGCAATGGGTGGATTTATAAGCCCCATGATATGTGCCTAGGTTTCAGGCAGCTTTATGGAGAGAGGTGCCTGAAATGGTAGGATGTACTTCTCAAAGGAAAGAAAGGCGCAAGGCTGTCAGCTTTGTGATGTATGTTGTCGAGGAGGATTTTGAATTCTCCGGGGACACAGGAGGAAAGGCATGCTTCCTAAGACCCTTTTTCGGTAGGCCATCTGATTTTCATCGTGGGGGGGGGGGGGGGGGGGTTCATTGGCATAGTAATCGGATTTTAAAAGAACAACTCTCGTCTTACTTATGAAAGTCAGAAAGTGGGAAAGGAGTTTGATGGAAAGCACAAAGGGGCAGGAAAGTTTCGGAGCCAACTGTACAAAAACTGTTTTGGCAGTTGTGCTTCTTTCAGAAAAAGAGTCGCGTGTGCTGTTTTCTTTTTTTGTGCGCGTGTTAATTTGTGTGTATCCGTCGGGGAAGGGGAACGCTGCGTTCACCTGCGGTTGACCTCTTGCTGGCAGTTGGACAGGGGAGCTGTGTTGTTGCCTCATTATATTCAGACACTGCGGAGCTTGGCCTGCAGATTACTCATAGTACCCCGAAACTAATGAATCTGACACGCAGCGACACACACTGACACAGATAGACACACACGCATTGTTCTCTGTGTCCCGCTCTCTCTATCTCTCCCACCCAAACACACCTGGCTAATGGAATGCGCTCGTTACACTCTCGTATTACAGTCTCGTCTTTATTTACCCGTTTCCGTCGTTCGTTGCCCAGCGAGCAAGTGTGGGATCACAAGTGGGTGTGCGCGCCTCCATATACACACACGTTTTATGACACGCATACACACGGGCGCTACATTTTCATCTCTCATCTTTTTTCCATCCCTTTATGCATAATAAGTTAAAACAAAAAAAAAAAGGTGATGTGTTGGTGTTTTTTTGGAAAAACTGCATTTTTGACATTTTGCTGAGCATACACAATGTGAAAAATGTGATGAGTTGATAGGTAACTGAATCCATCAGCCAGTAAAATAAATTTTTTTTTTAGCCCTTTAGCATTGGAAACAACAGCAATGTTTTGGAGTGATTTACTGTTTGGCCGTTCAAGAAATGAAGGTACTGAATCAAAGTTGTGAGTTTGTTATTGTCACTACACTAGTTTATATAGTAGACTCCACAAATGTGTGTCCACGAGATAAGGAACACGTTAACATGCAACAACTTGTGTTGTTGATTTAATAAAGATTTCATGAATATTTGCAAACCTTTAAACTTTAGAAATGCACATTGGATGCAATCCTGGCAGCCGGCGAAGTGGCCTCCCGTGATGGGCAAAAGATTGATGGGGGATTTTACCTGTGTTATTTTCATCTCTCATCTTTTTTCCATCCCTTTATGCATAATAAGTAAAAAAAAAAAAAAAAAGTGATGTGTTGGTGGTTCTTTGGAAAAACTGCATTTTTGACATTTTGCTGAGCATACACAATGTGAAAAATGTGATGAGTTGATAGGTAACTGAATCCATCAGCCAGTAAAATATATATATATTTTTTAGCCCTTTAGCATTGGAAACAACAGCAATGTTTTGGAGTGATTTACTGTTTGGCCGTTCAAGAAATGAAGGTACTGAATCAAAGTTGTGAGTTTGTTATTGTCACTACACTAGTTTATATAGTAGACTCCACAAATGTGTGTCCACGAGATAAGGAACACGTTAACATGCAACAACTTGTGTTGTTGATTTAATAAAGATTTCATGAATATTTGCAAACCTTTAAACTTTAGAAATGCACATTGGATGCAATCCTGGCAGCCGGCGAAGTGGCCTCCCGTGATGGGCAAAAGATTGATGGGGGATTTTACCTGTGTTTTTCATCTACGGCTGTTTTTGAGTGAAAGCGGTCCCCTTCGGCTGATTAAATCTCAGCAGCCATCTGAAGTCAGCTCGACTGCTTCGCTCGACGCGTTACATCTGCAGAGTCCAATTTGAAAAGTGCTGTACCAAAGTGGAGCAACCGTTTCGCATAATCATTCATCGTGGTCACCTTGGTAAAATCGCGCACACACAGACTGCGTGTGTCCACAGAAAGCATGCTGTCGTAAGGAAGTATGTGCACTATTAAAGCTGAAGTAAGCAGTTTAATCAAAGTACTCTTAATTTGTCAAATTCTTTTCAATAGAATACCATCTGTCATCATCACCAATATCTTGTTAAGGTCCACGAGCAGTTAGTTGGAGGGTGTGAGTGGGTTGGTCTTAAAGTGCACGAGTTGGACCGAGACAAAATTCTGAACCAGAAATGCGGTCGCATTCACATACAGTGTATATGCTAATCAACAGCTATTCCATACCATTACTTACGAGGTAAGGAAAATGTCTCCACTGTACGTCACTTTAAATCCGTTTTCCACCTTTTGGACATGTATTCTTTTTTCCTTCACAATTTTCATTATGATTTGGTGTTATACAAATGAAATAGAATTGAATTGAATGGAAAAACAGTTTCTCCTTTTTCTTACCTTTTTAGGTCCTGCAAAAGTAGCATGGCACTTGAACCAGCAATATAAAGGTGTAATGTGTGTGTGTGTGCGCGCGCTTGCGTGTCTAATCATATCCGTACATAAACAAGTTGCTTTACAAACCCTGTGAAATAATGTGACACAATTATTATTTTTTCATTAATTTGACTACGTTAATTCTACTTCACCAGTACCAGTCACATATGCTCATTGCATTTGTGTGGCTCAGTGAGTGGCAAATTCATATTATATTTTCATACAGTATACATTCGGAGAACAATCTTGACCATATTCACAAATAGGAATTCAACTTGCAGAAACGTATTGTCTGCATCTTTTTGGATGTATTTATACAGTAAATCAGGGAAAGCTTTACAGAGTTCTTGTTGATTTATATTGACCAAGAAATGACTTCAAATGAAAGCTATTGATTTGTTCAGCTTGTTCAGTGGACCAAAGCAGCATTGGAGGCTATTTGAATGGAATCCTTTTAACGCCCTGGCTCTCCCTCACTGTTATTGGCATGCTACACTTATTGATGCCTCAAACGCATGCTTTGATTTCTATTCCGTGAGGAAAATCTGCACCGTTTAAAACTTTTAATCGCGTGCCTGCCTGTAACCAGGGCTATGTGAAAGACCTGAAAGAGTGCAGTAAACTTTGTCTAACCCTTTCAAAAGAAATCTGCAATTAAATTAGCATACCACAGAGTGCAAGTTCATTAGTGAAGTTTGGCTGAAATTGAATTCTAGGGCTAACCTTTTTTTTTTGTATAATTTCATTATGTCAAATATTTATATGTATATTATTCAACACAATTAAATGTGGTTAAAAATAAATACAGCGCAATAAGCAAGGACAAAGCGGCAACAGAAAATGATTACAAAGATTAATGAAATGAAGAATGTGACTTGCGGTATGTGGGCAGAGATGGCAATAGGGGAAGGCAGTATAAGAGTGTAACCGGGGGGTGGGGTTTGTTTGGCTCTAAGTGGGCTTTTTAGTCAGGAACAAGAGCTCTCTAATCACCAGCAAATGAGCAAATGGACAAACATGTGGCCATGGCGCTGCTCTGTTTGTAAATATTTGAGCTGAGGAGCTGTAAAAGGACACTAAGGGGAGTGCTGGGGGCCACAATTAAGACTGTTAACACCAATAACACTAGAGTCTACACCTCCCCCCCTTCAACCCAAAAAACCTCTGACCCAGAACCCCCTGTCTCCAAATGCCATTTTTAAGAAAGCTGTCAGTCTCCCAAAGTTAAGGGTACCCACTTTGCACAGGGGGCAGCAGAGTTGAGAGGTCAGAGGTTAACTGCAGCTCTTTGGGCTGAAACCAACTTTGATGACAAGTTGTCTTGCCGATCTGCCAACAGTGGAGGTCAAACAGACCCCGGTGGAGCTGTGGGTCTTTTATCACCCAAACTGCAGAAATAACAATCAATTTGTCTAGTGCCGGACATTGGGGCTTCAGTGGGCTGGCATGATAAAGCATGTGCCTGCAATCTTATTTCAGATTTTACAAGAAAAAATGGTTGCGTGAGTTTTAGCTTTTTCTATGTGTGAAAATATTGGCATTAATTCTGTTTATGAAATTACAAAATGTCTTTGTGGAAACTATCACCAAGCTCTCTCTTTGAAAAAAATGCCTCATTGGATTTTATAGCACTTCAGGGTTTCCTTTTAATGCTAACTACGTTTTTTTTTTTTCTGCATCTAAAACAATTAATTGGTGTGTTAAAAGCTAAAGGGATAGTCGATACGATAATCGATAGCACCATCTATTTGAAAGAAAACATGCACACACACACACACACACACAGACGCATTGTTGCATCTGCTAATGCGTGGCCTTTGATTATTGATGGGCCATTTGCAGACAGCCTTAACTGCACAATATGTCTGGCCATTACTTTCCTGACCTCATTCTGGCTTGGGGACAACATTATTCATGTGAGAGCCGGAAGAGAGGAAGAGAAAGAGAGATGGCCTGTGGGGGAAATAGTGTGCGTGCGTGCGTGCGTGCGTGCGTGCGTGCGTGCGTGCGTGCGTGCGTGCGTGCGTGCGTGCATGCGTGCATCTGCCGAATTATCATCAATAACCCACCTTCCCTCCCTGTACATAAAAAGAGGAGGGGGAGTGGAAGGAAAAGTATACAGGAGTGAGGGAGGAGTGACAAGGGGCTGAAGCAGGGTCAGACAGGGGCAGCCATTAGCCTAAAAAAAAGCCCAGTCCATATGCTATTTTTAAGTTCCTCTTTCTTCTCCGCTCCGCAGCTTGGGTTAATTTAAGAGTGTCCAAATTTTGACAGTGTGCAAGGGAAAGCGCATTCGTCACCTGGGAAAGACACCAGTGTTCACAAGTACCCCAGGAGAGGCGAGGAGGAGGAGGGGTGGGGGGGGGGGGGGGGGGAGCATGATGGAGATCACTCCCCACTGGCGCTGTGTGTGTGTGTCTGTGTAAAGGATAGAAGATTGGAAATAGGCCGTCTTAGCCCGCTTACTTTTCGTAACTCAGGCAGCTAACGGGAGCGCTCCACCCTGAGAGTAAAGAGCACTGAATGGAATATCAGGGGGTCAGACAAGTGTGAAGGGGCCTGCCCGTGGACAATTTCACATGCCATTAGATGCCAATGAGGAACAAAATAAATCGGGTGCCATTGGCGTGATCCCATTCTGTGGATTGTGTTGAGAGGAAACTCACTCCAAACGTCTGATACAGCAGGAACACATAGTAGGGTTTTTTTTTTTTTTTTTTTTTTAATTAAGCCTGTTATTGGTTTGATATTTCAACTTAGCTTAGCCACCTGCATGTAACACAGTCACTTTACAAGCACAAAGGTGACCTTTTCTTTGTTCAATTATTTTGCACTCATGACTACATAAAGGTTGTTTTCATTAGCTTGCAAGTACTCTTTATTCTTCTTTTTTTTTTACAAATGACTCAGTCGATTGTGGATCTTTTGCACCCCTACCAAAAGTTCCCAGGAAATTTAATCAAGCGTTGTTTCGATCTTCCTGAAATCCTCATCAGGCATTTTCCAACTCTGTTTGATTAGATGTCCGGGAGGGGGGGAGGGGGACATGGGCTCAAAGGATTTGGCACTCTCATCTGTGACATTCAATCTGGAGTGAGACAATAATAAATGGGCCATTTTTAATCAGTTCAAACAGTCTTATGAAATGCTCTTGTTGACATCTCTGTCAATATATACAGTTTTGTGTAATAAATGAACATCTCAGCCGATTTTTGCATGGCACCACGTGGGTTGAGGGCAGCCTTACATAACAGTTGTGTGTTGTTTATCAGATGTCTAGCCTTGGCGTGAGGGAAGTGTTGGAGGGGCAACGGTTGAGGGCAGGTGTGGTGTAGTTCTGAATAGAGACCTTGCTCTGCTTGTCAATTTCTGTTCATCTGTCTATAATGGCTGTGTCAGCTACGCTGCCGTAAGGGATGGGCCTCATGGGTTCGATGGAAACATGTCCTGGAGGAAGCCTTCTCGTGAGAGAGCAAATGAATACATGTCATACCAATGTTAGTATCTCAGGAGGCAGTGATGCTGAAAGCTCTGATTCCCAGCAATACACATCATGTCCTGATTACATTTCCGTTATTAGCGAGCACGCATGACTGGTTTGGACAAGTCAGAAAGAGGCTGTTACAAACCTCAGTTTCAGGCCAACCCATTTATTATCGTCTCAAGATAAACCCGATCATTTTGTTACGTAAGTGTGGGCTGGTTTACATCAACTTCGTGGTTTTTCCCACTCACAAACAAGTGTGTTGTCCACTGAAGGGGAATTTTCCTATGCGCTCCTATAAGACTTTGTATATAATGCAATTACCTTTTGTAAAGTGATCAATAGCCATCTTTGAATAGAAAGTCGAAATGATTGATTTATATCGTTTTTTAATAAAAAAAGTTATGAACAAAGTCAACATTAAGTCAAAGTGGCAATGAAATGTTCTCTTTTCACAAAAGCCAAAACGAGTTAAATGTTTGTGAGTGCTCAAGAGTGGCTTCTTATGCCTACTGGGAAATCACTCGTGCGGTTGTCGGCTATGACCTGCAACCTGGCCTTGCGCCTGGCAGTACAAATTCCTAAATATATATTCTAGCCAAACCTATGAACTGACACTGGCCTGAATCTGTCAGAGGTGTTCAAAAAAACAAGGCAGAATATGAATCATTCTCACCATTGAATAGATTTAAACCACACAGGCATTATCAAGGATATTCTGGGAGATGCATAAAGTGTCCGACTAGATTCACGTAGCAGTATAACAGAATATACGCGAAAACAGGAAAAAGGAAGAAATTGACATGGATGAAGTTTATGTTCAAAGGTGTCTGGTGTGGTGTTGGTTTGCTGTTGTTCCCGCTTCTCTCGCTCTCTGACAGTCCAATTAGAAACTGGGCCTTGGCCCGCTTTGCTGGTAGCAAAGTGTTGACTTAATGCGGCGTGAAAAAATCATTATGCAACACTACAGATGGTCCCATCCATGCAGAGGAACCTTTGCACTCCCTTTAGAAAGCCAAGTTTTAAACAGGGGCACTGAGACCCAACCATTTACTGATGACAATGATGTGTAGCGGGGCATCCGGGGTAATGGGCGAGAGCGGGATCAAAAGGAAGAGAGGAGAGAATAGAGGGGAATAAAAAGAAGCCAGTCACAATGACCAAGTTAAGACGGGAAAGATTAGGCAAGGAGAACCAGACAAGACTGAAAGATGGTTGAAACCAAGTTTACTTAACAGCAAAAGGGGGATGAGTGGTGGTTTCTAATGAGTTCGGGATTTCTGCCACCCCGACAGAAACGTTTAGTTTTCCTTGTGAAGGACTCAAAAGAGGTCAAGGTCTGTGTTTGATTCCCACCCAAATCCAAGTATTGATCTTTGTAATAAATCCTTCAAAGCAGCTTAAGAAGGGCAAACGAAATCCTTTGCTTTTCTCAAAAATACCAAGCCTCCTCTCATTCTGAGGCTCCCCTGAAACATTACTTCTGTTAAAGAATTGGATGTGAAATCAAAGACGGTAAAAATGTAATAAATCAAAACTGCCGCAGGCCCCAAAATAAAAACTGAAAAGACTTCTTTGAAGGTTGGGACAGATGGCGGCTTCATGATAACCTTTTCACCCTCGTGCCCTTGGGGTCCAAAGGAGGGAAGGGCATGTAAACATGTTTTATTCCTGCATGAAACTCAGAGGAAGTTGTGGGTTGTCTGGAGTTCCTTTAAGGGTTTTATTTGCGAGAGGAAGGCATGTACAATCTGAGCTCTTAAATGCAATGGCCATAAACATTGTTAGGGAGTAATGGACTGACTGACATATCAGGTCTGGCCACTCGCAGCCTCACAGTGGTTTTATTCTGCACAGCGGATTATGAGATTATGGTTGACTACTCCCTGGTATAACAGGAACAATTAAGTAATCACTCCTGATCTTATGTCCCTTTAAAGGTATGTGTGGATGTGGATTTTGTTGATTTCTACATACCCTTTCCACCATAACCAAACTCCTCCATGTACCCTGAAGAGGAAAGGCTTTAATGCCAGACCTGTTGTCTGAACCAGTTTCATGACACCTTGTTCCTTATAGTTTCCAATAGCCAATTGCAAGCTGTCCATTAGCTGTCTAACGACGAGGCCTTGAGGCACCAGTGTGTTTGAAAAAAGAACCAGGATGTAAACTACATCACAGGACACTGACAGATTTATTACCTTCTTGTATCTACACGAGTCTTGTTTCTGGCTTTTTATTGCATTTGTTACAAGACGTAGGGCCACATAACTCTTCCTAGCATATATATACATGTGCATATATAATAGACTGGCACTGGTATGCCAGGCAGATGAAATAGGTAAAAATGTGTATTTAAGATGCCAGAGAGCATGACCTAGATTCTAAACCACAGGGATTTTGTTTTTCTTCACTAAATTCTGCTTGTAGTTCTAGCACTTGTAGTACATTAGTTTAGGGAAATTAAGCGATTATCTCACACTGAAATCTATTTATGTTGTATCTCAATATCCATTTGCGACACCAATCCACTGGCTGATAGCGAATTTAAAATCATTAGTGGTTATATTGTAAGATACAACCAGAATGTGAAAGAAAAAGAAAAACATCGCTAAACCCCAAACAGTTATGGACATATCTCACGCAATCCCCATGTGAACAGAGGGAGGAATGCTGCAGGACGGCATTGAGATAAAGATCTTGAGATGTCTTGACACACACAGTACAGGCAGATACACGGTCATTTGAATACTGGAAATTAGCAGTGTTTGAAGCACCGGTCATGGGGGGGGGGGGGGGGGGGGGGTTGGGGGGTAGGGGGGGCGTGGGTTGGGCGGTAAACAGCTTTGGATCGGGATCCGCTTTGGCCCTGGACTCTTTCGCACCATAGTCTCCTAGTTAACCTTTGTTTTATGCCCCGGGATTCCATTACACATGTGCTCTGATGAGGTGGAGGTACAGCAGAGTTGCCAGTCAGGGGAGTGGTTGACATTTTCCTGGTTGTTAAGGTTTAAGCGGCTCATCAGCAGGAGGCAGTAGATGGAAGATGCAGGGTCCAAACTGAATTGGGGATTTTTAAAGCGATTCACATTGCATTCCTCTGCATGCATAAGTGAAGAGACCTTCTGGAAAATACTTACATCGAAAATGCGTACATTTAAGTGTACCAGTGAGCGGTGTTTACAGTGTCCATGCAAATCATACCATACTGTAAGTCACTTCTGGTTTTCACGATCATGAACTGCTTCCTCATCACGTTCTGTCGCAGTACGTCTTTAACATCCCTAAGGCTAATTTAAATGTGGAAGACAGATTTCATTTCCGATTTGCACAGGATAAAAATAACTCCCAAGAATTGTGAATTTTGAGTCATGAAAACTGCGATAATGCAGACATTTATGATTATCTCTCTCTCTCTCTCTCAAGCATGCTTATATTGAAAACCTTCAATGCTTTAATCCATTTGGTGCATATAGCCACAGCAGCTTTTCCGCTCTTGATGAATGATAATAAACGAGGGCTACAATGCTGGTTAAGTTTGGAAAAAAAAACAAACAACGCAAACGGGAACAGGCTGATTGGTCCCGTTGTCGGGTCTCACTACTGTCGGAAATGATCCATCACTTGCTCACATTCACACATCCAACCTCGCCAGGAGCCCCCGGAAACCTTTATTTATCTTCCCCCTGCTCTGTTGATGAATGGATAGAAGGGAGGTGGATGAATTAATATCTGCGTTAGCGTGATGATAATGGCGGCGTGAGGTAAAGCGTTATTGATGACTCAATCAAGGACGGCCAACCTCCACCGAGCGTCCCTGTCTTGTAATTAGTTGCTGGTTTGTAAAATTGCATTTTATTCTCTGCCAAAATTTGCACAGCCCTTGACAGGCAATTTTTAACTCCTGTTTTATTTATTTGCTATGGAGGTCATTTCACTTTGATGATGCATAGAGCAGGCCCCAAAACTTCTGCAACTTCTCCTTGGTCTTTGTTTTTTATTTTTTTCCTTTCCGCTCAGGTTTTTGTCCTCGTCATTTTCTCGTTTCCTTACAAAGCCCTGGGAACCTGGGTATTTGTAGCGTGACTTTGGTCGTCAAAGACTCCATCTCAGCTGCTACGAACAAAACCAGTGTCCTTGGCTCTCCCACGGTGGGCAGCACAAATGCCAGTGGAATGTTTTAAACAGTAGACGTACATTGAAATACTGAGACTGTGACCATGGTAACCCTTAATCCCCCCTTTATGATAATATAAAGGATAATATAGGAAGTGATTATGTGATGCATGCAGGATGCATATTCTGTGTTTTAAAATTGCATGTCTATATATTAGTGCTGCTTTTTAATCGCCATTAATCGCATTATTTCCTGCATTGTTGTTCCGGGGGTTTTGTCCGTCTAAGAATTGCAGGACATGTTGTAAAATGCTTCTGGGATTCTTTTAATTCATAAAGGCACAGCAAGAGCGTGAAACACTCCGTCACTCCAGTTGGCCTTTCTGTAGTTTACCGTCTAGGCCTTGAAATGGATGACCCATCATTCATGTTGTGTCCACACACCGGTCTGACGCGGCCCATGTTTGGACAGGTGTGTGTGGGTGCACAAGCGTGTTTGTGTGCGTGCGTGCGAGTTTGCCTTCTCCATTGGCCTGCAAAATAAAGAAGGCTTTTAACACCCTGTCCCTGGGTGCGCTTCATCCGTTTGCACTAACCTTTACAAACGTTTCCTTTCTTTGAGGATGTGAGTGGCTAACCTATTTGGCTTTCATTCACGGCGAGCTGGGACATCAGGTGAGGGCGTCGGAGACAGCATAAGAGCAAAGTCAACCTTATACAGCGTTGAACTTTGGCAGTACCCAAGGTCGTAAACCTAATTGGCCATGAAATAAGTTTAAACTGCCGCTGGTATGTAGGGAAATGAGGTTATTCTCTCCCCATGAACACCTGGACTTGTTTTTTAGTTTTTTCAACTTTGATCCATGCACAAACGGTGTAATACCATCATTTAGCCGTACAGAATGAACAGATTTTTTAAAAAGTCCTGCAAATCATGTTCTCGTACAAGTACATTGTGAGAGACACACTGTTTCTGAATCACTAATATGTATATATATATATATATTTATATATTAAATATTAGTAA
Source organism: Colistium nudipinnis (assembly GCA_016785305.1). NCBI lineage: Eukaryota > Metazoa > Chordata > Actinopteri > Pleuronectiformes > Rhombosoleidae > Colistium > Colistium nudipinnis. The sequence continues at coordinate 371,858 of JAFBJU010000285.1, forward strand.
AGGAAGAACATTTGCACTATTGTCTTAATTGTCTTTTTTGTGTCATCATACAATGCATCGACTTTCCTTCGAGAGCAGATTAGTCCGAGTAGATCAGCAGTGTCAGCAGACACTTTCTCTGAGGAGAGGACTTCTGAATGTGTTACCTCAGCCCTCAAGTGCAAGAGACTGACTCTCTCTCTCTCTCTCTCTCTCTCTCTCTCTCTCTCTCTCTCTCTCTCTCTCTCTCTCTCTCTCTCTCTCTCTCTCTCTCTCTCTCTCTCCTGCTGCTCCTACCCTGCAGCCTACGGTATACTGCACCCGCATTTACTTTTCTGTCTCTACTGCGTTGCTTTGATGCTTTGCTCCCCACACACGCACGCCCACACACACACTCGCGTGCGCTCGCACCTAGGGTCGGACACAGAGCTGAGTAAAAGAGAGGAGAGAAATATCAAACGTATCAATTATAAATGGAGCGACGTCATCAAAAGAAATCCCCCAAAAGCAGCAAACCTAGGGGAAACACTGGTATATTATGAACAGTATCCCTGTCACAGCCACCCGACACTATACACAAACTCATATCTGGTGCCTACTCTTCTGTTAAAACCACTCACTCCACTGTGACAGTTGAAGGGGGAGCAACAGGTGTGTTCCATTAGGACAATGTAGTTGGCGCTAGAGTGTGTCTGTTGGATGGAAGTGCTATACTGCTAAACCTGCGTTCGTCTTGTCTGCCCCTTTTTATTTCTCTCAAAAAAAGATGTACATTTAAACGCATCAACCAAGGCTCACTCCTGCATGCAGATGGAAACTATATCACTCCAAAATAAATGATTTGTTTGATTATTTTTAAGCAATTCCTTTAAAGTGAAGTTTTGCACTTTACATTAAACGTAGCTTTAAAAAGGGTGTGTTTGCGTGACCTTGCAAGTGGAATGAGGGGGCCAGCGCTACCCTTAACGCCTTATTTAGATACCTGGCTTTTCCGCTGTGGAGCTGATGACTCTGTGGTGTCTTGTCTCCCACGCCTGCCCTGCCCTGACTCACACAAGAGCCGTTAACAGATAAGCTGTGGGAGAGCGGCAGTGATATTCTTCCCTGGCCCCACTCAGACACATTTAACCGCAGACAGCCGCTCCACGATGGAGACCCTTCCGCTGCTGTAAATATCACAAGGTCAGTTTAACTCCGAAGGTTACGTGATTTCCGACGATTAAGGGAGTGACCTGTATTTTTCTTATCCTAATCTAGACTGTGCTTGGTCTTGCTGTTAAAATCAAAATATTTGTTCTTCAGAAACTCTGTGTCAGTGTTTTTGGCCATTAGCTAGTTGTGATAACTCTGAATTGCACAATTTATATTCCCTTATCAAACGCTCCCTGTAAGCCAGCATCCCAAACAATGGAAGGGACCACCTCCAATATAAGGCTCATTTTCAGCCAGTGGGAATATGCGGACTAAAAAAACTCCTCCTCCCATTGCGGCCTAATTCCTCCCCTCCACAGAGGCGCACACACGCACGCACGCACACACGCACACACGCACACACACACTCACACGCACACAAACACACACACACTCACACACACTCATAGTCCAACAGCTTTGGGAAGAAGGGATTTTTTTTTTCCTCTGCTCTTTCCAGATGACCTCCTCTCAACTTGAATCCAGGGCTTAGCGCACGGGAGGAACACAAGGGGGGAACGGTGTTGCAAATTTGTCGCCCAGAGTGTTAAAATTCCCCCAGGAATGTTAATCTGGCCAGTCCACCCATCTACACACACACACACACACACACACCCACACTTCAATAATCCTGAACCCCATCTCGACGGATTTGGTTGACCAACAATACTACTTTTATTAAGGCTTCACTATTAGCCCAAAACCACCAGAGCTCCAAAACTAAGACACTAGAAACTTCTAAACTTAAATTGTGAGGGGAAAAAAGTGGGTGACCGAAATGGTCAAAGAGAGCAGCTTTCCTCTAAACTTTTAATGACTTCCTATTGTTTCTGCTTTTGATGGATAATAAAAGTCACGGAAACAGATTAACTGTTAATGAAGAGGTTCCCATCAAATTGTGATGTGATACAGCATGTGAATTACGAGACCGATTTTCTGTTTTCACCTAAAGTGACTTACTTGTGGCTAAAGCAAAGGTAGCAGCACGTCATGGATGACAAAGGTTCATTCGTTTTTATATTTTATTTATTTAAGCCCCTACCACAATTACACCCGTAACTACTTTTAGGGTGCGAAGGCAGATTGCTTTAGGGTACATGATCTCAGGTCAGGTTATTTGCCTGGCTAATAAAAGATTTCTTCAAGCAAACAGCTAGAGGTTGTTTTGGCCTTCCTTTATATGTGGATCTGCCGTCTCCTTTACTACCTCACACTAACATTTCTGTTCCTTGTGCGTATGTAGTTATAAATGGAAGCCCTGTCTACTTGTGCACCGGGCTGTCTCCTAACACAAGCAACATTTCCCCTCAAGGCAACCGCTTATGTCTTTTCTATGCTATGCTGCGGAAAAGTGTGTATCCAGTGTTTGAGGGTGTATAAATACTATGAGTGCCGCCATATACTTCTCTCGGCTGATACTTGCAGAATGCTTCTTCAGATTGGAACCCCCCCTGTATCTATTCTCACCATGCATCTCACAGAGGGAAACAGGAGGCAACTTGAGGCTTTTTAACTTCTTGACCTTCAGACATGATCGAATCTGTTCTGCTGCCAAGCCAGACAAAAGGCTTCTGAAAGCAAAGAGTCAGCTTATGACTTGGCCTTCATGTAGCCATGGGCCAAGGGAGGGAGGAAAACATCAGACGGGGGGCATGGAGAGAGAGAGAGAGAGAGAGAGAGAGAGAGAGAGAGAGAGAGAGAGAGAGAGAGAGAGAGAGAGAGAGAGAGAGAGATGGGGAGAAAGACAGATATTGTAAAAGAGCAATCAAGTCATGCACAACATTTATTTATTCAAACTGTCCATCTGCTGTGAATCTGAAGCTTGGCTGGCACACAACACACACACACATATGCGCACGCCCACACACTCTCGCACCCTTTGGGTAGGGACCAGGATGCCAGTGGTTCATTGAGTCAAACTCCATTAGTCTTTGCAGTTGTCCAGGTCCTCGTGATAGATGTCTCGTGAGTATTGTTTTTTTTATTAGTCACCATTTTTGCAAAAAGGTTGTTGACCTTAAGTAATTATACAGCTAAATTAATCATTATTTGCAGCACCGGAGATATTCTTCAAGGCCCTGTATAACAAAGGCATGTGTATTCGTTTGACGATTCTTTATATGCTGGCCTTATTGCTGGCTTTTTTAACACATACATGTCACAGTGGCTTTCAAATAACCGTTGTGTTGCAATTTGCCCAGTCCGAACTTTGCCCGTTGACTTGACAACCTCATTTGACAAGGTAATGATGATTATGTTGGACACAGTTTTTAAAGTTTCAAAATAAATGAATAAGACATTCTTTTGATGAACTCCTCGATACGATTTCAATTCAAAATTCTTCTTAATGCGTGGCGGTATGTCATGACATTTTAGCTGAAATGAGCAGAAATCAGAAAACATTGTGTCTTTGAATTTCCCATCCGCCGCTCATGAATCATGACTGAGGCATTTCGAATTCCAAAAAAGCTCTCGATGGTCAGGTGAAGGGGAAGTCATCCACACCGCCTGTGTTTCCTGCCTCCACGTGGCTAGGGGTACCGATGATAGAAGACTGTAAAGGAGGCAGCTGTGCAGACACAGGATTATAAACAGTTATGACACGGTGACCCGGTACAGTGTTGATGCATCAATGCTGTCCCTTTGTGTTTTCAGTCCCCCATTCAGTCTCAGCGATGACGACTTGCTTCCTTTGACAGCTCTTTGCCGTCAAAGTTGGTGTTGGAAAAGCTTCGGCAAACACAAGCAGTGTGAAAATGATGGGAATGGGCTGGCATACATGGGTGTGCAACACTCTACACTCGCGCACACGTACCAGAGCAATCCACACGGCCACAGGCGCATGCATGACTGTAGTCATGCCTGTATACGGAGAGGCCTGATGCATGGAGACAGATGAAAACAAAACACAGCTTTACACGCAAACGTACCATTGAACCTAGTAGGGAAATAGAGAAATATGGACATGACATCAAGTGGGCTTATTCTATATGCCCCGAAAAAAATGATAATAATCATGCTGCTACGATAAAGCTGAATTAAGCAATACTTCATAGTGATTTGGAGATAATCCCATTTTACACTACCTTAGCAGATTTTATTTGATCGTTTATATTTCAGTTCATTTTCAGATGTATGACTATTTTTCCACGCCAATGTCAAAGAAGCGTACCAGTTAATCATCATTAAGTAGTCCTGACCGACCCGTATGCAATTTGGTCGCATCCAATGTTTTTTTTATTTTATGACTGGGGCTTGGTGAGGTTGGACTGTCTCTTCACTCACCTTCCTTTTTCTGACCGCGTTCTTTCACGTAAGGCCCACTATGATCTACCTCCGCAAAATGCATTGCCATTTTCCACCTCCCGGTGCCACCAGCGAATGGGGTTGATTCTGATTTAATCAAAAGTATCGGGTGTTGTTTGATTGAAGGTGGTGGCGTTGTTGAAGGGGCGCGTGAGGTGGAAAGCGGGGATAGGTTTACAAGAAGAGACGAGACCTGGCAACATTGCCCGGCAGTACGGCCTGATATCCCAGATGAAATGCTCTGGGTGAGTATGCGGTTATTACCCCAGCCGATGTTATTGTGCAAGAGCGAAGACGGGTAATGAAATGATGTATGGTCTTTTACTGAGAGCAGGTGTGTGTGTGTGTGTGTGTGTGGTTGTATGTCTGTTCACACACGTGTATGTGTGTGTGTTCAATGAGGATCCAGGCAGCACCATCTGCCCGACAGCGACGACAAAAGATGATGAGATTGCGTCCGAGAGGAAATCTACTTGTGTTTGCCCTGCGTGCTTCCCCTGCCCTGCCCTAAACACACACACACACACACACACAGCTCTTATGACTCCTCACCTTTTAGCCCTCCGAGGGGGTGGGAAGGTGGACAGGAAATATAGGAGAAAGCAATTTGTTAGGAGTTGACGATTTCACGTTATTACTCGGTTTCTTTTTGTTATTCGGGCAGCTCTTGGCAACAAAGAATGAAAGAGAGTGGGGATCAGGTACCTGAGAAGAAAGAGAAAGGGAGAGAGAGAGAAAGCACTGCAGGCACTATCTCCACCGGGGGGGTCGACGGCGGCGGGGGGTCTGACTGGGAGGGCGGACAGACTTGCAGCGTGTCCTGTAGTTTCTGGACCAAGTGACTCTTTGTTTGACACCTCGTCTGAAAGCGGAGCTCCGCCAGGCACTTCCGCCGCTGGCTGACAAACAGCGTATCCTGTCTCTGTCGGCACACCTCGCGCTCCTCCAGCCCGGCGGTGAGGGTGACGAACAAATGAGCGAGCGAGCGGGGCAGACAGAGAGGTCGGGCGAGCGAGAGTGACAAAGACGGAGAGAGAGAGAGAAACTCCGAGGAAGGAATGTATCGAGTTTACCCGCTCCTGCCAAGAGACCTGAAGGACGCATTGCATTATTGGCATTTTTTCCACCTCCTGATCATCTGTCTGAGTCGCCCGGTGCACAGGTTGCCAGATGCTTCCTTGGTGATCTCCGGTTTCCACCCAGAGAAGAGGCCTTTGTCCCCCGCACCCCGAGCCTCACTCATCTGGCCTCCACCCCAGAAGGGAGCCACGTCCAGGATGGGCTCGCTGTCCATAACTGAATGTCCGCGGTAACTTTAAAGCGTTGAGCAGTTCCCTCCTTCTCAAATGTTTACATCCATTGCAGCCCTCGTGACTTGGAGAAGCGGCATCGTGTCTTTTTATTTATTTTTTTTATTTTTTTTACGACAAGCTGCCCGTTGCCTAATTGACAGGGATGGAAAGGGATGAAAGGGCAAGAGAGGGAGGGAAAGGGACAGATGGCACGGTATGCGTCATGAAGGCCTTAGCAGATGTTTACTTCTGGGGAAGAAAACGTGAGCAGCCGTCTTGAGGCTGTGCTGTGTGAGGCCAATGGGAGTGGGGCTAAATTGAGTTAACATTCATTAGTGTTGCTTCCTCCATTGCAGGTCAGCCCTACTTTTTCTAATTATTTTCAGCGATTTCAGCTCAATTTCAACTCTCCAAAGGCCCCGTTCTAAATACTTTATAAACAGAAAGAGAGACACGGGCCTTTGGAAAAAAAAAAGCGATCGTTGCAAGCCCACGCGTTTCATTTGCGCGAGCTGCAGGACAAGCAAATGAAAAACACGGAGCGGAAAGTGTTTTTTTTTATTATTTTTTTTCTATCAGGAGGGCAAAAAGTCAACCGTGACGAATAGAGCATATCTTCTGCATCATTACGTCTGCACTTCAGGTCTGCTTCACAGATGTATCTACAGGACAAGCTCGTCGGAGCTCTCTTTCCTTGTTGGCTTCCGCTTCACGCCCCAGTCCATGCACTCTTTAACATGTGATTTGACATCATTTCAGGCTTTTTTCTTGCTCCGATCGGTCGAAAATAAAATCCCGACCATGACACACCGATCCAGGTCTTGTTTATAACTCAGGCCACTTCATTTGTCTGTGGATGGTTACTTTGCGTAACAAGTATTATTGCTCTGGGTCCCTCTGTCCAGTCCCTCCGAAAAATGTCACAGTCCCATCTTAAAAATCGGAACCATTTTCTTCAAAAGCCAAAGGGGACCCTAAAGAAAGAGCATCGGTCAGAACAGTCGAGAGGGGCAAAAGTTGTTATCCAATGCAGGACTCATTACAACATCTAATTCCCGGGTCCAAATTGAGTCATTCATTGGCAAAGGTTGCCCGACAAAAGGGCCCTTTGAGAAGGAAATCAAATCTGCATCCTCGGTCAGAAGTTTGAAATGGGAGTGCACGTATGTGCACCGAGCAGGGTGAATGGGCATCTGTGTGTCACGCTGCTTGTGTGTATGCATGCAGGCAGGCAGGCAGGCGTGCGCGCTCGCGAGTGAGTGCGTGCGTGTCGAGCACGCTTTTTCTTCCACAGTGCAAAGTGAAGGCCAAACGCTCCTCCTCCTCCCCACCCTCCAGCTTTAGGTGGACTGCTAGCATCCACTTGCAGGGACCACCCCTGACTGACACACCATGCGTTAGGGCCCGACCTTTGCGGTAATAGCGCCGGGGGGCATAAGTGCGCGATAACGCACCCAGGCACGGGAGCTATGGCCAACTTTGCTGAAAATGAACTACAAAGGGATTTCCCGGAGCTGTTTCTGCTGTGGAAACAAACAACCGTTTTTTATATTTCGCTGTTCAGCGCGACGGCAGCAAAATAATGGAAGCCAGTGAGTCACACGAGGTAAAACCCACATCCAGACATAATAAGCCTGCCCACACTGGCAGAGTCAAGGCCAAGGCACGTCTACCTGGATAAATACCAGTACGATTCACTGGGATCCAACCAGATGTTTGTGAGTCACAGAATATAAAGCAAAATGCCCAAATTTAGAAGCGAGTCTCTTGCATGACGGTGCAAGACTCCAAAGTTGCGGTTTAATAATAGTTCTCATCTCTGTCACTCGAATGAAATCAGTTTAAACTAAGTGTCTGTAAAGTCTCTATAAAAATCATTTGATTTGTTAATGATTAAAGCATTTGATCGTTTGAACATACAGAATTACCTGCGCTGTAACCTCTAAAAAATTTGTATAAATGTTTCAGGAAAGGCATGACATAAATTGTAAGATTATAAGCGCACGTTTCAAAAAAAAAAAAGAAGCTGTCAGTGACATAAGCATATACCATATCTACCAGCAATAAAATAATTCAGCGACATGTATATAATTAGGTTAATTCCCTTGTACCTGTTTCCACAGTTTATGATGTCTGAAGTTAATTTGAGAAAAGTTAGGTGTGAAGGCTGTTCGGTAAGTTACCTGTCACATTGTAAATCTCAAGCTCAAATGTCAAACGAATACCTTCCCCCGGAACATGATACTTTTGACTTTCCGGCTTTGAAATGCAGAACACTTCCGTGCAATACAGTACGTCTGAGCTAAAGTGAATTTGTCAATTTGCGCCACTAATACAAACACGAGTTCAGGAGTTATCAGTGTGGGAAACCCAGCGGTCCTAATCAGCGCGGTATGGTAGCTTTTATTTATTGATTTCAAATTTGGTAAGGAGAAGCCAGTGAATTACAGTTTCATTGTTGTCACAAGGTTGCTGCTTTAATTAGACGGTAATTAACATACTAATGACCGTAAAGCAATAGTAGAGAACCGGTGGAAGGCAGAAAAAAAAATGGTTTTACTCCTCTTGTGGCCTGTAGTTTCATGCATCACTTTTCCACGAGATGACTTGTTAAACAGCTCGTTTACTTCATGTTCATGCATTTTTAGTTGTGTGTTGTCTAATATTGTGCCTGTTGACTACCTTCTACTTTAGGAAGGCAAATCAAAGCCTGTGTTGCCCAGGCCGGCATTAAATCAAATGGTTTTAGAAATGTGGCGGACGACGCGTACATTTATGCGAATGTAAACAGCTCGTTTGTTTAACCAGTGCAGCTGTGTCACACAACGGTCTGGGTTCATGAGTCAGTGACCTTCAGAGGCAACTCAACTGTGAATGACGTTACTGGGCAGTGACGTCACCCTGCGGTGATGTTCTGCACGTCGACCGCCTGTATGTAGTCACGTGAAATGGGCAGAGGTGGCTGAATGCAAACAAAAGACAAGATGTGACTACGGAGGCTGTGGCTTGGTTTTGCTCATTTTGTCTGATGAGAAGATACTGAAGATCCGATTCATTTCTTGGCTACAAAACACTTCACAAAGTGGTGAACAAAGCATGGCAATGCTTTGCTGTACTTTGGTCAATGCGGAATAATTGTAACTTTCTAGTTCCAAGTTGTATGCTGACGTGTTTCAGCTCGGTGGGGCCCTCGTTCAGAGGTTTGCGTTCGGCTATTATATATATATATATGTGGTTTTTACAATTTTTTTCCTCTGTGGTCAGTGTCCCGCCTCCAACACCTTCATCTCACTTCTGTGCCATCGCTCTCCATCACTCTCGCGCCATCCGTCTCCTGCGTCTCTCTGTGTCGATGCGCACCCCGGCATCGTTTGAAATCCACTGTGGTGGAACAGCGGCTGACGTCGGCTCTCCTTCCCCGTGTTCCGGCAGGCCCCTAATTGCCGGTCTCTCACATAAACACAGAGAGCCGCTTTATCTCTGGCCGGCCACGCCGCGCTTTAACAGACAGCCCGGCAGCAGCAAAGGAAACTGTTGCCCACACAGCTCAATACTCCCCTCACCACCCTCTGCATCCTCCACAGCCACCTTAAAAGGCTCCAATTAAACCATTACTGTTTGGAAGCAAAGCTGTAGAGGGGGGAGGTGGGAGGGGAAGAAAAATGGGCCAGAGAGATATAGAAGATGTATGAAAAAGAGAGCGAGAGAGAGAGAGAGGATTTGGCTTGCGATTAATAGGACATTATGCATTGTTTTGCCACGCAGGAATAAAAAAAAAAAAAGCCAGAGGGACAAGAAAGAAACACAAAAAGCGAATAAACAGTGGGAGATTTCTCGCTATTGCAGAAGACCGATGCACCCTGTAGCATCAGACGGAGAGAGCGACGCTGCAGACGGAAGGAAGCAAAGAAAGGAAAAGGGGAAGAGCTATTGAGACGGTGATTTACAGTCCTTTTTTTTTTTTTTTTGTCTTCGTGTCCACAGAGCCTGAGGGTAAAGGAAATGGCCGAAAGTACAGAGAGATAAGAGTCTTTGTTGCGTTGAGGTGTAGAGATCGTTACATTGCACCAGACAGCTTTACACTCCTGTCTGGCTTGGCCAACTAGTAAATGAAGCACTGCATAAGTTACCGTCGGAGAAGGTCGGACACGATATTTAATTATGGCTCTGTACTGTGGGTGCCCTTGATTATTTTTCAGAAGCTTTGAAATATTATATAAATATATTACATATTTTCCCTTGGAAATTGTTTTTAGGTTGTCAGTCAGTGCTGCGCAAACATTTCAAGGAATAGCACGTAAAGCTGTACGCCTCAACATTAGATGTGGCTTATATAAGATGATCAAAATCGCCCCCCTGTTTATGCTATCATGCAAAATAGTATAAGGCAGTATGCGGCAACGTACACAGGAGTGTTAATTCAACCGGTTACACCACAGATGCAACACACACAAGTGACTAGTGCACACGTTGCCAGACGCGCAGTGACTCAGGGCAGCGGCACAATCATTCATTCCCACTCCTCTTGAATCAGGGACTGAGTGATGAAGCCATTCTCCTATGTGCAACGCGAGGGGCTGGATGCATCATCAGCCTTGCCACACAAGTCATTATTAGCCTGCAGCTTCCTGCGGTGCTGTGACACATGGTAATACCTTCTGCTTTGTTTTGTCATAAATTTAAACTCCTGGGCAACACGGAAACCGGTGTCCAAAAAACTGTGCCACCTTTTTACCCGGGGCGGCCAAGCATCGAGCCATCTGCGCTTGGTAGTTCATGTATTCCACAACGCACCCCAAGGTGTAATATATCAGATATAACGGAGGCCTTGGCCGGGCTCTGGCCATTATGTAGTCAGAGCGGTGGAAAATGACACAAAGCGTCTCATTCTGCCCCTTTGTAGCCGTGCCAAAAGGTTCTCCTGACATCCAGGCATCTCATTCCATATAATGACTTGACTAATTTACATGTGCAACAGGTCTAGATGGGAACACTGAGCCATGAACTGCCCCATCTAGGAAAATTGCCACTAATATATAGTAAGTAGGCCGCAATGCTCCACACTTCGCTGAAATGTGTTGCGGTCGTGCCAAAAATGTTTTTTTTTTTCTTCTTCTTCTTCTTCCTCCCTCCGCGGGCAGCCTCGTATCCTGACGCTTTGGAGTGAGAAAGGTTAGAGAAAGAGAAAGGTTAAGGAAAGGAAATGGGAGGGAAAGGGAATAATAAAATGATGGAGTGACTAAGGGGAAAAGAATTAGCTCGGGCTGTCTGTCTGTGTGTGTCTGGAGGAAGGTGGAGATTTAAGGGCCACCCTGGGGCCTAATCCAGTGTATGTGTGTGTATGTGTGCGTGTGTGTGTGTGTGTTTGTGTGTGTGTGTTGGGGAGGGAGGGTTGAGGTTAGAAGGCAAGATAAGATAAGATAAGAATGACAACAGAGGGTGGGGTTTATTGTGTTTATCCAGGGGTTTGGGGTTGTGGTGTGAGTGTGTGTGTGTGTGTGCCCGCGCGCATACTGAGGGGGAAGCATCTCCGTGGGTCAACATGGCCTGGGAGTCATCTGAACTGAGTTCGACACCAGGGAGATGGATCACCGCCGTGAAGGATGGACGACCAACATACCGGCCATGCAGTCGTGTTTGTGAGCATCCTGTCCCCTTCTCTGTCAATACCATAGATCAGGCGAGAGACGGATGAGCTTCACCCCATAACCGAGCACCAAATCACCCCCTTGTGTATTTTTTATCGCAGACCCAGCACTTTCCGCGCCCCCGCCGATTCATTCAGCTAATCTGGCCTCGCTGAAAGGCGCCGACAAGCTCGTACACCATCCCCGGGTCCCTTTTCATAGCCAAAAACACCCGGCTAATGCACGCAATGGTTCATTACCACTTCAATCATTCCTGACATGTGTATCGGCGGTGTTTGTGTTGGCCCCTGTTTCACGGAGGCCATTAAAGTAGCCATCTTCCAGGCTGGGGGCCGGGCAGGTAAAATGGTCCCCTCTAATGCGACTCATACCTGTAAGCTGTTAGGAGGTCATCACCCCCCCCAGGCATAGATGAATGATAAAGCCCTCTATTGCCCCGGTTAAGTGTCCCCGCCTTATCACTTATGTGGTGTTGTTTTCGATACTGCGGAAGTGCAATTTAGCCTGTTAACGGCCCAGACGTGACTACAATCTATCTTTATGCCGGACGGCATTCCTGTTCGCTTCGTTCATGATTGATTGTTTTGAGAGGAGAAAAAAAAAGATGGATCACAGATGGAGATACAGATACGGGAGATAGGGGAGACAGACAGATATAGACAGACAGATAGATCGATGGATAATTCTCCGTGCAAGTTCAAGACAGTCTTAAAGGCTTCTCATTTGTTAGCTTAAAAGCTCATAGGGTCTATCTGTCTATTTAGTTTTGAGGCTTTTCCCTTTTCCACCCTATTCTGCTGGACAGCAATCAAAGGCAGAGACACTTTAGTGGCCCCTTTTGCTTCAAATGAGCAAGATTTGGCAAAGAACAATGGTGGAAATATTTTAAAAAACTGCATCAACAGCGTGATTTGTCCATTTCAACTGAGATGGACAGGAAACCACCTGTGGAATTAGATTAGTGTGTACCACAGATGCTAACGTAATTCATTTGTGGTCGGAGACACTGACATCCTTGTGTGGAATAATGTCGATTAAATTACCATGTGAGAGGACGAATGTGATCAAGGCTGTGGCCCATGTGAGTATGCTCCGGGACAGTCGTGGTTCATGTAAGTTTGTTCCTTGAAGGTGTGCTGAATACGCTTCTCACCCTTTTGCGATGGCTAAAATGATTTTCCAGTCCAAATGAGACAAATAGACAAAAGTACAGAGAGACTTCCTGGATTGAGACGTTTGTGAGATCTTGTCTGATGGAAGTGTAAAAAGCAATTTGAGAAACTGTGCATCAGTCTTGTATCTTGTTTATATACAATATATTTTCTCAATATGGCTCTCCCATTGAACCCCTTTAGATCCATCGTGTGGTACATCGACAGTATATCACCACCATAGTAGAAAGACTTTGATTTTAACTCGTACAATACTCTCTTGCTGTTTTCCCAGAATAAATAATAGATCACAGGAGAGCAAACCGAAAAGACCGGTTTGTCCAATGCAATAAGGCCATATACTATTGAAAAAGAGGCTGGGTCTCAAACTAGCCAAACCAGACACATTGTCATCCAAAAAAAGATCTGAAGTGTCTCATAAAAGGAAATGACCTGGCTTAGGACTCACATATGGCATTATTATGAGCCTTTTGTGAAAGAGGAGAAAACAAAAACGGAGCTCAGCTGCTTACCAGTTGGAGGGCCTTTAGAAATGTTTCACTGAAACGACATCTTATTTATGATAAATACCCACATATGCACAAGGTTACCGGTGATGCAAGTACATTTAATATCATGCCAGGGTTTTTTATTTCAGGATCAATTTTCACTCTGCATCTATCCTTTGATATTCAAATAAAGTGCCTATTTAAAATAGTAATAGAACAGATGAGTCAACTGTAAAGTAAAGTAAACAAAGTACCCCCTTGCCCTTGCTGAATTCATTGCATCCTGGTTTGGTTTAATTAGATAAAGGGTCTATAAAGCTTTTACTGATCAATATCACAAAAGGACAGCAATATCAGTGAGCCCTAAAATATGTCTTGATTAATGGGTTGGGTCTCTGCCCCTTCAGTCAGACTGGGGCCTAACCATTGATGCCAATTACAGGCCATGGTATAAAGCACATTAGATTTGATGAAGCTTTTTAATGCACACAGGTTTCCATTCAGACCAATCTGGCACACACTCCCGTACTATGTGCAGTATTTTTATTGTAGTTGTCGTACGTGGATCGACAATGCAATTGCATTTATTTGTGTATTCAATGTGGTGATCATTAGGTCTGACCATCTTTTCAGGTGCTTTGGCTGATCATGTCGTATTCTAGGTTTGTCTTGGGGGAATTTATGCATGTGCTTTTATGTTATTGGACCTTTTCTGGTTGCAATCAGATCATCCATTTGAATACCAGTAGATTTGGTTTGTAGGTCATGTCCGTGCCTAGTGGGGTACTGTAATTAACATATACCACTTTCATCATCTCATTTGCTCCAAACTGTCTTACCAACCTCTCAGTTTGTAACAAACATTTGACCATGGCTCTGTGGAGAATAACATACTTCTGGGCTAGTTTTTATTATGCAAAAAGGCAATGCATATTCGGTCCTGCTGTAGAGAAGTGGAGCAAAAATCATTTCAGCACCTCCTGTAACAAAGGAAATGCATTTTGTCTGGTCCAGGATTTAAGAGCCACAGAGCGGTCTTGAATAGTTTGGAGTTCCCAGCATGTGGAAGCAAACTTGAGCACATGTTTCAGTTCGTGTTAAAAATGGATGTCTTCCCTGTTTTTTTTCATAATGACAGTTGATCTTAGTGTACTGGGACATCAGCCAGCTGAGTTCTGGCAAGTTGGAAGTGAAAGTTTCTTTCTCGCACCTTATAACGTTGCAACACAATAAGTGGATAAGTGCAATGTTTTTTTTTTTCAAACACATATTGTAGACTTGCAAATTACACTATATTATTGAAATTACAGTATAATATGTAATTACAGGTCCTAAACCAAATAATTGTGTTGTTTAATCACATATTTATGGGGGGGAAAAGAAAGACATGGAAAACAAAGGAGAATAAAAATACCACGCAGTTGCGTATGTATCGTCATAAAATACATAAAAACTGCCTGTGATGATTCAAATATATTGCTTAATAGCACACCAATAACAACATATTCCACGTAAGCTACATGTTTGGCTTAGTGCTGCATGAAAATGAGGGAACTACTCACAAAGCCAGTCTGATGTTTGATCCTGAGGACAGTAACAATTTCTAATGTGATTAATCACTTACTAACACATGTAAGCCTCCCTCTGTGGTTACGTAACCACAGAAATGAGCCGCAGAAGTGCGCGTGTGTTGTACAAGGTATTGCATTTGCTCACCATTGATTTAAATGCAATGCCGGTTTAATAAAAAAAAAAAAGACCCCTGGACAAAACTGGTTGCACGCTGTAACAACGTGGGATAGCGCTCACGTTGCCACGTTGTACCCTTTGGATCTAGCGACGTGCAGGAGACAGCAAGGGAGGCCAGTAAAACTAACCAGACACAGTTTGCAAGTCGCCTGAATGCCTGAATTCGGTGATGATTCATTTGAGCCCGAATCACTCCAAAACAGGCCCATTAGGCGTTAACCACGCGTCAAATGATTGTTGATAATTGTGGCATTATTTCACGAGTTAACTGTTTCGAATTTGAAAGGATATCATTTTCATTGACATTGAGAAATGAGTCGAGGGCTTTTGATAGGGATAATGTAGCCAAATTGTGCTGCGGATATAATAATAATCATGAAAAAAGATCCCGTCTTGAAATAACAGAGACATGTGGGAGGTCTCACCGGCTGAAGCGCCGCAGATACTGTATTATTTAAAAATTTCCCTGCAATTTCCCCCGTGTTTTTCTTGAGGCACTTTCATTGTCAGTGGCAAGCACTGATATTATCATCTGCCAACATTTTGATCTTAATTACTGTACTTTGTCAAATGTACTCACTCGTGCTGCGAAATACACCGGAGCAACCAGGGCTCCGGTCGTGTCACTCCTTCTCTTTCTTGCGTCCGTGGGAACTCTGACACCGTGTGTCGGGCTTTTAATTTGCTCTTCTTTGGGAGGTGAGATCGGGGGGGGGGGCATTCGCCGGGGGAAATCGATGGGAAAATGGGATGGAATCTGCTGAGTGGAAGTCAGCCCTCCCGGGCATGAAGGGGGAACGCTGGAATGAGACCGCCTGCACAATGTTTTCAACTTTGTTCACGAGACACTCCGCTCTCAAATCCCTTTTGTGAAATGTGCTCGCAAGATTATTTTCTTGTTATTCAGAATTGATCGCATCTTTGTGGAATCATTTGTGCTCGATTTCATTCAAACCATGACGTCCATCTGCCAGTGGCGCCACATATTCCAAACACAGGGGTTTGTTTTCAGGCGGAGGGGTGGGGGGGGGTGTGGTGCGGGGGATTTCTTGTTTTACTGTTGGACTTGGATCCTGCTGTTGCCCAGTGACTTTTATGTTGTGGAGGGTGGTTTACAGCTGACACCTCGGAAACATAATTTATTATTATTTTTCTCCGAAGATGATCACAATCACGAACGTGATCTAAATCCCTTGTTTAAACGAACATAAAACTTTGACAGGCGAGTTTAACGCCAGACACGCGGAACGAACCCGGGAGAGGAAGTGGCCGTGCAAAAAGTGGGGCTTTTCATTTGTTTAGCCGAACATTACAGGGGTCAATTCCTGCCCGGTATGATAATGAGCGCTCGAGGTACAGTAGGAGCTGTTGGTTTTAGCTAAAGCAAAACAAGTTCGGTTCCAGACTGTGTTTTGGCCTGGCTTGCGAGGGTGCTGGAGTTATCAAATATCACGTCCACCGGATTCCAGGTACAATATGGCATAATCTTCAATTTCCAGGGTGTAATGACTTGCAGGTGTTTGCCGCTTCAATATTCCCTTTGTCCTACTCCGTCCTTCGTTTTCTCCAGAGCAAGTAGTTCCACCTATTTTTCTCGCCAAATGACCCAAATTGGCCCCGGGCTGGAGGTTAACCTCAATCAGCCAGAGAGCTCTGCCGGTGACGCGATGCTCGGCTTCTGACCTCAAGACGGCGGTATCACCACCGCACCGATAGCGTTCGCGATGTGCACACAGGCCAAGGACACGTGGAAATGTGGCGTGCAATCCGTTCCCCAGGTTGGTTGGTTTGCTGGCGATTTAAACAAAAATTTGAAGAATTTTAACAGATAAATGAGCGGCGCATTGTGCACCCAGATGATTATCACTGGTATTTTGTACTGAATCATGTGCTAGTCATAGTTTCAGCTGTCCTATCTACACCTTTAACCTGGCCCACCCACGTCTTAAGTCATCTCAAATTTGTTATCAGTTATTTTAAACTGTAAACATGTCCAAAATAGAACGACGCAACTTTAAAACACTAACATCAGGGGCTTAGGTCTGGTGGAGATAAATCAGTTTATATGTACAGGTAAACATAATGGAATGCATTTATGTCAAAAAAAACAAACAACTAATGCTCCGAGGGGACCTCACTCGGAGCAATTAGTGGCCTCCACCAAAGCAACAGACTTGCTTGTAACTTACTGTATGTGGCATTTAAAGTCAAGTCAAGCCATGATTACCCTGCCACTTTAATGATACTCCCCTGTAGTCTGAGCCAAGTCACTAATGATCAAACTGGAACAGTACATAAACATATTAAAAAAAAAAAAAAAAAAAAGAAAAAGCCTCAACACCGCACATAATAACTAGCTGGGTTTATATAAAACCCTGCTAAACAGATACTGTCTGCATTTCGCACGCAACAACGGGGAGCTAATTATTTCAGCATTGTGCGATGAAGAAAGCTGCGGCATGTGTGTTCACAGTATGGGAGGGCCTTTGATGTCACAAATCTGTCCACTCTTCAGCCTCCGACTCCAGACTGCTAATGATTATTTGCCGCTGCGTGTCTCCGTCGTTCTCCGACATTCTCGTAAGGTAAAGCGAAGACGGCACGAACAAGTTTGAGCCATACACCTGCCCGTAACGCACGTTTGCTCTATGAATAGATATGGAGCAGGTAGGACTGCGTGATTATTGTTTTTATGATTTGACGAACGCACTATATAAGGTGGAGGGCAAACAAAACAAAAAAAAGCCTCCCGGTACAGAGAATATGACGCTGCGAATAGCAGACGTGCCGCGTGCAACTGGCAAACAGCGTTGCGAGTGTAATCTTACAAAGTGTCGGGTGTTTCCACCTGGGGAAAAAAAAAAATGGCGGCAGTGCCAGGGCTCCGGCTGCACCGAGCGATGTGCTTTGTAAAGTGACACTTAAAGGATGTCTGTGTGCTCTCCATTCCTGTCAGAGCCGGCAGTCCACTTGAGACTCAAGTACCAACACGCATTTCACACACCACCGCCCAAAATAACCCGAGCAGGTTGCTGCAGCACACCCCCACACAGTGACCATGCAAGGAGCTGGCACGCACGCACGCACGCACGCAGGCACGAACACACACACCGAAGAAACATTTTATGCGTTTGGTTTAATTGGCTGCCGAAACTTACAAAACAAACGTTAACCCAACGAGCTAAGATAAAATTAATGTGTCCCGTTCTTAACTGGCTGTCGAGAAATGCTAGTGTTTTTTCAAAGTGCCTCTGCAAAATGCATAACAGCCGCTGTCAGCTTACAGAGAGGCTTCCTATCGCATTAGCCAGTGCCTGGTGAGTTGTAAAAAAAATATTCCTTTTTTTTTTTAGGGCTGTTGTTCTGGACCAGGCTGCAGGCAAGTGGACCGCTGCCGTCTCAGCTCGCGCGGCTAGCTGGGCTCTCAATTGAATTAGTGTTTTATCCCTCGCCGTTCCCGGCTTGTAATGAAAGGAATGCCCCTTTAATTTGCATCACCCGCTTGTTAGGTTTGGGGCTGCAGAATGAATTTTAGCTTTGACTGCGGGACCCATCAGAGAAAAACAACACGCGGGCTCAGAGAGCATTGGAATGTGCGTGTGTGCGTGTGTGTGAACTGACTGATAAATATGAAGTGTCTTAAAGGAATTCAGGAATAGTATCAGATGTGCGGCCAGCCACGGTTCAACTGTGCTCCAATGCTTGCGTCCTATGTACAAAGGTGTTGCCGCGCACCAACGATGAGGAACTGGAGGAGGTTTTGGTCCCCCCCCCCCGAACCCCGCGTCGGACGCTCCGTTGAGCCATTCGGCGTGAGAATCAATGCAGCCTCCTCGGCGTATTCATCCTCACAAAGGCAGCGGTTCATTGATCTCGCCGCTCCCTCTCTCATCACTGCATCAGTCTCTCGAAGCGCAGGGGTGGGGATATGTATTTTCGATGCAAAATGAGCAGAGCTATTACTCCACACGCTGACAACCGATCAATTCCGCCGGAGTGTTTTCTGTCTTCGGTCGGAGGAGATGCTCAATAAAATGAGCAAGATAAACTGGGCATGCGGATCTGGCTGTCAAAAGCTCTCCTACAAACATTTTATGAATAGGAGCAAAGCCAGTATGTGTGACAGCTGTGTATATACACCCTCCCTAAACTCCTGAGGCAACTTAGGGTAATTGTGGTTTCGCATTGAGTGGGCATGTGTGTGTGTGTGTGTGTGTGTGTGTGTGTGTCTGTGTGTGTGTGTGTGTGGGTGGGTGGGTGGGTGGGCTTGTGTGTGAGCGTGCCTGTGTGTGTGTTGTACTTCCAAAAACAACAAATCTACGTAGCCCATTGAATTCATTTCCTTGGAGTCAATGAATTATCTTTGAGAGTCTCAGGAAACAGTCTTTAATGCACCGCTTCTAGCACCGCGTTAAAAAATAATTTTCTTCATCAAAGTAGCTTTTTACTTTTTTTTTTTTTTTTTGTGGGTGGGTGGGCTTGTGTGTGTGAGCGTGCGTGTGTGTGTGTTGTACTTCCAAAAACAACAAATCTACGTAGCCCATTGAATTCTTTTCCTTGGAGTCAATGAATTATCTTTGAGAGTCTCAGGAAACAGTCTTTAATGCACCGCTTCTAGCACTGCGTTAAAAATTTATTTTCTTCATCAAAGTAGCTTTTTACTTTTCTTTTTTTTTTTTTTTTTTCCTCTTTTTTTTTCACCATTTTTTTTTCACCAGACTGCAGCACATGCGCAGGTGATGAGCAGTAGTGTTAGGAAAGTCGTTGAACTGTGCTGTAAAGCTAAATGGGCCAAGCGGTTGGAATTCGGAGCAGTCTTCCACCTGCTACTTGTCAAATAATTCATCTGGTCAAAATGGGTGTAGTCAAGGCGCACTGAATCATACACAGCGCAACCATCTGCTTCTGTGTCTCACGCTTTCCCACAATTCCCCTGTCAACCCAGTAATATTTGAGCCGCTTGGCCCTGATGACACGTGCCGGTCAAAATCAAGATTGCAAAATATGTACCTGAATGGTTTTGAGTCAATTTATCGTATGATTTGGTTACCACGAGATTTACTTCTTTTCTTGTCGTTTTTACTTCTTTGCTGACGGTCATAATGTAAAATGCTTTTTATGCCCCATGCCTGGTAAACTTTAATTAAAATCGCTGTCTTTTCATCCGATTCTGTTTTCACTGCTTGTGCGGCTGAACTCGCCTAATTACGAGGCATCTGGAGAAACTCCTACGCGCATCCTGTGTTGAAGTCTGATTAGGGATGAAAGCTTTTGCATTTTGTGTGGAAAAATGGTGATTTATGAAAGTATAATTCCCGACCAAATCATTCCTGCTGCTCCAACAGAACACAGAAAAAGGCCCCGTACGTCTCATAATGTCCCGTGCCATAGGGAATACAATAGTCTTACCCAGTGCCTCGGAGGGGAGCTTTCTGTGACATTTGTTTACTTAATTAAATTGTGAGAGGCATCCCGAGTGCGACAGGTAAGCAAAACAGACGGTCCAGGGTTCCTTCCCCTTCGTCCCGTGGAGACACTCGCATCCAGAAGCCTGGCACTAATGATTTCATTAACATGGCTAACAGGGCATCAGTACACCTGTTCACAGGCGCGCCAGCCGATGCCTCGGTAACCTTGAGACAACAGTTCGAGTGGTTTTACGGCCGCTGTCGCGGCTTTTTGCGCAGTTTTATTAAAAGCTCCAGCGCGAGCCTCTGGATAATCATTTCTTTTTCCGAGCAACTCTGCCTCCACATGTGCGGCGTTCCGAGGCAAAACCGCGGGGGGTTTCGTGCCAAAACGATCTCCGTCGTGTCCCAGCGCGACGCTCACTCAGAGGACATTTGTTTTGTTTTAAAGAATAACTGTAAAATGTTCAATTTCTAATGTACGCTTCGATTGCATAGCGAAAGATTTGCCCATAATTCTTCGGTTTTCTTTCATCCTGCCAGCCAAAGCAGGTGTTTGGAGTTTCCACGTGAAAATAATCAGAATCAGAAAGTTCAGGCGGCTTCGACCAAAGCATCGAAAAGTCAATTTCATCCCAGAGCGCACTGTTTCATGAGAAATCACACCCATCTGGCCTTTCAGATCTCCGAGCAATTCTTTTGCATATGAAGTCTGACCCTCATTATTTCCCTCCCTTAGAACAGTTGAAGCTCTAAATTAACCAGCTGTTTTTCAGATTTTTTATTTATTTTTTATTTATTATTTTTTTCTGGCAGTGTCGGCTCTGTGGCTCTGGCTGTGTTTTCTCTCCGGACCTCTCTCCTCATATCATCTGCATGCTTTCGTGGTCTGCAACTTGTCAAGTGGGCCTATCTGTCTCCTCACCCACTCGTCTGACAGCCTCACTCGTGTGTCCCCCCCGACACCCCCCCTTTCCTACCTCTGAGAGTGATCGATAACCCCCGAGTTCCCCACCCCACTGTCTTTGCAGGTGGATATCATTAAGGGATGATAAATGCACAAATGTCAAAACAGGCAATCCTCTGCCCTCCACGTTAACCGAATAGTTAACTCTCTGCCTCGTGCCTTCACAATTATCGAGAGAAACCAGTGCACGCGAATATAACTTGTGCAAACGCGGCCGTGCACCGACGCACACTTGAACGCGCGCACAAAAAAACAGCCCGTTTTTCTTTTTCTTTTTTATTAGCAAGCAGATGTCTGCGTCTGAACAACAATTGTGAAGCTGTATCGCCATTACTTAGGTTCACACAGAGCCTGGAGAAAACGGGAAGCACCTGTCCCGTGGCCAAAGGTAAAACATTTACTAGGACCTCTAAAGCTCAGTCAATCAGAAAGCAATTTCTTGCTCAGTCCATCCATATAAAAGAAACCAAAACACAAAATATGGAGAAAAAGAGAAAAACGCTTTGTGATCGTGCGTTACTAAAAGTTATGGTGCTGGATTGTGTTGCCCTTTGGACGGAGCCTGTCCCACCTGACCCGCGCCCCTGTTTTACCCCCCTGTTTGTGCAAAGCAAACCAGCTGTTGGCTCCGGCAATGTATTGACTCCCAATCCAGTGTTTAAAGTGGTCTCAATCCTCTCATCTCGCTCTTGGCAAGAAATCGGTCCGAAAATATCTTATTATTTGAGGTGGATAATAAAAGGCACATGCTAAGGAAATCACTGTAACCACCTATACATTTACAATAAAACAATTCATGTCAGGAACGGGTTTCCTCTTTACGTAAACACCGGTAAAGGACATTTACCGGGTAACCAATGTAAGGGAATTGGGGTGCTAAGGTAAGAGAGGCCACGGGAGATCCCACTCCCAGGTGCAACCCCAGACCTTTGGAATCGCTCGAGGAAATAGCTGAACGGTTGGTGGCGATGCACGAATCAGGAATATAATTTCCTCCACGAGGGTTTAAATAAGCTCAGTAGCCGCAGAGCAAGTCAGTTAAGGGGATCAGTGATGGAGCAAAAAGGAAAAATGTGATTGTGGTTGTTATCCTCTTCCCCTTCCCTTGTATTTTGACAAGACTGATGTCGGGCTTTGCCAGTAAGCTAACTTTAACTCAACCAAGGTGGCTATTTCTGCTCTGAGTGCAGCTTTGACGAAGGAGAAAAAGAAAAATGTTTGCAGAGCCGAAACTCCCATCTGCGAGCAGGACCTCCGCAATCCCTCCATGGCACACTGCCAGCAGGGGGATGCTTCCGCGAGCTTCAGCCTGGGAGCACATAAGCCAGACACTATGCCCTATTTTGTCCAGGTCTTATGCGCAGAGCCTCAGCGATAAACAGTGTCAATAGGCATGGCGTTTACAGTGTGATGATTCTAATGCTGATTGACAGAGGAGCCGTATTTTGGATGTTTTTATGACTGCACATGTAAAAGGGATAGTGTATTGAGAGAATCGGGACCTTTGCCGATGTTTCAAAGGAGATACCTTACGATTACCTTTACGGTACGTTAAGGATTTTGAATTTCGCTCGTGGCCGATACAAAGTGGAGCATTACGTCTCACGGTGACATTTCAACAGGTTTAAAGTCGTAGTGAGCCATCCGAGGGAACAGTGGGTCTTCCAAGCTGATATAATCCGCCAGAAGTATAAAGGGCTGTGGTGTGACTTTCATGGTTTTCACAGCGTGGGACCGAACTCAACCCGGAGAGTGAATCGGGGCCGCGCCGCTCTGTTTTGTGAATCCAGCTGTGTCTAAAGAGGGAGATAGGTGTAAGTCCTCGGAACAAACCTACATTCAGGAGTGGGAGTGAGACATGTGCTAGATCTACGGCGATATGCAGCAATCACAGGCTCCCCTTATCGCAGATCAAATCCACAGACGCACCCTCGCCCGTGTACGTACGCCCGCGCGGCTCGTGTACACAAACTTTCTGTCTGGCTGTCTCTCATACACATGTGCCCACAGGCACACACACACACACACACACACACACACACGAGGAGATCCCGTAACAGAGCAAACATTGTCCAGCAGACTACTTTACAAGACAGAAAAGGTGCCGTCTGCGCCACCCGTAGTGAAGGGCCTATTAATTTAATGGGCTCTTGTGTTTTCTCAAACACTGGGGTTGCAGTAGAAATAATGAAGGCACTTTGAATAGCGATGGGATAGTAAACACAGAATACAGCGAGCGCTCAATGTACTCGCGTGTGGACAACTGTTGCCAGTGTAACTGAGATTAACGCGTCTGAATAATGCGGTGAGTTGCTGCTTCATAATACTGCATGGGAAAACATAGCTTCCGAAGAAAACGCTGCATAATGCATAACTTCATTACTCTGGGGCTGTGGCAAGTTTGTTTCTTTGCTCAGGGCCTAAAACACCAATCTGTATTATGTGTAGTTTCCCTTTGATCTCCATTAATTGATCCTTGTTTAAACAAGGGAGAGTCCCAGGGCACCGTTGCCCCTCTCTTAAGTCTAAACACAAAATGTGGAATACAGCCTAAGCCAGAGCTATGGCTTTGACTCCCTGACACGGGGGGGGAGGCGAGGATGCCTGCGTTGTCTGGAGTTATCTGGGGGCAGCGAGGCCCTCCCAAGGCACTCTTGAGTCCAACTGGGATATATCAGGCAGGGAGGGAAGGGAGGAACTTGGAAGGGAGGTTGCAGGGAGTAGAGGTGGGGCTGTCTGCCAGGGTCCAGGTTCACCGTGTTTTCTGTTTGACTTGGCCCGCTGTCAAGGTCCTCGTCATCACCCAGAATCCTGCGGAGCGTCGTGTAACCGGCCATTACCTCCTCCACTCCTCACAACAAAGTTGTTTTTGAGGTCAGACTGGTGCTGTCGAGCGTCACGCGCATAATGCTGTAAAAATGTAGCTGTGAAATATTGTAGTTTTACATCTTTTACGTGTCATTAATTTTCAAGTTTCTGGCAACATTTCTCCTATTATCCTCCTTTTTTAGTGTCATAAATCGAAAACAGCACATGTGTTTACTTTGTGCTGGACCCGTGTTATGGCGACTTATCCCTCAGTGTCAGAGTTATTGCATTTCTTGTAATGGCATAACCCGATCTTTTACACTTTTTAACTTTGACCAGACGGCCTCTATGTTCCAACACTCGCATCTCGTCAAAAGGAAACTACTAAGCTACAAAGCACAATAGATTTGGATGGATTTGGCTAAATCAGAGTATGTAGATGCAGTACTTGTGTTTCCTTTTTATTTCATCCGCGCATTTTTTTTTATACTTTTTCATACTTTATATGAGCACTGTTAAAGGGAGCCTGAAAGCCAATAATGTCGTTGCCAGCCACTAGGCTCTGCAATTGAAAATACATTCCTGAACCACAAATTCTCACTGGCCAACAGACCAACTATTGATTGAGGATGAACTCCAAGCCCCACCTATGATGATTCTGTTAGGAGGCTGCATGTTTAACTCCTGCAAAGGAGGCCGTCCTTGCGGTGTGGTATTTTGCAGATGGTGGGTGGGAGATGAGGTTTATATTTAAGGTTGCCCATTTAGGGAACAGTGACCCCTGTCGAGTTTCAGTCTCCCAGTTGCAAAATAAATCTAGGTGGTGTCTTTCATGATGCTAATTTATGCATCCCCACTGGCAGCTTAAGCTCTGCTCCCCTTTGAATTGCAACACCACCAGCTGGTGTGTCCTCACTCTGGCTGAAGGCGACATTGTCTGCGGCGCGCTGAAAAAGTGCTTGGCGTTTAAAACCCCGTCCCTTATCCTGACAGAAATGCAGGCCCCGTGGAGCCAGCTTAAGTGCTCGCCCAATGCGTCCGTGGAAACATAAAGACATTCTCTGTCACATGCGACGTTACACCAGAGGGTTTCACGAAACCAGGCCTTTACGCCGTGGATGCTTATCACTGGGTCATCCGGCTGGGTTCCTGTGAGGGAAACTTAGTTCAGCCCGTTCTTACAATAATAAGCGCTGTTTTCTTTGAGCTGTTTTTGCCATTATGTTATTTTTTTCCCCTCCAAAAACAGGCTGATGTGTTAATGGCTGTGGAACCGAAATAAAGCCTAAATATGTCTGGTATGTAGCGGCAGTGACAGGCATTTGTTATGCTGGCCTTAATATTGTCAGCAATTTAACCAATTTCCAGAGTTCTATACTAATATCTGACTCGGAGGAACAGCGGAGACAGATAACGGTGTACTCCAGTCATTAAGATGTGGGGGCACAGTTGGAGCTGTCTTGTTATCAGATGTCTTTAGTCACACAATGTGTGACGATGCATACACTTTGGCTGACATCAGCACACGGGGCCCAGTAAATACAGTATGTCTACGGCAGGCTTTACACCACATTTAGTCACTGCAGAAGTGTTGAAACAAACAAAAAAAATAAAAACGGCCGAGTGGCCACAGACTACAGTGCACAGAGACATAACCTGATTACATTGTTTACTAACGTCTGTGTAATCCGTATCAGGGGGACTTTATTGATCCCAGGGGGAAACTGGATTCCTTTACAGTCGCTACACACAGGAATATATAGACCAAGAGAATAACAGTCGATAGGAATGCAAGATTCATGTATAAGGTATTAAATAAAAGTGTATTATAATACAATATATTCAGTTAAAAGAAGCCAGTGTTTGTTATAAACCATTAGCCCAAATATTATATCATAAATTGAACCTCAATCAAAAGATCAGTCTACACCTGCATGTTATTGTGAACCCATATTTAAGATGATTCCTACTTTACGTTTCACATCAATCTGTGCATGAGAGTGATGGCAACACAGTCCCACTGTGTGAGCCTTTTCTGTGATTCCTCACCTACAACGAGCTGTGTGGGAAGAAAGAGTTAGACCTTTTCTCCCACGAGAAGCACAGATAGCGATGGTGCAGCAGTGTATCTTGGATTAATTGTTATTCGGGTAAAAAAAAAAAGAAAAAAAGCTTGTTCTCTTTGGCAAAAGTCATTTTGGAAAACCAAGCAGATTTGCACAAGAAAACACCACAGTGTGTAAAAGCAGGATTTCTCTTCTGCAAAAAGTACCAATTACCTACAGGGCGAAAAATAAACAGAAATAAATGTAGGTCAGTGAAAAGAAAAAAAAAAAAAACGGTTATTCTTCCTTACCTGGGTTGACCTGAGAGCCGTAATGAAGCGCTCACCCAAAAGAGGCAGTGAGGGAGCGAGTTAATCGTATTTTCTATTATGAACCGTGAAAGAAAACAAAACACAAAAACAGCGTGGCCAATAGCAAGATCTCAGTTGTGCTACAGACCACTCACTTTTGATTTTACACGTCTCAGCAGAGACACATTCTCACCTATATCTATGGAGCGCTGAAACCTACATAGCGAGTAGGAATGACTTCGCTCGTTGGGCTGATGGCGAGACACTGAATCCTTCGTTTTCTCCTTTTCTTTTGATGTTCTTGAACCGCTGCAGCAAAACTTCAGGGCACGATAGTCAGTCTTCTATTCAACACCAGTGAAATTACACATAAATTCATCGAGGGGGGGGGGCGCAAAAAGCATTCCACACCTCTGACTCACTGTAACCAAGTGTAGAGGTGAGATTTTAAACCTGAAAGCCAAAGCTTTGGACACGAGGGCATTGAAAGTATAAATAACATGTAAATGATCCAAACTCACGTGTGACATGCTTTGCGTTGGTGTGTTGGTGTAAACAGCAAAACTGAATTATAATACCCTCAACCGGCCTGACAACATGTTTGATATTCTGTACTTGATATACCGTCAGGTGTGGAAGGGGTTTTTAATACACATCAAATTGACACAGGATGGTGCAATTTTTGCAATAGGTCAAAGTATTGCCACAGCACGATATGATTGCATCACTTCATGGGTTATTTGCCTAAATTCAGCATTGACAAAACCCGAACTGAAACGGACAGAACAAAGAGCTACTGTAAATCCCAAAGAAATATACTGTATGTCAATCCTAACATCTAACCACACTCAAGCAAAGACATCAAATTAATAAGTAGCTTAACAAGGCTGTTGAGGATTTGATCTTGAAGGTAATTGGGCAGGGCAGAGCAGCTGATAATCCTCGACTCCTCGTATCATATGTTTCTCAACTCTCAGCATATACTTACCCCTGCGACGTATCCACGCCACGGAAACATTGCATTGGAAGTGAATAGGGCAATGATCACAAGACGCAGTTAAAGGGCAGATGCAAAGGTTGATCCTGCGGGATGCGATCAAACTGACATTTGAAGAGAACTGCGACGAGGGAGTGAAAAAAGAGAGCCTCAAACACTGAGGCATTGTCGAGTTCTTTCGGCCCCGAGGGCCCGCGCACACGAGTAGGGGACCATTTACGTCTGCATGTCTACACAGGCTTGATTTCTATCTAAAGTTATGCACTGTGCACCGCTATGTCTCCCCGTAGTCTGTAAAACATAAGGAGCTTATGAAGTAAGCGGTGGAGTTAAGCAGATCGTCCCATCTTCAGTATCACAGGAAGAATAAAGGCATTGTTCCTGGGCAATCCATTCATAAGCTAAAAAAAATAAAAAAAATAAAATGATTTACGATTTTTGGTAAATGAAAAAGGAACTTTTCATCCGGACTTTTTTTTTTTTTCCCCCATCCATACGCGGATGCTCAGAATACCCTCACCTTGGAATCTCGGAGCACCAGATGCCAATGGACAGAGCGGGAAGTTAGGCCTCAGCGGTATCAGATAAAAACAGAACACGGCACACAGCTTTGTCTACGTGCCAGGGGGCTGGAACGGCAAATGCAACAACAGGGATAGACGAGGTAAACATAACAACAAAGGACACCCCACCACAAAAACTCCGCCGTGACTCATCTTGCGGCCGAGGTGGAAAAAAAACAAAAAAAAAAATCATGGGAACTTGCGTGTGAAGCTGTGTGATACGACCAAAGCGGAAAGCCGCGTGCGCAGAGCAACGTGCTTCCTGCCTTCTTCGTTTACAGAGTGAAAACAAAAGACAACAGTCAAAATGTCTGCCTTGTTTCCAAGGCGCCTATCCTATTCACAATCAGTCGGCCTGTTTTACATTTTGAAACAGTTTGTCTTATCAGAGCAGAAATGCAACAGCACATGCCTACATGTTGCCCTGCTTCGGATCCTTATCTGCCACCAGTCTTATCGTGTCTCTCCTTTCCTGTTTTCCGCACGCGTTTCTTCCTTGACCCGCATCCTTCAGTACATCTCTCATCGTCGTGCAGTGCGGTAGCCGTGTGTTGGGGAGGGGGGGGGAAGAAAGAGAGAAGGAGAAGCGAAAAGCCCAGAGGTCCAACAGCGCGATGACAGCCGTCCACACCTGTCTAGGACAACAGTCGCCATGTTTACGGGAAACCAGCCGTGTGTTTAAACTTTCCGTTTTCAAAAATCAGTTATTGTGTCTGCAAGGCCCGATTTGTTCAAGTGGCTTCCATTTTCGGCTTGTCCCATCCTGGTAGTTCTGCCCATCCATCATTTATGAGGCTCATGCCAACAAAACGGAGTCATGTCAAACAAATGCAGCAGCAGGCCTCATGTCCTTGGCTAAACACTGTAGTTTCTTGTAGCCTTTTTTTTTGTCTTTAGTTCACGGTAAACGTAAACAATAAGAGAAGAATGGAATGTAAAGTTAAGATGGATACACATTTGGAAATGTCAAAGAGAAATGTACGTCAGCTGGAGGAGAGGGCGGGAGGAGTGTTTTGATGATGAATAGATAATATGCAAAAAGAATATGAATGAAATATGCGCTAGAAAGAACACTGTCTTCTTACATCTATATACATGAAACCCACCATTGGCTCGTCATATCTTCTTTCTTGGTGGCCTCAGTGAATGGTGACTGAAGGAGTGCATCCCAATAATGTCCCAATAAAGATCCTTTTTATTAAGTCAGAGTGCTCACAAGCGGAATGGTACTGAGCTGACGCAGAATTTGTTGTTGTTTTCCCGATGCTGATAATATATACTGTATGTAATGTACTGTATATTAACGCGTGTGAATGGTTATAGTTGGTTTGGGTCGGCAGAGTAAATGTGTGCAAAGGAAAAGTGGGTCGGAACCGCTGGTTTGTCAGATTGCGTGACCACAAGGCCACTCTAGCCCACTCTCGGTCGAGTCCAAACGCTGACGGCCAGAATGGACAAAACTATGAAAATAACCCTGACTTATCCTTTCGAGGTTCACCTGTCGCTCTGCCATCAATTGTTCCAGTCGAGGTAAAAAGAAAAGTGACAGTCACAGAGTAGTAGAAATGCGGGGAGGGAGAGTCGGAGGGAGATAGACAGTAGAATACATAGTCTCTTGTACCGCCTAAAGCCATACATCTCCCCGGAGAGGATGCCGCTGACAAGCAGACGCAAAGATAGTCTGAGGGAGTGAGAGACGAGGAGAGCGGGAAGAGTGAGAAAGGTAATCACCTGCTACAGGCGCGAGTGCTATGGAGATGAGCGCACATAAAGACACTCGCACACTGCACACATCACGCAAACAGTCACCTGCACTCAACTGCAAACGGACTGCTGGTCGCTCATCAGGAAAAAAAATGATAATTTCACACGGGAGAAAAGTGTAACGTAAACATGGTTGTTTTTTTTTTGGTTGGTTTTTATTTGGCAGTGAGATGTTTACCTTCTTCGTACGGCCTCTTTCCCCTTTGTGTGCCTTATGACTCAGAAACGCTGTAGGTCGAGTAATTGCACAGCGGACAGTCTTGGAACCTGTAAATACCCGTCGGTGTCATGGTTGTTATTGTGTACTGGTTTGGCACAGGCTGCGCACGAGCCAAAAGCTGAGTCACATGGTCTGAACCGCTTTATTTTCAACGGAAAACCGCAAGTAACACGAGCACAGCCAAAATGACGGAAATGCCTCGTCGCACGTGGAATCTGCTCTAGGATCATGTTGAGCATATCACGGATTGGTTAGTTAAGCCTTATGTATTCAATGAAGTTTTACATCGTTTGCCTTTGTTTCATCTTATATTGAGTGTTAAGAGTGACTGTTGAGTTGAGTTCACGTGCCGCTTTTCCTCGGGAATGTGTCATCGAAAGGCAACAGCCTCGAAAGAATGCGAAGCAGCTGATTTGGCGTTCTTGGCTCGCCGTGAGTGACGTTGACGCGCTGTCAGTCAGTCCGCGAGTGACTGACGGCGCCTCTGGGAGACAGCCGAAGGGGGTGTGAACCAGGGAGCCGGGAGTGCGTGTGACTATCTGTCTGAGCATGCTCCGTTTTGACAAAAGCGGAGACGCGCGCGCGTGTCGGATAAACGGAAACATTTTTGTCTGTCACGGCAGTTGGAAAAACCTGTCACAGCAGTTGATTCCACCGCGCCGGCTTCACATAGAAGCGGCTTGATTTATTTTTTTTTATACTTGAAATGTTCACGAAGTAAGAGAAAATATAATAATTAATGACGCCTAGTAAGGTGCTTGGATGCAGCGTTTTCCGTTTCATCACACATGTCTGAAATGTACCAACGTTATGGCCACTTCCTTTCCACACGACATAAAATCGTTGCGTACAAAGCTCTCCCCACCACTCTCTCCGAACGAACATTTAGCATTTATCCACGTTGCGTTTTCGTAAAGCCGATTCCCACTCCGCTGAGCTGTGCAAACATCGGTCTCATCCGGGACGCACTTGCGTGTTGCTTTAAGTGGCTCATCAGACAAGTACAAACATTGTCAGATTTCGGCGAGACACCCGTGTCTTTAATGTGGTTCAAGGTGTGTTTGGGAACGCCGTGACACCCTGGCGTGTTTGTGTCTCCGCGCGAGACCACAGCGCGGACGCTTATCAAACGGTTGGCAAATCGCTCAAGGTAAAACTATGCGCTCGCCCACAGATATGAACAGATCATGAACGACGCAGACGTGACAACAAACAGACAAAAGACGGCACGGAGACGCAGACAGTGGCGCAGACTCCGCCGAGGACCGTGGCTGCCGGAGCCGGCTCGTAAATTCCCAGAGACCCAGAAAACAGGTTTCTTAAAATATGTGGAGGCTTTGAACCTTTTATCGCGAGTGTTTATGGAGTGGCCAGGAAAGAAATCAAAGCAGCAATGATGATTCCTCCGGGATCTGACGTTAAAACTCAGTGATGTCAACAATACCGAAGATTTCTAAAGCATAAAGAGGATGATGTGGGGGTGGTGCCTGAGTGGTACAGCCTGAGTGTCACCTTCACCAGCGGAGTAATGTGAGACCCGCCGGGTCATCATAACCTGCCGGCACACCTGTTTCATGGCGTCCTGCAAAGTTTTTGAGCGCTCGCAGATTTATTTTCTACATTCCCCACGTTGCTGATCTCCCGCGAGAACCCGCTGGTGCTTGCACGTGCAGTGATACGTCGCCTGTTGTTTATTCCGAAGAAAACTCTGAAAGGCATCTTGGCTATAATCGACCGTTGCGAGTCAGCAAGTGGCCGAGCCGCTGATGCGCAGCGTCGAGCAGTTGCATGATGCAATGCCGGGCAACTGATGAAAACATGACTTCACTGAATGCAACAAGAGATAAGGGAGATTTAATAAGCAGCCAAAACATAGATCAAAAGATCAACATTGGTCATTACAAAGTTTTTTTTTTATATATATATATATATATATGATGTATTCAGGAAATGAACATGCTTACCAAGACATCTGTGGGCAAAACGTTTTAATGCTTCTTGCAGCAGTTTGTAATGTCACAAGATCCTCTACGAATACACACACACACACACAGGAGCACACACTCCCAATCATACTCTAACACAAAGTCACACACACTCAAGAGTTAATGCGCGGACACACACACACGCCTTGCCCAGAGCCAGTGTGCTCCAATTATAGGAAGAGCCCAAAGTCCCGCTACTTCAAAATGAAGAGGAGGGGATTAAGACCTGGGAAGGAGGAGGACAGCGGCGAACTGGCAAAGAAGTGGCAGACAAGCCCTTAAAGCATCAGCCTGCATCGTCTGCCGGGGCCCACACCGGCACTACCTGTCTCGGTGCGTGTGACTGCAGGTGCCTCATCACTGACTCCACAAGTCCCAATCTGCTTCCTGCACTTTCTGCTTTCTGCTGCCAGACCTACATTTATTTGGACTTTCTGGGTCACAGAGGTTCAGGAGAGTGGCAGCTAGATTGAACCTGCCACTACGTCTGATCTGGACTGAGCTTTGCGCTCGGGTTCCTTTTCGACTTAATTTATGTGACTGAATGATCTATGTGACGTATCTTGATTGAACATTTGCCCATGCCCCATGCCGTCTGAGGGCAAACCAAAATGGAGTGCATGAGTGGAGTGTGGGCCTTTTAAGCAGCGCAAACGTATGCGTGCAGAGGCGCAGAGGCTACACACACACTCACATGCAGTGCAGTTTCTCTATGTATTTGCTCGTAAGCAGTGCCTGGAACAGATGGCCAGTTTAATGGGCGTGTTTGTGAACTCCTACGTCGGGTCAATCAAACCGTTTTCTTTTTTATGGGGCAACGGAAAGGAGAGACGGAGGGGTACGGTGACGGAGCACATAAAGGTAGAGGACAACTCAAAAGCAGATCACATTGTGTCCCTCTGCTCTGCACTCTCTGCGTCTCACGCGAACTCTGGCTTTGGTCGAAAGTAAATCAAAGCGAGTCCACTTCCACCAAAAGCTAACCTTCAGCAACAGTCAACCAACTTGTATGGGATTTCGAGGAAAGGGATAAGCGTGGCAGTCAGTTGTTTCGCCCCACGTAACGAAGCACCAAATGGAGCACAACGGACAGCTGGCAAAGGATGACAATAACTTCAGCTCTGGGGAAACACGGGCTCAGAGCCTTCAGGTGGATGCCGAGGCAGGTCTGAGCGAAATGAGCGGCAGCTGACTGCCTTAACAGACTTTGCTTTAGCGCCACTCGATCCTAAAGGAGGCAGCTCAGAAAGCGTGCCTCTGTTTTTTTTTTTCTACTACTAACTCCGTAGAGAACCTAAATAACTTTACGACATCATTGTGCTCCTCAGTCCTTCCCCTTCGTATCAGTGCACTTCAGTTTACCAACGAATACTGTGCAGATTTTTTTATTTTTTTTATTTTTTTAATTATTTTTCCCGGAACCGAACTGAAAAGGGCCGAATGGTGCACAATCAGGGGGAGGGGAAGTGTGTCTGGGAAAGTTCTGCTCTGGCAATCAAAGAGACATTATTTTTTTTTTTTTCTTCGATTAGACTCCAACCTCAGGCGAGGATCCGGCAGCGCGCTCCTACCTGAGGGTAGACTTACTGTATACGGCAAGTAATGACAGCCTGGCGTCGTGTTTTCCTCTCCTAATGAGAGTTCCCCTGAAATGCGGCCCCCCTCTGATTACGGACACAGTAGCTTGTTAGAGCTAACCTTGCTCACTGTAACCAACAAATACCACATTTTGAAAGATATAGTAAAGCTATGTGGATGTATTGCATTTTGCACTGCGTAGGACCAGTGGCGTCACTTTTGTTTCAATATTTTAAAAAAACTAAAAACTCCATGGCATATTTGCCACTTGCAGGAAACATTTTTTGACTAATTAGTGGGACAATCATCCTGAAGCCCATTTAGAATAGAAATGTGTATTCTGTTCCGTTCACTCTTGTGTTGACAAACTAAGAATGATTCCACCATGTTTGTGCTTGGGTCATAGGTTTAGAAAAAACATCATATTCACAGTAACATCCAAATATTTTTTTTCTGAGAGGAATTGGAGTGAAATGCACTGGTTTGCATTGGCATTGTGTGTTTTACACAAAACCACCTACAGCTTTGCCCGTGGGGGGGGAATCCGCTCTCAGAGGAAAATCCGACTGAGGCTGCCGAGGCAAGTCAAACACTCGGCGATGTGCTCCTGTTCGGAACTGACTCTGGTGTACGCGTTTGCGGGGGGGGAAAAAAAAAGAGGAAAAAATGCCGAAGGATCTGAAAGAACTGACATCCATAACAAGGACAGTACTCTGAGAGGAACGCAGATCATAATCTGAGTGGAAAAAACAAAGGTAGTAAAGGTAGTAGTCAGGTAGTAAACGGTCCTGACGTTTTATCATCCCGGAGGACCAAATTTGTTAATTGGAAGTTCTTGCAGCAGTAGATAAATGCGTGTGAAATTGCTTCCCTTGAGACGTGACGCCTGCAAATGTCACGGTGCTCACAGGGCTCACGTTTCCACGCAGCGGGAAGGATCAGGGTCGGCCCTGGGAGGAGATGACCTCTCTGCATCCTTCCCTGCTTGTTCGGGACTTTTACCGTCTCTCTCATAGTGTATGCTCTTTCTTCACCGCATATTCTCCTCCATCTTGAATACTCCGCCTCTTTCATTACCTTTCCCCTCTGGTGCTTTTCTTCTCTTTTATACTTGTTTCTTATTCGTCTGTGTCCTCGTTGCCATGACTACTGCCACCTTCGTATGGGGTGGAGATTCACAAGGACTGATGGAGGATGCAGGGGTCCTTGATACTCTCGCTTTTAAACAGCGTTCTCCTTTCTTTCCTTCTTTCCCCTCTCTAATCTTTGCAGTTTTTGTTGAGATTTCTACATTTGAACTCGTATGGCAGATGCTTCTATCCGAAGCCATACACAACTGGTGACAACCCCTAAAGCTCCCGTACAGTAGGAAACCTTGAAGTAAACACTTTAAATAAGACAAGGTGTAGGAGATAAGATCTGCAGTAAGTTCTTGTTAGACATGTAATGGAATTTGAGGTCTTACGAGGGTTGGGGTTGGAGAGGAGTCGTTTCATATCCGAGGAGTTTTTGAGACAGTTTTGAAGATGGAGAGAGAGAGAGAGAGATGCCTCGGCACTGATGGCATGCAGTAGTTCAATCGTCCAGGGGGGGAACCGCAAATGAGATCAGTCTAGACGGAGATTCTCCTGTGTGCATGGATGGCAATGCCAGATGAAGGAGTCGCTCTGAAGACGAGTGCCGAAAATGTAATTTGGCCATGGGTAGCAAGTGAGCGTTGATGAAGGTGACGTGCCCTTTCAGGCTGATCAAAGACCAGGTGCGGGCGCCGCATTCTGGGCCATTTCTCAGATTGGTTATTGACCGTGGTATTAACTCAAAACAGGCTTTTTTATGGTTTCAGCAGGAATTTGAGGACACAACCTAATGAGACTATAATGCGCAATATGATGTTGGCTGGCTGAAGGCTGTAGGCGAGCTGTGTTCTTTTGTGGAGAAACAGAAGGCAGCAAGTTATGGAAGAAACCCACAGGAACAAAGGCATGGGATCATAAGATGCATGGAAGAGAAAGACAGATGAACAGCAAAGGAGGAACAGGAAAGGGGAAAAGGATGTGCGAGTCTGTGAAGTAGATCAAAGTCTGGGCGATACCCAGGGAGGGAAGAAAAGAAAGAAAGGTGGAGAAAACACACACGCACGCACAGACAGGCTTTGTGTGTGTGTGTGTGTGCGTGGACACACAGAAGGAGTGAGGCCTGTGCGAAGAAAAGGGGCAGTGATCAAAGTAGAGATGAGGCGATGGAGGAGGCAATGGGGAGACACAGGGAAGAGTAGGAGGTACAGTCAGACGCGAGGCCTGCAGTGCGCACGACTTTATTGTTTTGTGCACAATATTTATGGGGATGTTTTCCTTTCATGAGCCTTTCCTGTCTCTCTGCCCGGAAAAGGCGCGCACACCCCCACAAGAACAACTGTGGGGGAAAAGCGGCACATTTACAAAAGATACGGTCACGTTGGGCCTCAAAAGCCGCGTCTCGTTATGCCGACCGTAGAAGAGCAGTTTTTTTTTGGTTTTCGGGTATTTTACAGCATTACCTCATTTGCCGGGCCGGCCTGACAAAAGGACGGGCACCAGTGGAGACCAAAACCGGCGCATTTGCATAATGCCTTCGCTGATTACCCGTCTCCCTGCTCGCACTTTTGTGTGTTAGCCTTGTGGGAGAGGTGAAAATGACAGACAAAAGTGACACAAGCAGGACGGGGATTTCCTGCGTTGCGCTGTGATGGCTAATGAGATATTCATTTGCATCCTTGACTTTTGTGGCCCTGT
This sequence comes from Colistium nudipinnis, assembly GCA_016785305.1. NCBI lineage: Eukaryota > Metazoa > Chordata > Actinopteri > Pleuronectiformes > Rhombosoleidae > Colistium > Colistium nudipinnis. The sequence continues at coordinate 408,100 of JAFBJU010000285.1, forward strand.
ACAGATGAAAGGAGAAGGATTTGTCTCCTTGATGTGGAATTAATCCTGTTTTCCTTCCTTTCGGGCATTACATTAATTTCGGTAGATACAATGCAAATGTGTATGCAGATTAGAGTTGATGGGGTGGGTGAGTCGCGGCAGTAATTAATATAGCCTTTCTATTTTTTGGAACTGAAAATAGTTACCAGTTAACCAGTTAAAAGATATGGTAAGCTGGCATTTGTAGTTTTGAGTGTCTGTTTTTCTACTGATTGGAACATGTTACTTCTGACATCCACAGCGCATACCATGCTCAAAGCAAGCTGAGTGATGTAATTGGGTAAAAAGGCTTTCTCTGTGGCTATAAATAGAGAAAGTGTCATAGTAGACACAGTGATTGACATTGTCCAAGTCACCTGAGACAATTCCGCAGCCTAAAGCTCGGCCCCGCGAGTCGCTCCACACTCTGTCCGTCTGTAGACGGTCAAATCCTGTTCCCGCAGACGCCACTTCTACCCAGCAACCGAACGCCTTGTCGTGTTTGCAGACAAGGCAGGAGGGGAACATAACTCACGCAGGGCACGGAGGGGCCAGCCTCGGCCTAGAGGTTACAAGGCCTCAGAGTTGCAGAGCTTCTCTTCCCCTCTCCTTATGAATGATGTATGACCGGCTGCAGCGTGGTGCCGTAAGGGGAGAGTGAGGAAGTGAGCCTCAGCGTCCATATGAGCAAATGAGCATTGATCAAGGGTGCTACAATTACACTGACCTCGGCCCCTTTCCACGGGTAGCCCACCAGGAGTGGAGAACGTGGCCTTAGCCAAATGAAAAGTCCGTGTATGTGCGTTTTTAAACGATGAGAGAGTAGTAACTGCTACTATTTTCTACATTTCGGAAAAAACACACTTGGCACACATGTTTTTTTTTTTTGTTTTTGTAACGTAGCGGAAACATGGTATGGTAATGCCTAAAATGGGACCATGAGTAGGTGACTGGGACGAAGTAGGATAAGGGCTGGGGGGGTGTATTACACTGACCTCGGCCCCTTTCCACGGGTAGCCCACCAGGAGTGGAGAACGTGGCCTTAGCCAAATGAAAAGTCCGTGTATGTGCGTTTTAAACGATGAGAGAGTAGTAACTGCTACTATTTTCTACATTTCGGAAAAAACACACTTGGCACACATGTTTTTTTGTTTGTTTTTGTAACGTAGCGGAAACATGGTATGGTAATGCCTAAAATGGGACCATGAGTAGGTGACTGGGACGAAGTAGGATAAGGGCTGGGGGGGTGTTTGGCGAGAGAGAGAGAGAGAGAGAGGGAGAGAGAGAGAGCAAGGTGTGGGGATAAAAGGGGAGGATGGGAGGAATGCAAGGAGGAAGAGGAAAGGTGATACGGTGGGCTGGGGAGTCGACAGATTGATGGATGGCGCTGCTGCAGACGGATACTGAGAAGAAACAGAGATGTAGAATCCCACCTACGCACGCACACACACACACACACACACACACACACATATGCAGACGCACCCATGTGCATAAAAAAAACGGCTAACATTCTTTTTTGCACTATTATTAAATCATTTCAGTTTTGGGAACAGGTGTGGGCTGTAGTAACACAAGGTACATGAACCGTCAGACGCTCCAACCCAAACGCGGCATTCAGGTGCAGGCAACAATTCATCTCTCTCCATCTTTAAATCCCACGTACACACACTATTAATGTGCATCATACGGCATGGGGTAGTACGCAAACTAATAACTGTAAACAAGTATCACCGTGGGGCCCATTGTGCGGGCCCAGTAATGGTTATTGCCATCATCATTTCTCCTCTGATTATCCGGGCTCATCATGAGCCAGACAGAGCATCCCTCTCTGGCAAATGTACCACAACGTTGCGGCGATACACGAGGCCTCGCTCCATTTTACTCGTTTGCACCCCGAGCACATCTGCTCGCAAGGTCTCACCACTGTGAGAGCTGCATTAAAGGTTTCCAGTTGATCTTCTGTCAAAGTGCAGAGGGGGGGGGGGAGTGTGTAGTCACGAAACAGAAGGCAGCTCTGAAGAGAGCAGAACAGTCTGCCTTGCTTTTAATTGCAGGCATCTTTTTCAGAGATTGAAAATGTGCCGAGATGCGTCTCTCGTGAGGCGAGTGGGAGATTGTGTTGGGTGACTGATACATGTTTTAAAGGCGCCCTCTGTTTTGTCTTCAAGGAGGGCTTCAGTGGCTTTCCCTGACATTTTCTGTCAAATCTTGAATATGCTGCGTCTTGCTTCGTGTAGGTGTACTGCGAATGCAAGTGGAAATAGTCTCGCACGAAAGCGCCTCTGCAATGGTTGTTAAAGGCAAAACGGAGTAGAATGGCACTCAGCACTTTTGGGTCAAGCCGTCGCCATAGTTTCTCCTATGAATAGTGTAACCATGACACGCTTCCTCTCAAGCTTTATTCTGGGTTGTGGCTTGGGACCGCGTTTCACAGCTTTAATCAAGAAATTAGCAGGCCTTTGGCCATGGAGGCTCGGAAAATAAACTCATTCACTGTAAATGAATTAGCAAACATAACGGCAGACAGTTAGAGGGAATTATGCAAATTGCAGCATGCATACATAATGGCACTTATATCGCATGCTAATGAATCTGTGTATTGACGATATATATGATGTTGAGACAATGGGACAAACAAAGCTTCAAAGCAGAGCCGCGCCTGATTGGCCTCTGCGGGGATCTGAGGGTCAGCTGCAGAAATATGTTTTTTGTGCTAAGTGGGATTGGGCCTCACGGACGCTCCAGCAGAGCCAACACTGGGCTTTATTTAATGACATTCTTTTGGTTTGGCTTCTTTCACCTAAGTTAGTGGGAAGCACATGAAATCAAATGGAAGGGCGCGTGCGAGCACAACAAAAAGCTTTGTGTTGGACAGGATCTGACAAGGATGCGAAGCTGTGCTATCAACTCCTACTCCCTGAGCCGCTCCGCTTTGCTCTGAAACGGACGATAACTATTATAATGCGAGATTTTCTTGGACTCCTCCGAAGTCTTTTTCTCTTCAAAAAGAGAAAGTGGATGGCAGGCAGTTGATCATGATTCAGAAATGGCCTCTCCGCTCGGGTGCTCTCTGAATATGATAAAGCTAAGTACACATTTAATATTCCATGATCACTGCCATTTATACACCTTGCCCAACTCATGCGTAAAACATCGGTGACAAAAATCCACGGGTGTTGTGTGACATTTGTTGAATGTGACGAAAATGTCAAAGTGTCTCAGACAACATTTGTTAAATTGACGCGTTGAATAATGGAGGGGTTACTTTCGCAAAGCTATTTTGCCCTGGGCTTTGGCTAAAGCCGATTCACACGCTCACCTGAGAAGACCCTAGACCTCTCATGTACAGATTTTCTTTCCATTGCAACTGTTTCAGTCGAGATCTCCGCAGCGCTGACGTGAAACAAGGGGAAAGAGTGAAAAAGAAACAAGTGAAAAAGCCGCCTGAAAGTTGGATGCGGCGCTCCATTTGCACTCACCTTTCTCCCATCTCCAACTTGCCCTGAGCTTCCCCTGTACAAGAGACGCAGGATAGCGTCTCTAATATTTCCATCTGTACCCCCCCCCCCCACAATGACACAAGCATTAGAGTTTCTCTTTGCTTTCATCCTCTTCACATCTACAGTCAGCTGGTTCTCTTTTGCAATGGATTAACTCGCCAAGTGAACCAGAAGCTACACTTACTCAAGATGATGAATAACGACGCTGCCCACTTGACATAAATACACAAGATAAAATGAATTGCTGGTATGAACGGGGCCCCCAGGAGGCCCGCGAAAACAACTAAAAAACGTTTCACTCGACCACAGTGGCAACAAGAAACAGGTAGTTGGTGTGTCTCTGTCGAGCGTTCTGCCGAGTGTGTGCATGCGACAAAGAAACACAGCAACACCTCGACATGCAAAAGCAAAATGGCAATATCATTTTGCAATACAGAAATTACATATCATAATAGATATCATTACACTATATTACCTTATCATAGCTTTAAACAATAGTCCACACTGTAAACCTAATCATCAGTTCTATTTGAGCATCACCAGTGACCTGCTGAAAAAGTCACTGTATGGCCTGTTTGAAAACGACTGCCTTTTTTTCTGCAGCTGTATGATCTACAGCTGCATGATGGCGTGCAAACAAAACAGTGGGTGGCTGATGGCCTGATGCAAGCGTCAGTCGTCTGCCTGAACTTAAACAATGCTCCATTTGTTTCCTATATTCACCCTGTACAAAAAACAACCGAAACCTTTGATAAGAACCATCTGTGAGATTAACCAGCAACCCCTCTCTGGAGTCTAAGATAGGACACCCATCCCATTGGGGTGGGGTGGGGGGGGGGGGGTCAACTCAAAGTCCGTGTTCCTGTCCGTGTTCCAGCTCCTGCCAGCTCAGGTTGTAAAACTCAGACAGATCAACTCAGGCGGTACCTGTGCCAAAATCTCAAAATGCACCCTGAGGGAGAAAGAAAATCTGCCACATAGACCGCATGCATGGGATAACAAGTACTCCACGTATGTCCCTAATAATAATGCACGCCCTAGCCTCTGCTTCTACCAATTCAGGTCCTCAACTATTTTACTCTACTTAATATACTAACTACTTACTGTGCTTCACGTACTAGGCCAGAAACTGTTTTGGCAATGTCTTCCAACCAGGTCTAACTGCATGCTTCGGTATCTATCCATTACGTCTGCAAAAGAAAGCTTTGGAGGCACATGTTTTCATCACAGAGGATTCAAATGAGAAATCAATTGTTGTACCCGAGAGAAAAATCACCATCTCATATTTCAGGACTAGTTCCTCTTTGATCGTATTAGCGGTTGCTTTTCATTTCAATCATTCAACGTTAAACGAAATCTCGATGAAAAAACAACAATAAGTGCGGGCATGCCCTCATTTTCAATGATACAGAGAATACAGTCAATACAAAGCAGAATACAAATAATTGATATGAACACAAATGGAACACTTGACACAGTTAATAATGCTGACCTTCAACAGCAGTAGTAGAGTAGTTTGTGGTCATGGTTTTTTAATTGGCAGATATTCCTTGTGAGTATTGCTACTGATGAAACAGCTCTGAGAGGAAGTATCTGTAGCTGGAAAAAACACGCATGCTTTTCCATTTTACTCTTTATACCACCTGCACCCATACAGATAAGAGAAACACGTGAAGCCTTTAGTCACGCAGCAGTTAACGAGCACTGATTTCTTTTGCAGATGTGTGTGTTTGGTATGTTACTAGTTTTAACGTTGCGGCTAATCCGTGTTTTCGTGAAATTTACATTACATTGTGTGATATTTTAGTGTGTACGCGTACTGTATGTGTAACTTCTTCAGCTCTGTTTGTGTGATTGATTTTCCAGTGGCATCTCGGCACCTTCCTGCATTCCTATCACTCTTGTTACTCTACACACACACACACACACACACACACACACACACACACACACTCAGGGACTGAGAGAGATACATATGTACACATGCCATACAGAGGGTAAAGGGGGGCCTTGCTAATGGTGTATTAGCCACCTGTGGGCCAGCCAAGCGCTGTGTAAATACCCCAGGGGAGAGAAGGGATGAGCCGTGGCGCCCTGTCAGCCCTAATCTAGGAAGACACCTAATCTCCACAATCCCCCACGGAGCCTTCCCGGTCACTCCCCAATGGTTAGGTGTGGTACCTGAAGTCACACCATGACCGGCTGTTCGCCGTTCGATGCAATAATTTTAAATTAAAATCAGATAAAAAAATTATTATTATTTTTGTTTTCAAAACTAACGTAAGCCCACGATGTTATGACAACAATATTTATCATTTCAAGAACACACTTCTGGCATTGGCCAAGACTTTCTCTTTTACACCTGATATTAAAATGTGGTTTAAAATGATAGGATTGTAATTGGATATATTCATCTCATGAGATTGTGAATGCACCAAAACACATTAGGGGTTGATTGCGATGGGATTGTACAAACAACCTCTGGAGGTGGTCCGGCCTCATTGTGTACACATTGAACAAAAGTGTAAATGCAATTATTTTTTCAAGCCCATGTACAATGACTATGTGGGCAGGCTTTTGTGCCTAACTTTTCTAAACCAGGAAGGTAGCAGCTAAGCAGGCTGCTGCCGTTGGCCAGTGAACACACGCTGGTCCTTTTCTCAGTCCTAGAATAGGACTCCATGTAGAATAGACAGTGTAGAATAAAAAAGGAAGCACACAAAATCACATCTTACCGAAAGCTACCCTCTTCTTATATTGATTTTTGAGACACATATTTATAACCTGTGTAAATGTAGTAATTTTCTTTACCAAATGTTACGAATGAAGCCTTGCAGCCTTGGCTCATGTCCATGTATTCAATAGGTGTCTAGGACAATAAATGGGGAATCATCTGAATCTTGATCCTTGCACATTCAAACTTCCTCGACATCAGATATGGTGTACAAGGACAGATCCTTAATTATTCAGTTGGCTGGTACTTAAGGACGCCATCACGTATTTGTTTCGGATCTGTGGCAATTAATGTCCAGAAACGACGGACAGAGCACTCTGCTTTTTCCTCTGTGGAAGTGAATCTAAGCTGAACTACCACCCTAATCCAATGACTCACTCCCAAACGTTGCTAACCAAATGTTACTGCGCTTCAAATAGCACTTGTTAGGTGATCGGGGTGATGGTGGTGTGGCCACCACCAATTTGCATTTTTCGAGGACTGCTCGGGGCAGGTGGAGGGTTACTGAACAATGCTATGATCCATTAATTGGGATGTCGTTTGTGTGTGGCCGTCATCTCAGAGTGCTACTTGAGGTGGCGCGGCTCCGTCAGAAAGACTAAGGCAGACAATGGAACTGATCATTCCCAAAGCAAACCGCTCTCCAATTTAATGTATCCCTTAAATGCTGCATTGTGCATCGATGGCCACATCTTTAACACTTAATACGCACAAATGGACCCCAATTTATGCCACGATCTGGTACAGAGGGGATAGAATAATGACTAATGTTAGATCAGGGAGGATTTATGGCTGTGGCAAAAACATTTAGGCAGAAATATTCACCGTAGTGGCATGAAAAAAAAAATAATTATCCGTTGTTTCTATTTTACCAAATGAAACCAAACCACATTACATGTTTGAGTTCATATCACCTTCCTCGTCCCAATCTATAATTTGAAAGAACAATGCAACACATTTCTTGTGTTTTACAAAATCTACCAGTTCCCCGCTTCTAGTACTCACGACACGTTCACAATCTGACCAAACAATGTTTGTTCCCTACCCGCAAAGTAGCGCATCTTTTAACCAGTATGTAGGACTGAGATGTCAGGGAGGATTACAAGGTGAGTTTACAAATGCCACTTACAAAGCAGGACACACACACACCTCGGTGTCTTGTTGCTAAACATAAAGGGAGACACACTGGCCCAGCCATGACCTTATTAGGTAACCTCCAGTCAAAAGCCAGATGGCAAGTTGTGAAAAAGAGTGTGACTAGTCATGAGCAACAATTATTTGTGTGGCAAATAAAACGAATAGGGATGCCTTCCCCATCGTAACTTTTCAGCTCTCTCAGCTAACATTATCGCATTTCTTGGGGGGGGTTAACCCTCACCACAATAACAATGGAAGATTGTAATCGCACTCTGTCGGCCGTAACACAGACACTTGACGGGAGTCATGAGTCGACACTGAGAGCGGCACTAGGGCAATAATATGATTTATGATTTATAGTAACAGTGAACGCCATGGCCAGTTAAGATGCCCATCAATTTGTTTGGTTGTTCAGTCTATAGTTATAGGGAAAATCCAAGTAAAAACTACACACAACTGCAACTAAAAAGTACAACTTGTGATCGCGTCGTCCAATATTGAATGATACTAAATAAATAGCCAATTTACAATATTGACGAAAAGGGCCAGGGCAATCTAAGACTAGAATTTCCATCTCACTATCACGGCTGCCAGCTCTGTGGTAAAGCCTTGAATAAGGTCCCAGTGTTGGTCATGTGTCCCCTTCCACTGATGCCCAGTAATATAAAAAATGGCACAGATGTACTCGGGAGACAAAAAGGAGACAAGGCAAATGTCAAACTGTGTTCCACTGAACTGGGATTGGGGGTACGGGCGGCGGGGGGATGTTGATGCAAATGTGTGTGTGTGTGTGCTGGCAAGGGCTAAAGTCTGCAGGCAGATGTGAGCACACACGTTGTTCTACTCATGCATGTGTTTGCCTATGTCATTATCGGCTGCATCAGACATTACCTTGTCACAGCTATGGCTCCCCCCCGGTCCCCCTGTCACTCGACCGTCCCCGCAGACACACACACAAGATTCACAGGGCTTGATGCTCAATGCGAGGGGGGGGGGGGGGTGGAGGGCGTCTGGTGTTACTGCGAGGCCCTAAGCCGGTTAATGACGCCGGGCACCAGAAGCCCCACAGATGGCTAATCTAACCATTGTCTTCTCCACCCTGCCCCTTTGAGCAAACTCCCATCCCACTGGCCCCCCATGCACCATGCTACTGTTTACCCCTATTCTCACCAAGTCTAATCCTGTTTAGCAACATTCTCAGAAATCTGAATGGCCTTTCCCCCGACCCGCTCTCCTCTCGCCTTTCTCTCTCTCTCTCTCGCCTCTTTTTTTGTTTTTTGAAATGATAAAATGGGGCCGCTGGGTGAAGAAGGGCCGCTGTTATCCCCCCTCTTGTGTAAAAAAAAAAAAAAAAGTGGAGATAGGGCCACAATGGGTGAAAGCTCGAGGGAGGGCTGGAGGACCTTGGAATGTTCCGGATTTCTTTCAAGGAGAGTTCATGCCCCGGCTAATTAATGATTATGCTTCATAGTCGTTGCATGCACTAATATGCAAAGGATGATGGATATGGTGCTGACAACTTCAGCCTCCTGATGCTGCTCCCAGAGCCTCCCTCCCGCTGGCCTCACATCGTCTGTCACTGTCAAGTCCACGGTGTCAATCTGCAGGCCCCAGTCTGGCCGACGGATACTCCCAGAATTCCTTTCTCCTCTATCTGGAAGGAGGTGTCTCTGCGTGTGAGGAGGGCATTGTTGGTGGCGTCTAGATGAAAGGCCTCGCTTTTGCGTCCAGTGCTGCACATAAACATAAGGATGTGCACACAGACGCAAACCCACACCAGCAGCCCCCGCCAAATTGAGAATGTCACAGAGCGGCCGCCGCGAGGATCAGTGGATCGGGCCTGTGTGCTCCCGCTGCCCTCTCTGCTAGTCTTTTCACTTTTAGTTTTTCATACATATCAAAGCATTTTTCCACTCTTTTGCTCAGCCTGCTAAAATGACACATTGCAGTTTTAGACTGATTTGAATAAGTGGATAAGGGGCACAAAGGCCCGCACAGAATAGGGAATGACTTGAAACGCATTCATCGCCCGCTGAAAAGGATATTGTTACTGTCCGACCTCACCGCAGAGTTCCAGAGGCGTTTCAACAGCGCGGGGAGATTACGGGCGACGAAAGAATCCACTTAACACGTTTTGTTTTGTATTTCGAGCTTTTCTTCTCCTCCTATTTGCGCAGCGGTGGACATTTGAAAAGGAGGAATTACCCGCAAATGGGATTGCTGTCTATCTGTTGCGCCCAGGTATTGACGCGCTGTGACTTCAAAGGCCACCGTAGGGCTTTGAAGTATAGCTTGAAGAGAGACACCTGTTTTTTTTTTGTTGTTGTACCGTGTTGTAATAATTGTTTGGCACACTGACACTTAACGCCCCGTCGAATGACAGGCTGGGATTCTGTGAACATCCCTGTCGGCCCCGGTCACACAAGCCTCCTATTCGATGATGTGGCAGAGGTAGCGACAGCAGCATCACCAAATTATACCTTACTGAAGGGATTTTTTTTTTAAATGCAGCTCCCACACACCGTTCACGGTGGATAGTTACTCGTGAAATATGTGCTAAACTGCAAACTGTCGTCTATTTTTTAAAACAATGATCCACCCCCCCCCCCCCACCTTGTATAGCCTCAGTTATTTTATGCACAATGCAGTGTCATCACTTCACCTTTAAAAGCCTTGTGAGAAGGAGTTTGGGTGACAAAGGAACTTGGCTCTCTCTTTTTTGATTCAATCTTTCTTTTCATGAGGCGCATGTTTTTATCCGAAGGACCTCACAGTGCCGAGAGCATGTGGACCTGAAGTGCTTTTGGCACACTTTCCTACTGAAACGCCGCAAGAATGAAACCTCTTCCTTTCATTCATCCTTCTTTCATTCTCACATGACACATATTGATTTATGCAATAATGCAGTAATGCTGATTTGAAAAAAACCTGTACACCCATAACCCTTGCCTCCATTATACTTCAGTGTCACAACATTCCCGCTTCATCTCACATCACGAAAAAAATGATTTCCAGCTCAAGGAACGTTGCGTTGACATTTTGCACAGTCTTAGGTTTAAAGACACCAATCTGCCATTACACGGGTATCCCATCCTGCCACGCGTGTACGAGAATGGCAGGCCAGCAGCAGCAGCAGCAGCAGCAGCAGCATCAGCAGCATGAATCTACAATGTGCTTTCCAAGCTGAGCAATAGGAAGGTTCCCCGCACAAAGAGAGGCTCTGTTCCCCCACTGATGAGCCAGCACAAACTGCCGGCCCCCTCACTGAATCATTCCTCTAGTAAATGTCCTTCACCATCGGCTTTTACGCAGCGCAGCTCCCTCGCCCAGACTTCAGGCACTGTAAACGGCAAGCAGGGTCAGAGTAATTGAAATCATTAATCGTGTTTTATTCCACTTTGGGGCAAAGTAAGCTTGAATTGGAAAGAGGTTGGTAATGGCTTTGGATAATGTACCATTCTTTGAGGGCAGAGAATGAAACAATATTTAGTTGCATATAGACTATTGAGTTTCGGACGTGGAATAGTTGTAGATCATTGTGTTATTAGGCTGTCATAATAAAATAATTGATTTATCCGTTGCAATTAATCTCATACCGTATTGATTTATAGCATTAAATAAAATCACATTAGACATTAGAAACAGACAGCCCCCCATGCCCCGTTTTCATTTTTCAAAACATCCATAGTGCTTTTGACAGTTATATTAAAATCAGAGTTTTTATATTGCACTTTATTGATGTTTGTTACATTAATGAAATACATGTAAATACGTACTCCCAGCAAATATTGTCATGCTGAGAGACTGACATTTAACAGCCCACCTCAAATGGGATCAGCATCTCTCCGCAGTGTTGGACGAAGCTTTTCTTTTTTATGTGAAGCAGATAGCTAAGGATTGTTGACTTTGGTGTTGTATTTGTGCCATATTTAAATTAATTCGATACATCATGAATGCAGTCTCTTATGATTGAACAAATCCTAAACATTATCTTACACTTAGCCTAAAGGCCAATGCCATAAACACTCATATTTCTATGGACCAGACAGCGTTTAGGTTGAATGGTGATTGCGTGTTTGTATCCAGAGCGCCATGAGGTGAAAGGGAACAAACTGTCCTGTGCCCCGGTGATAGCAGAACAGCACGATGACCTATCTGGCGCCATGTTCCCAGTTTGGCTATGACCTCATCGTGTTCCCCAAGCGGTTCAGACGGACCAACAATGTCAGCTCGTGTCTGACCTGCTCGTGTTTCAGCATCGGCGCACAAGCTAAAGGCTCCTGGCCCCTCTCATTCGGTCAAGCCACCACGCACAAAGGTGCTTTGTCATAGCACATGCTCATTGTCATATTCCGTGCCTCTGCAAAATAATAAAAAATGTAGTACGGTATCTGAAATGCTAGAGATGCAGGTCTGAAATGTGTACACATTTGTAGTTGACGGCGATATATAATTAGCAATGATGTATGACAACAAAAAGATGTGATTTATTTCAAATTAGAGTAGTAATGATATCCTAATGTAATGTAATGATAGAGCCATGAATCACGGCAGCTTATTTCTCCCTCACTTCCCGCTCACATCTGACCGTATATACTCTCGTCTCTACTCTCTGTCTACAGATATCACCGGGATGCTCACCACCACTGCAGCAGAGGCCCTGCCCATCACAGCCGTCCACGCTTTGTCTGATACCGCCTGCCAGCCTCTCGCCATCTGCCCATACAGGTACTTTTTTGTACCCAACCTATTTGCTTAAACATGGACCAAATCATCCAACTTTTGTTCTACGTCTATCCATTTCCTCTCTTTGTTTGTATTCTATGAGCCACTGCCCTTTACCTCTTGTAGTTTATCAAAGGGTCCTCTGCTGTGCTGCACTGTTCATTCCACCAAGGCATTGCATTGTGTTGTTCTCTTTGGTGTACTCAGGCGCTGCATTAAAAAAGATGTTCTTATAAACAACCGTAATATATATATGCATATGTTTTTTTTAATTTAGGGAGGGCTTTGTTAAACTGAACTACTCATAGATTTCTGTCACTGCGCCATCGCTGGCTCTTTAGACTTGTAACAGCAATTACAAACATAAAAAACATACGTTGTGGTGCTTCGCTTTGCTCTGTAGTAATTGAATGATCGCCAATCTGGAGTAGTTTAGTTTCTGAAATCAGCGTTTCTTAGCAGAGGTGCAGTCTCCCAGTGGTGATGCGGGATGTGCTCGTTGTGTCCTTATAAGGACTCAACAAGCTCAACTCCCTCATTGCTAAGTTGCGTGATCGCTCACAAAACTGTGCGAGTTGGCTAGAGAGTTATATGCTCTGTCATTCATTTCACAACGCAATAATGACGGCCACATTTCTTTTGTGCAGGCAACAAACATTTTTACAAGGCTTTTCTCATTTTCCCAAAGTGTGACAGTTTGTCGGCAAGGGTGTGTCCAGCAAAAGAGGACTGTTGGCTCAGCTGGAGGCACTTTTCAATGTCTTTTGTGTACTTTGACAGGATACTGGCTTTACGCTATTAGCACAATAGATCCTGGTTTAAGGCAAATGCCTGCTTGATATGACCCCATATAACCCCAGCTTTTGATGACAATGCTGTTAAATTACCGGATTACTTCCTCAATGGTATATGTCTATTTGGTGAATTATTGAATTTACAACATTATGATCGACTCTGCATGTGCCTTTTTGTTTTCTTGGATAGGCCCATCATTTTTAATGTATTGGAAGATAAGTGCTTCTTATCTTCCAATTTCACAGAATTGTTGCACGATGTTGATATAACTTGGTAACTTAACAGCTTAATTGTGAGGCCTGGTGTGCTTTGAGTGGAAGAACAGAGAGGATGTGACTCCGTCTTTGTCCAAAGCTGATTGATTACCTCAGGACAAGTTGAAGCACGGCTGCATGCGCACACTGCCCACCGCATGGCTGGGCTAACAGGAGATGAAGTGTATCAGGGACTGGTTGAATAGAGCTCCTTTACTGGTTGCCTTTAAAATTGTGTTTATTGTGTTCGCTAACTAAAAGCCTCATGACCACCTCCCCTTGTGGTATTCATCGCCTCAGATGAGGACATTTTGGTCAAGCTCAGAGTTCACAGGTTTTAATGTTTTTGCTCTCCAGAAATAGCTGCAGCCATGAAGCCTTTCTCTCTTTAAATAATGTTGCATTTCCTACATAACGTTGCCCAGTGGCCTACTTAACTGTTAACTCTGTGGCTTCCAGACGTCAACAGTAACAGCAATATAAGCATACATTTGCTTTGCATACTAGTCCTGTTCGCAGGACTTAACTTCAAAGCCCACCGTGTACACACATTCTCGTGCCATAACTAAGAGCTCACAGGATCTAGGTGAAAACAGAATCCTCGCAGTCGTCTAGACATTTTTTGTTCTTTGATTGTGTTTTGTCATATGCAGTTTATCTTTACTTAGCCCAATCATTCCAATGCACATTATTAATAGGAGTTGCCATTGACTTCGATAACACACATGTGGCTGGTTAAGAAATGAAATGAATAAAAGATAGAGCATGAAGCACTGTAACTTTACGTCAGCTAGTTTAAATTCTGCAGGTGACGCGTGGTCTTAAAGGCAGAGGCTTTGTCTGCAAAAGTTCTCCACAACTTTCAAACCTCAAACAAATGAAGCGTAACCTTCACTGATCTTAACATTATATTTAAAAGATCTTTCACTCTTTCACAAGGTTAAATGTTTGCTCGTGCTTGCCACTGATGAACTCCGTCGGCTCGTAATGAATTCCCTGGAAGTGCAGCCAATAGCCTTTCCTCAGAACAGCAATTATCTGACTAAACCCCCTTCCAAGAGGTGTGTGAAACCAATTTTTGAGGCCTGATTGAAAGCTATTCATCACAGCTGCCAGTTTCCCCACTTCTACACTGTATGTGTGTGCCACATCTCAGCTTTTTGCATTTTGGAACAGGCCATAATGACCTATGCTTGTATTTACTGCTCAAGAACTCATTGGACATGTTAAACTACATTCGGTCATTCGGGGATTGCGAGTTTGTCCTTGGTAACGGCAGAAATAGTGTTCTCATGTAAATCTCTCTTTTGTCTTGATGATAAGCACCTGACCACACTATTTTGCTATATTTACATAGCCAGCTGGATAGGAACAATTACCCCAATATCATGTGTGTGGTAAATGACATGGAAAAATAAGCCTACACGTAGATAAGCAACAAAATGAAGACGAATGCAGCAAGCATTCAGGGAGCAAGCATTGAACCGAGGGGCGGATGGGATGTACAGCATCAGAGCAACACAGCCCACATGGACATGAGTGTTTCCTATGGGCTACATTGATTGGATGCACACTTAATTACCTCAGTCATTAGTTTGTGTCTGCAGGGAAGGGAAAGGAGGGCAGAATCTGTGGTGGGCGTTGTGTTACCTATGATACGTCGTCATCTCTCACCAGAGTTGAACCCAGTTTTAGCAAGCATGATCTGTCTTTTACTCAGAGTTTAGGGCAAATGGGGCAACATTGAACATGGAGGTGTGGCAGATAAGAGGAGGCGGCAACAGGGGAGCAACACTATTGTCCCTTTTACAGAGTTTAACCGTTGTCTCTATGCCATAACAAAGACATATGACCGTAATCACCACTTCTCCTCTATCAACAAATTGATTATTTTCCCCTCCACTGTTCTCAAAGTCCTTGGGGAGAAACATCAGTATGTTTGTGTTTTGTGAGGGACCGAGCAGGAAAGCATGAGGAGTCACGTTTGGGAATTCAAGAAAAATGGGTTTATTCCAAAAAATAAATACTCAACCGACAGACCAAGAGGGAGTTACACAAAGACGCACGTAACTGGCTAAACCACACATGAAGCAAAACGGGACAATAAGTCTCCCAGTATAAATATTATAAAAATCAACCAAAACCAAAACAGCAAACAGTTAATATAGTTTCACGAGATAAACAAAAACCTAAACTGCACAACACCAAGCGTCCCCCATGATGTCACAGGCATCTTGGTATAGTCCAATCGGCCACTTCCTGTATTTAACAGCTCTGCTCCCACAGCTGCTGCTTTTGCCCTGGCCAGGCCTCTCCAGCAGGAGCCTCAACACTACTCCAGATCAGCTGTGTGGTAGCAGATGCAGCAATCACAGTGTTCAAGGTGAAACATGTGGGCTCCTGTGTGCAGGAATGTGCGTTTTTGTGTCTTTGTTATGTCTGTTTTCAGGGCTGGGCCTCTGTGAACAGGGTATGTGAGGAGGATTTAAGCGTTTTCCTCTAATCCACTAATCAAGAATGTGTAGATCTATGTCTGCCTCGCAAACTCAACCTGACATGACTACTTTTCTGCCCTTGAGCAAAGAGTGACTGTTGAGCGCTATGAGGGACAACTATTTGGCATCCAAAAACACACAGTTCTCATGGCTCAGCCCTTGGTGCTTGGCTTTGCTGCTAGCAACGTACTGAAGTGTCATAATATACTACATTTATTGAAACAACTTTCTGTCAAGTTTTGACCAAGCCAGTTGCTGCATAAAACACACTGTGAGAGTCTAAAGGCGCATTTATTTATTTTTTTTACACCAATTCCCAGTTAGATACGTAGTCAATTCCATAAGAAAATGATATGTTCATACGGTCAAAGGTTAGAACATGGCGGAAAATCAAATCAAATTAAGATTTAAAATATAGTTTGCTACATGCTCTCCATGGGAATGAACTGAATTACATAATATGGCATATTTAATTCCCATTTGTGTTATTGAACCAATTTTGCAAAGTGCAAGTACATTTTCAAATCAGTGTGCCAGGAGCAGTGATGGCTATCGGATGGAACTGCCTATGCATATCTTTGAAATGCTTGCCATGCCTCTCAGCCTAGGTTATGGTTCTTATCACGTCACAGGGGACTGCTGAAGCATGTGCGGTTGGAGATGTGCTTGTGTTGTCGCTGTCAAGCATGTCTACATTTTTATGTCAAACCTGCCACTAATCCTTTTTTCTGCTCCCGTCAGGCTGGGATGATGTTCGTGCGTCAACGCAGCAAAACCGCCACCATGAAGACATGCAGTGTGAAGACATGAAGGTAAGCAGCCAGTGATACACACACACGCGCACACACGCACACACACACACGCACACACGCACACACAGGCCACCCATCTGGTGCTTAAAGTGCAACCATATGAGGTGCAACATCACGACCTGTGCAGTTGAACACAGCAGATGGTATTAAAATTCAGTTGGTAATTCAATTTATGCTAGTTACTAAAATGTGAATTCTAGCTGCTATATTCCTCTCTATGTTGGCCTCTATAAACAAAATGCACACAACACTGCAGCGTCACCTATTTATTCCTGCCATTTTTGTGGAAAAAGAAATTTCACTGACTATATATATATATATGTATATATAGTCATTGAAATGTCTTTATATTTATGAAACGTGTATATATATATATTTATGTTTTTTTTCATAAATATAAATATATACATATATAGTCATTGAAATGTATTTTGCCATATACATTATATATAATAAATATATATTTTTAAATAAAACTAAACAAATACTACAAACTAATAGAGACCACACTGCATTGTCTTACATTTATTTTTATTTTTTTAACTTCCAAAAATAATTATACTTTAAAACACTCTGGAAAACTGAGGCAACAGTAAATTAATATAAAGTAAGGTTGATAAGATCAGATTGCTTTACCTGACTGAAAGCTACTGAGATGAACACTGTTCATGGTGGCCAGGCTCATAACTACAAAAAATACATTTCAAGGCAACTTTCACGCCCGGGATAGTTTTTCCAAACTAAATCTCCTACTTCTCACGTAGCACGTTGCATGAGTTTAACATATTTTTACCAATTATATTTTTACCATTGTACGTCTTATAATATTTGGTGTGTGTTTTTGTATTTGGAGCGTGATGTATTTTGATTCATTTGTGTCCTTAGGGGTTATTTCACTTTTATTAACTATCATAGACTTTTATTTAATTTTTTTTCTTTTGTACACCAACATACTTTAACCATAATTCTTTTTTTTTTAAGAGGAATGGGTTATTGGTATAATGATGCGCTACTCTAAAGGTTCTCTTCACTTCCCCTTAATGCTATAGTTTTCTTCCTCTTATAGTTGCATCATGGCACTGAATAATGCTGCTTTACAAATGACTGTGATTATAGAGACTGAGTTTATGGGCAACCTCTGATGTGGGAGGCATAGCTTTTATTTCACATTTTCCATGTGTTTTATAGGGAAGCCTTAACGATTTATGGAGTAATGGGAGGTAATTGCCAGTGCTAACTATGCCTCCATCGAAAGCCTTTATTGTTCTTCATTGGACACCCTTTATACCCTGATAGCACACTCTGCTAAATTAGACCTGATGCAAATATTTGGTAATGAGCCATATGCGAGCTCTTTGTGTTTAGGCCTGTCTCACTTCAGCAATTTAACACTGGTGTAGCGTTGGGGCTGCGACTACCCTTAAAGTGTTAATATTTCTTTAAATCTGCGTCTCGTTTAATAGAATAGAATGAGGGATCCCCTCTTTACTAGCTGGCCTACATTTTTTAGCTTTCAAAACCGCCCTCCTCTTTCCTAGAAAAGAGGGCACATTTTACCCAAGATGCATCACGATCTGGCCTTTGTGTAACCTCGTCCGCCATGTTGCGAGAGTCTGGCCGCGGGCGGGGTCACATATCGGTCACTTTTGTCCAATCAGAAATCTCTGTTGTGACTGACTGGCTGTGACTGGTGCTGAGGCCGTGCTCGGTGACGCGATTGGAGAAGCGCCGCAGAGCGAATGCAACAGACGTAACGGCAAAAAAACTAACCAAAAACAACCCCAGAACAGGCATTCTAAAGTCTCCTAATCTGAGATGTCGAGCATTGTCCCACTTTTCATGATTAGCGTTATTTTGCTGTCGAGAAGCGTTTCAGCCTCCCCGCTGTGTAGGCCTTCCACTCAGTCCGCACTTTTTTCACTCTTCGCCTTTGTTTCACGACAGCTACGGGCGCCTTGTGCCGTTTACAGGTCAGTGGCAGTGCAAAGAGGGCAGGCTGAGATTGTAATGAGTTGACACATGGTCCCACATAAAAACACCTCGATGGCCTTCGAACCCACACAGCTGCGACTCCCACAAGAATGTTAACACATTATCCAACACCCCCCATTGCCTCACCTTTGTGAGTCTGCCACCTGACATTAGACTGCTTCACTTTGGCCTTGTTAGAGGTCCTTAGTGAGGTCAAAGTGTCAGGCTGGACACCCGACGCTAGAAGTAAGTGACTATAGTTTTTGTGTGAACAAGAAATTAATTTGCCCCATTTATAATTTGATAGAGTAATTTTGGACATACATAGGATCAGGTTAGCTTCTATGACTACTCGTCTGGAAGAAACATTTCCGACGACATGTAATTGGTGCGAGGTTTTATTTTTCCTTCACTATGGTCCTCCTCTTGACAGGCAAAATTTGAATTTTGTTTAATTTGAAAATAGTTATGCTTGGTTTGTGTGGCTTATTATTTTCTGTTCCTGCCGGTTGTTTTTGACTTCTGTTTTGGTGTTCTCCCAACCGTCATCGGCCCATAACATATCTCTTTCTGTGGCAAAAGAAGACCGCCCTGAATAATTGATATCCCGAAATATAAAATATAAAACAAGAATTTTTTTAAATTATTTGGACAATTTGTAGACTCGTAATTTAAATGTACAGGGTAGTCAAAATGCATTATTTTTAATATCTTATTTTTATATAATAATAATAATAATAATAATATATAATTATTATATTATATATATAATTTTAAGGAATATTCCCTGCTTATCTTTTTTCTCTAACCATATATTAATAGTTTTTTTTTCTTTCATTGCTTTATCCAGTGACAATCCTATTTTTAATCATTTATCAGTGATATGTCTATTGCTCAAAAAAAAAATTATTTGGATTAAGACAAAATCTTAATTTTAATTTCACAGACAAAAAAGATAAATAGAAATATATATATTTTTAAGTAGGTAGCAATTTTTCCATCTTAATTCTATTTATAATTTTATTTGATAAACAGCTACAGTGGTCAGGTAGCATAGGGGATCTCTTAATTATCGTGGAAACGATTATATGACACTTTATTGAGTTTTGAAGATAGACAACAAATAGTGTTAGTCATCTCTTCCAAGCTTGGATGCTGACGCCATTGTGTTGTGTAATTGATAAGGCAGAAGCCGGTAATGTGCGCTTTGAAACTTCCTCAACCATATCGGACAGCTTTTCTCTCTGTAAATCAAGGACGGTGGGGAGGATTAGGTGGGATTGCGTTCATACCCAGGAAGTAATCACAGTGGACCTGCCACAGCTCTGATTAAGACGGATAAATATCGACGAGCAGTTAATGAGATGTCTGGCAGTAACGAGCCCCTTCCTTTATGCCTGGCGATGGCACCAAAAAAAATTACCTTGATTCTGCACCATCATGACCGTCTTCTATAAGCTCAAATAACCAACTATTAATTATCCTAGGTAGTGAGCAAAAATGATCGGTGTTGCGGCCCGATTTTTCATATCGAAATAATGGGGACTAGCAGATGTTTGTTGGGAAATGACCCATCATAATTACATCAGCCAAACTGAGAGTGATTATTGCTAATTTTCATTCCCTATAGCGATTTGTTTGAATGACAGTTTCAGACATATAGTCGACAAAAGGCTCCCGCAGGAAAGTTAAATAGCTGTTTAAAATAGGATTTTTAAATGTACATGGATGCCACTTAGATTTTTTTAGGCTATTAATACAATTCAAATAGGTACAGGTTTACATTGCCAAACAGCTATTATGCTTTGGGTTAGCATAGTCAAATAGCACTGTGTTTCTATAATTTAAACATGCCTGAAGTCTTTCGCAAACACAGCAGTGAGTAAGACTCCCACAAAGTCACAAACACACTCCTGCGAGACATCTGCTGAACTATGATGAGGACATGAGCTCAGCAGGGGGCAGGCGGTGGGGGGGGGGGCTCGGAGAAAGTAAATATATTATCTTGCCATACGTCATGTATGCACTGCTGTATACGTGAGCTTGATTCCCCTGAGCAGTCAGCCCATGTCGGTGTGGTTTCGAACTAGTCCCTGTGGCTTATGCGCCATGGTTCTGGTATTACTCTCCTGTTTACAGTAAATTAGGGCTCTATCTTGATGACTGCTGCTATGAGGAGATCTTATCTTTACACAGCCATTTTGATGTGCTTGTTCAATCACCTTGCCGTATTTGTAGGCGGCCATGCCCCTCACATAAGACAGATTCCCAGCAACTATACAGGATTCGACCATGAACTCCAGGTCACCCCATGGTTCCTGGGCGCAGTCCTGACAAATATTGTTTCCCTGGCAGACATGCTCAACTCATCAGACAGAAAGACCATGCAGCTGCACCCAAACACCCAACAATAGGATGCTTGTTCTGGGGCAAAGAAGGCTGGGTCCCCATTTTAGAGAAGGGGGTGAAGTGAGCGGGTGGTCAAATATTTCAGGAGGAGTTTTGCAATAGGATAATCCTTTGTGATGTTCCTGGGAAAAGAAGCAGTCATTTGCACATTTTGGAAATATTTCGTGATTTAAGATAGAGCATTTGTACACAGTGCACCTATGATTATTTCCAGACTTACTTTTTTCTTTCTCTCTTTTCCCCCCAAATCTGAATTGAACAGAAATGAAGTACAAAAAAACTCAATGTGACCAAAAAAGTCACAGTTTGGAATGTGGTACAAAAAAATCATCAAAACCTCATAGTATAATATTTTGACCAAAATGTGATTAAATACTTGATCGTGTATTATGTCATCCAAAAATGTATTAAAGCGTCATAGTATATTTTTACATGACAGGCAGGGGAAGAGTATTTGTTTTTGTTTTCATATTGTCCCTCTCCCTCATCTGCTTCTCTCCAGGTGATGGCACTGGTTGGGCTCAATCTGTGTGGATTCAAAGCCTGACACCTTCCCATCTGGTTGGCCCATCCCAGGCCTAGAGCCCTGATATATACAGTATATATAGATATATATATATATAGGAGAATCCAGACATGTCTCTGTACCTCAGAAATGTCTCAATTTAGAGTACTCTACACATTTCCTCATGCAGTGTAATTTATGTGTAAAAAAAAAAAACACTAGGTCGCCCAGTATGTATTTTCAGCTATCCTTTTGTAAACTCAGCTAGACATGTTTTATTTTCTTGGTTTTTGATTTCAGCTAATGTTGAACTTAGACCTTGTTTTGTTTAATTTATTAAGTTCTCCATTTTGCCACATCACCTTTTGCCCTGACTTGCCCCACAGCTTGATCACCTTTGTTAAAACTGTATTTGTGCTCTTGGCTTGAATAAACTATCGAAAACTCACACTCTGTTTCCTTCCAGTTTCTGACTTGTCTTGTGTTACTGTCCTTTTCCAGCTTCCATCTCAAGGCAAATATCACAATTGGTGGCTCGTCCGGGATACTCTTCCCTGAGCCAGCAGAAAACAAGGAGTTTTGAGGAACCATTTTTGTTTTAGCATTTTAGGACTTCATAGATGACCTTTGGTAAAAAAAAAGACAATTTCATGTTGTAAGAAATTACATTAAATTGCAGCCCATTTTAATATCTCTGTGAAAAAAATTTGGCAAAATTTAAAAACCAAATACTGGAAAAACTAGTTGAGTTAAAGGTCCTTAGAGGCCCTGTGGCCCCTTCCCATCCTAGATCCGGGGTTTCTATTGATGAAACTCCCTTTTGCTGTTCTCAGTGTTTCATCGAGAGGTGAGAAGGTGGAAAAGGTTGCACCAGCTACACCTCCATAGGACATGGCTGAATGTGAGGCCTTGTCTGCTTAACTTCGTTTGAGTCCTTTTTTTTCTCCAGCGTTCCAGGGTCAAGTATGGAATCCAGGCTGAAGGCTCGCCTTAAGCTAGAGGCCCAGGAAAAGGAGAGGGTGCCTCAATCCGATTATGACCTCCCTCCACAGGTATGGAAGCTTGAAATATAGGCTGAAAAGGGAGTCAGATGTTTGCACCTTCACTCCCAAACCTTAAATAAGTTTTGAAGTTGCTTTGGTCCTAACAGTAAGGAGACATAGGATGAATCCTACTACTTTAGTGAATTCGGAAAAATCTCCGCTGCATTGGACTGGCATTGGGACATGTGGGCCATCCTGCTTCACTGCCTGCTAGTTGGAACAGCACAGGATGTTGTCATCTCTTTGCTTAGAAGAAAGTTTATGAATATTATGTGCTGTTCTGTGTGCCCACGAGCTTGTGCCAGTGGCCTATAGCAGTTCAGAAACATTTGTTGAGTATGCACGAGGAAAAAAATAGTTTGGTTCGCAAATGGTGTATCTTTTTATGAAATTAAAGATAATTTTCAATATCTTCCTAAGCTAGGGCTTTGCCATAGAAAATTGTGATGTTTTTGACTTTTTGCCCGATGTAAGGCGATTTTTCGTAAATTTTTTGCATTTTTGACGACATGCTATACTATGACGTTTTGACTTTTTTCACTTCATTTTCGCACCTACACTATTTTTAGGCCCTGCAAATACTACTGTGCGAGTTTCGAGTGTTTTTGAAATAATTAACTTTTTGCCCGATGTAAGGCTATATATAGTAAGGCGTTTTTCGTCCATTTTTTGCATTTATCACGACATGCTATACTATGACGTTTTGACTTTTTTCCACTTTATTTTCGCACCTACCCTAATTTAAGGCCCTGCAGATGCTACTGTGCGAGTTTCGAGTGTTTTGAAATTTTTGACTTTTTGCCCGACGTAAGGCTATAGTAAGGCGCATTTTTAGGTCAATTTTTTGGCATTTTTGACGACATGCTATACTATGACGTTTTGACTTTTTTCACTTTATTTTCGCACCTACGCTATTTTTAGGCCCTGCCGATGCTACTGTGGGAGCCCTGCAGATGCTACTGTGCGAGTTTCGAGTGTTTTGAAATTTTCGACTTTTTGCCCGAAGGTAAGGCTATAGCAAGGCGCATTTTTGGTCAATTTTTTTGCATTTTTCACGACATGCTATACTATAACGTTTGGACTTTTTTCACTTTATTTTCGCACCTACGCTATTTTTAGGCCC
>JAFBJU010000285.1:432123-455973 GCA_016785305.1 Colistium nudipinnis
TTAATATATTGAAATAATACAATCTAATGCAAGCAGGAAGTTGGTGGCCTATTACTTTGTGTTAAAGGTCTTTAATCCCGGCAATCTTTATTTACTTTTGTTTTCTGCCTTTCACAAAAGATCGTTTTTGTTATTTCAGTTTACCCTAAACTAAACATCCACGTTTTTACTGACTGGGTCTCGTTCACACCATGGTGGCTGTGCCACTTCCACAGGAGACTTCTACACAGGGCTTTGCAAATAAACAGCGGGTGCCCCCCACGGCCTCAAATACTCATTAAAACAACACAATACACACACAATATAAAATGTGATATTCACATACTGCACATACTGCAATGGGGATGTTTATTATTTACACATATATGTAAAAATATATATTCACCAGGGTCATCAGGATTTGTACAAAGTGACTGAATGTCATCCAGTGGTTCACAGTTTTCCTGGCGTATTATCTCTGAATGCTGGTTTCAGGAGCGTCTTGAGCTTATCACAGACGAAGAACAGACTTTAAAACTCTTAAAAGTTCCGGAAGTGAAAAGTCAAAAAACGCTGTGGACGTCTTTCAGTCATCCAGCGGGAATCTTTGATTTTTTAAGGACTCTTCCTTGTTTGTATTCCTTAAATTAATTTTTATTTTTTCTAGAAGCTGACGTTCCATCGCAGCGCATGCATTTTGGAAACAACAATAACGAGGTTGGACGTTGACCTGAGAGCCTCGGCGGGGCGCCGAAGCCTGGCTGGGCTGCGGCGCGCCGTGATGGAGAGCGGCTCCTAATGCCGGGAGAAAGCTCACTTTGACCGGGCATTGATCACCACTCTGGGCTGATTGGGGCCAATGCAAATAACACGCAGGTGATGGACAGCGACTGGGCGGCCCCTGAGCGGCGGCGGCGGGTGAGGAATTA
Organism: Colistium nudipinnis; assembly: GCA_016785305.1. Lineage (NCBI taxonomy): Eukaryota > Metazoa > Chordata > Actinopteri > Pleuronectiformes > Rhombosoleidae > Colistium > Colistium nudipinnis. The sequence goes on from JAFBJU010000285.1 coordinate 433,032, forward strand.
GCCCCGCGCGCGGACCCCCTCCGTCACTGTCTGAGGACCCCGGGGGCAGATCTGGATGCGACCGAGGCACTCAGTGGACCTGACAGTGACGAAGGAGGCCCATTGGAGGAGCCGTGGCTCAATGACTCATCAGGCGCGCCGCGTTTCCTGCGTTTGATACAGCGCGGGCCTTTAAAACAAAACCAAAAAAAGCCTAATTGGGCTGTAAATGTAAATGTGTCCTTACTCTTGCGTCCGTTTTGTTTGTTCTTATCTTGTCTCTAAAATGAGCACCGGCCGTTAATCTCACTTTGTACATTTTTTTTTTTTTTTTAAATAAAGTACAAGTGGTGGCATAAGAATGTGTTGGCTGGATTTACACACCAATAATAACACAAACTATAACATAACCCTCTGAAGTTTTTTTTTACAAGATATAGCATTACTTTCTGCACCATCACACTTTGGCCTGACATTGAAATGCTCAACAACATGTAATCAAAACATATACATATCTTTTTTTTTTATAAAAGTGTCCATCGTATTTGGTTCCAGTTTGAAATGCCTCAAAATCAACAATTGGATCAGTTTAAAGAAACCCTTTCTCCAATGCCACATTGGGCATATGATGGCACATGGAAATAGAGCACAGAAAATAAACAAATAAAATCAATATTTCAGCCTGAAAGAGACGATGACTTCAGGAAGGCCTCATCTACCCAGGTGTGTTAGTGGGGCCAATATATGACCTTAAAAAGGGAATTGAACCACCCACTTAAATCAGTGGACGCCCCAAAACATTTCCGAGTAACACCGAATTGGAACGGTGACCATTTGTCTCCTCGCCTCAGATTTTTATTTTATTTTAAAGAATTATTATTTTCTGTGAAATTCCAGAAAAAAAAAACTGAAGAAGAAGGGGGTATTGCCATCTCATTAATTATTTCCAGCTTTTGTTTCTAATTAAATGCATGGTTAGTCGACTCTGTGAGGGTGGGCGTGTCACGACCAGGCAACGTTTTTACCAGCGCGGAAAAAAAAAACACACCGAGTGAGACGGACTGTCACACCTACGCATCTCCAGAAAACACGAGGCCGAGGAGCAGAACAAAGGGACGAGTGGGGACCTAAACTACCAGGGAGTAAAATCAAGGTGTGTGTGTGTGTGTGTGTGTGTGTTTGTGGCACTTTTTACAAAGCAGCATTCCAATGAGAGGAAATTACAAATGTTTTTCTGAACCTCACCAGGAATAGCAGCGCCCTAACTTATACGGCTTCTTATAGCAGGAGCCTATAAGCATAAGCATCATATCTTCTAACCATGATTAATGGCGGCCAACTGTCACGCGTGCGTCACCAACAGAGCCATACATCATGCAATAACTACAGCTGGCAACAACACTGACAACTACACCGCGCACACAGCGCAGACCTAACAGCATGTCTCAGGGTTCCAGCTATTTTCATTTAATATTCAAGTACACACGTTGCAAAAATTAAAAAAAATATATATATACTGTATATGTATATATATTTTTTTTATATATATTTTTTTTAATTTTTGTTGTGTTATATTCAGTATGTGCAAATTTGGCAGTAGAAAGTAGAAAAAGCCCCCCTAAAAAATACATGTGCACCTAGATGCATACGTGCACTGTGAGAGGGGCGCGCACGCACACACACACACACACACACAGACACACACTGCACTGTTCTACTGTAATCCGTCATCTTGCCCGTGGTTTTAATTCCTGTTAGCTGCATGGCTGCATGCCGCAGCATCGTTCATTCTAATGGAATTGAATAACAGAGCTGCTTGGCTGCACTTGCACAGGCCTGCTTTAATTGGAATGAATGTTTTTTTTTTTCATTTTTTTTATTCAATAAAAAAAAAAAATATTCAGAGTTTAAAATGCGCAGTTATTCTCTGTGAAGTACAGATGTGGAGAAATGTGGAATATAGCGGCTTATTGTACATCATAAGAAGTGCAATGCGGTATGAAATGAAACGCTTTGATTGGTTGTTGGCCGTGATAACCAAATACAATAGATTCCTTTCTACATTTCCGAATATCTGAATTAAATTCAAATTGCGAAAAAAAAATGAAATGAGTGGCGGTGAACTTTGACCTCTGTGGTGTCCTGAGGCGAAATGAACAGAAATAAAAACATTGCATGGAATTGTTTGCAAGAAGCCAGCAGGAACTCATTCTTAGGAATGCGACATATTGAGAGTGCTGTTTTTATTTTTTGGTTTTGGTGTTTGGATGCCAAAATAGCTCTGGCAAAAAAAAAATGCATAAGGCCGAGGGTTGGACGGCGTCACAGGTGGGGCAGGTTAATCTGACCAGAAGATCCACCGAGGCTGAGCAGCAGAAGAAAAAAAAAACACAGTAGCACTGCAGAAAACTACACATGGAAAAAAAAACTCACAGGTCCAAATCCAGAATAACCAGAAAAGAGCAGCATCTAGCAGTGAAAACGCAGAGAAGCTCCAGAGACAGGTGAGCGTCAGCGAGTGAGGAGGTGGAGTGTTGAGCAGTTTTTTTTTATAGCGGCAGTGATTATTGGAACGAGCTGCAGGTGTGTCTCGTAGAGAAGGTCCCGCTCAGCTGGAGGTTTAACAAAAGTGCCAGAGAAGCACTTCAAACTCTATCAGGGGTCAAAGGCCAAGAGCGGGCTCCCAAAAAGAAACACACAGGCAGGAAAAAAAAACAAAAACACAATCAATGGAGGAAAAAATGCATTAAAATACACACGCACACAAACACGCACGCACACCTTTTTTTTTTCTCACACGGTTGATTCTTTTCATGGCTAATAATTCCTAATCAAAATGACTATCCGTCATTATCTTCAAATTCTCCTCTAATTTCCACTCTGCGACCTTTTACTCGGCCTTAAAACTTGGAAATCATGGACGCACGCAAAGCTCATTTTGTTTCATAAAACAAAAATGATGATTCTTTATTAATTCATTCATTCCAATTAGCTGTGACATCACCCACACACGCCGATGACGCTGGCGACGGGGGTTTGTTTACCCCATCCCCCCCCCCTCTCTCCTCCGCGCGTCACTGTATATACACAACGCGCTCAATACTCATCAGCACACACGGTGACAACTTAGGGGCCAGATTAGTGCGTGTGCAATATCCACCCTCCACACAAAGTGAATTAATTGTCTAATGGCTTTAAATTGATTAGGCGTGTCTCAGGTTTGAGTTGCAAATCTCTCTCTAATCCAGGTATTTCCCTCTCTGGATAAGCATGGGATCGCTTTAATTAGCAACGCCGCCGCCGTGTGTGTGTGTGTGTGTCAGTTACAGTAACATGGCAGCGAACACCTGGAGCCCAACTTACACTGTATTTGGGTGATAAGGTTTTTTTTTTTTTTTTTTCTTCACGCGCCGCATTTAGCCATTTCCTCAAATGCGCTCTGACATACGCGGCGGCAGGCAAAATGCTGAGCCGGCAGAAATATAACCCCCCAAAAAAAAATTATTTGGCCAGAAGGCGCCAACAGCGGCGAAGAATTCTAAAAATGATGTTGGAGTTTTTCTGGGTTTTTTCCTTTTTCTAATATCCTGCGTTTGTGGTGTTGCATCTTGAAGTAAGAAATGAAGCGTCTTGTCTGTCAATGTAAGTTGTTCTTCAAAAGTTGATTTTTAGTCTATTTTGCCAAATCTGTGTTTACCATAAGAATAAATTTATATTTGTTTGTTAATTAGTGCAATCTAAATATTGACGCTGCCATGCCAGTGCACGCGCAGACCTAATAAATGACGCCATTTCTAAATGACTTAGTATTACTGGCCCAGTTTTGGAATGAGTTCCAGGAATCTGGATTTTTTTTTGACACGGCAGATTAAATCAAATTTCCAGGTGGATTCTGAAGTTTTGACAGTGCCATTAATTGTGAAGGACCGACACAGAATAAGTAGTCACCTTTTCTGGAGACCTAACAAAGTGCCAGGGGAAACATTTTAGACAAAATGAATGTGTGGCCTAAAGTGGGGTACATAAAAAAGGAAAGTTTTCTCTGAGCTCCCACGTTGAATTACGCCTACTGTACCCGCTAAAGGACAAACAGTACTCTGTACTTTTTCAGAAGAAAAACCCATTTCCAATCAGAAACAGAGAAAAAAACAAAAAAATAAACAAAAAAAACATTAATGAACGGAAACGCACAAACTCAACAACCAGCGTGTGTAAACTATAAACAGATTTTGCATGTAATATCACGATGGGGGGAAATTGCCGGTGCAATCATACACAAACAAGTCGTTTGAGTGTAAAAAAAAAAAAAGAAAAAAAAAAAAACCCTTTGCCCTGAGCTAAAAATCACAGCAGTGGGTCTCCAATATGTGAATGACAAATGAATATCACTCAGTGGGTCAGATGGTGTAGACACACTCCGTGCTCCGCGCTAATCAGGCCAACCTACAGACCCCACATAGCATCAGGACGTCCTCCGGGGGGAAATTAGCACTTTCCACTTTGCCAAACAAGTATACTTTCCTCCCTGGGTGACTGCGTTGTTTGTTACATGGCCAATTTCTTTATGTAAATTGTACTTCCGATGGCTTACAAACCAATTATAAGTCAAAACATTCGTTTTTTTTTTTCCCCGCTGATTATGAGAAGCAAATTAAAGGTACATTTATGAACATTTTTCTCAGGGGGCGAGCCACCAAAGGAAAGGAAATAAGTACCCAATATGCGGTGATTTATTCACTATTAAGTTAAAAAGGATTTTTTTTTTTTTTTTCTCTTCCGAGTGCGAAAGACGTGTTAGAAAAAGCGTCTCGGGCATGGCTCCTTTTTCACCAGCACATTTGCTAAATTTGCACCAGCTGGAAACCTGGAAGCTCGTCTATGCTAACGAGCCAGTGTAGCGGTATATTGGTTTATTAGTGTAGTAATACATTGTATTTCTGATTGGTAAGATTTTTTTTTGTGCAAACACTACTTTTAACTCAAGAGTACTTTAAAATATCAGTATTTATCTTGTACTTTTACCTCTTTCCACTGCACGACCGTTTGGGCTAACATTAGCAAACAGCGCTTCGCGATGTAGATGTTAACTAACAGTGATGCCAATGTGAAATTATTCCACGTTTGGATTGGTTCAGATGGTCCCAATGCAGATCGGAAAAAAAAAAACTGAAAGATAAAAAAAACAAAAGCACATTAGGCCTTTTGTCAATTGGTATTCACGCTGACCTGCTGCGCCTGTGTACTTAATTACCAAGTCCTCCCACATGCGGTGCTTATTTCATTTAGTCTATTTTCTTCTTTTTTTTTTATTTCTCCAAGGCTCTGCCTATAGAGGTCCACATCATTGAATGGAATTAGCACTGGCCCCACCGCAGCTCTGCTTACTGCAGCCACGCCACTTGGCTGTAATTAAAACTAAACTCATTGTACGATTATCTGTGAGTGAATGCGATACTGCAGTACTGCAGTACTTTTACTCCGAACTACTGACCCATCTCAGAGGCCCGTGGGTTGGAGATGATCATGAATGTGACTTTTTTTTTTCTTCACCAGATCGAGGAAAGGACGAAGAGCTGGGTGAAGTTTTACAATCAATACTTCAACATTTAACGCCTTATTGAGTAACTTCGCCTTTCCCCGCTCTTCTAATACCAGCTAAACGGCCAAACTGAAATATTCTCTCTATTTCTAAAACTGCGGCACCCGTAACATTTCCCCATCCAGAACCCCAGGGACACATCACGTGTCATATTTGTTTTATTTCCTGCTGTGTCAGGTGTGTGGGGACAGGAAGACTTTTTCACACTTTTTCTTCCGTTAGCTATGTTCGACTCCCTCTAGATTTTCCAGATTTTCCCCAAGACCTTCTCTTTTTGTCCTCGTCTGCTCAGCCGGGGTAGCGATGGCTGATCGCAACATGTCTACACACATTTTCAATTTCTTTGCACAGATTTTTTTTTTTCAATTACTTGTTAGAATCAAAGAAATGGTCCTGTGAGTTAAATATGTCTTGTTTTTAAGTCTTTGATCGATCAGGCCGTCACCCTATCTCCGCATCACCCTCTCTGCGGGTATCCAGCCGGAGAAACGTGGCTCGGCGATCAACCGCGCCGCTCCATTGGTTAACAGCGTTTTTTTTTTTTTCCCTTCGTCCCTCGCCAAGACGCCGCCGAGCGCCAACATGTGTCGTTTGTTTGAGGAGGAACGACAAGGAGCGGCGCCATGTGTTTGTGCTCCGCTTGCTCCGAGGAGAGGGTTCACTTCCAGCTGAGCCACTCTGCATTTAAAGCAAGCAGCCAAATGCTTCTCATATGGAGAGGGGCTCTAAAAAAAAAAAAAAACGAAAAAAAAAAAAACCCTCTCAGTTTGAATGCAAGTATCTCAGCGTTTGCCTGCTGGGCCTGATCTTCCTATTGGCTCCGTATTTTTGGCCCCTGTTGTACCCTGAAGTTAACCATTTTGTACCCACCCCTCCCACTCCCCCCTTCCCATCAACTCCCCTCATCACACAACACATACACACACTGTACACTTTTTGGGGGGGATTTTTGGGTGCGTGGGGACTATTCAAACACCCTGACTCAGAGATTTAAAATGTCATTTAAAAACCCATTGCATGCTGTTGAAGCTTGTTTTATTTTATGTTTTCTCTCTCTCTCTCTCCCAGTTTTAGACGACAAGGTCAGTTTGCACCAACAGCTGATGAGAGATCAATATCAGATTTGAATTTAAAGAGCTGTGGCCCCGGGGGCGGTCAGTCGCCGGTGCATGGTGTTACCTCAGGGGGACTGGGGGGGGGACGACGGGGTTGGGCTAAGCCCAGGGGCTCAACACGGACCTATATCCTTCCACAGACACCCCCGCCCCACCACCACCACCACCACCACCCCGAGCTTGGTTAACACTCAACCCCATGATTAATTCATGGTGGATTACAGTCTGGAGGCAGGGGAGAAAAACCGGGATGCCATACAGGCCTAACTGCACGCAAAGGGTTAGCGAGATAAAGCTTCCTCCGGATTCCTGCCCCAATCCCACCGCCCGACTCATTTCCCTACAAGTACCCAATTTTTTATTTTTTTTTGCTTTCTGGCAAAAGATCACGCCTCGGTGTTTGGCCTTGGCTTGATTATTATTATTATGACCAGGGGAACTTGCGGTGAAACAAGTCAGGATAAAAGTCGTCGGACCGCACCGCCAGGAACGCTAAGCTGCGGGGAATAATAATAATGTCGGAGCCGGCTAATAAAAGCATAACAAGCAGCACAGCCCCGGTCACGGCAATTCCATCATTGTCCTTCACAGTCGCACGGCTAACTGCTTATGATTAGTGGACGAGCTCGGGTAAGTGGATGGAAGAAGAATCCCAGGCCCCAGCCGACATGGTTTTTATTTTTTAGGGGGTGGTGAGGGGGGGGGGGGGGGGGGGGGCCCCCGGAGGGAGGGAGGGTGTTGGTTTGTGTGGGGTTGGGGGGGGGGGGGGGGGGGGGGGGGGGGGGGGGGGGCGCCTGCATAAGTTGTGAATTCGCTCCCCCTTGTGTCGCCCGCAGCCAGCCCGTCCAATAAAGGCTCCCCTGGCCGGCAGAAGAGTGAAATGCACTGATTTGTGTATTTCAGAGCCGCGTTCCATTTGTCTAAAAAGACTAGATCAGGATCTAGGGAGACACTGCAGCGGGATAAAAAAAACAAAAACAAAACAACAACTCCACGTTGACAGCTGAAGGTTGTCATCGCCAAACTCGCACTGTAAAAAAAAAAAAAAGACAAACCGCCCGTCTCAGTTTCACTCAAAGTTTTCCAATCCCATTAATCAGAATTAGCAAATGTTTACCTGTCACCACGTCTGCGCCAGGGCCAATTATTTGACACTTCACAATTGAAGGGAAGATTTTGACGTGTTGACAAAAAAAAAAAAAAAATGTTCACTCTGACATGAACGACGCTAGCCTGATAAAAAAAATAAAAAACTCCGAGAGACTGGACCCAAGGCTCCAAAAGAAAAATGTGTTGGAGAAATGTCATAAGCATATTTTTTAGTTTTATTAGAAACACATTTTTTCAACATGTCGTATTTATACAGTGAATGGTCTAATATGCACTGGAGGTCACATAAGCTTCGGTTTTATTGGAACATTAAAAGACATATCATGAGGGCTTGATATTCAAAGAGATGTAGCAGCTACTCGCTGCATATTTGACCATCGATTTAATAATAGTTTTGGATTTTTCTCCTCTGAAGACACAAAAATAAAACCTGTCTAAGTATGTAATATTAACAATTTTATGAATGCATCGTCAGCAGACTAAAAAAAAAAACAAAGAAGTCAATCGCTCCTTTTAACACGTATCTCAACACATTCTGCAGATAATGGTGCAAAGCACTTCACCAGTGTTTGTGCTATTTTTATTTTTTAATTTGGCAAATGTCTACTTTACTTATGTCTGTGTGTGTGTGTGTGTTTTTTTTTGTTCTTTTTTTGAACCTTTTTTTTTGTAAACAACATCTTGTACAAACTAGCACAGTGAACCACAACCCCAGCAAATGTGTGTGTTTTTTTTTTTTTTTTATCTCCATACAATATAAATGAAATCAATACAAAAGTTTGGTTGGTTGCTTGGAACATTTTTATATGGATCAAGAGGTTCTAAAACATGGTTTTTCGAGACTTCTGGACTCCTGAATTAAATACGTAAACAGTTGACTGTTCTAAAGTCCCATACGTAGAACCCCGGTAGAAGATTTTTAGAAGGTAGACTTCATTTCAACATTTCAAGTTCGCTTCCATTTTTTAAATAAAGGGTTTGCAATCCATAGAGGGTTTTACTGTTTGCCTTTTGAAGGCGGCCTTCTTCGGATTTGGTGGAAATGATTCAATCGAGCGGAAAGAAAGCCACAAAAAAAAAAAAAGAAGAGGAAACCAATAGTCCACACGCAGGGGAAGGAAAAAAAAAAAAAGAAAAGTCCGGCCTTCAGAAACACGGTGTCAGAAAAGGTTGAGTGTCAATATGGCAGAGCCTTGAGAGGCAAAGAGGTCTGAGGAGCTTCTGAATAAATACAAGGTGCCTCCAAACATAGTCTGAACGCTGCGGTCAGCACACAACCAATCCTGCCATCCTCCGCCCCTCCACTCTCTCTCTCTCTCTCTCTCTCTCTCTCTCTGTAAAGCTATGGAAGTCTTTGACAGTAGCTAATGATGGAACCGTGTTCAGAACACACTACAGGAGCGTTTGTTTTTCTAGCCCAACATTCAGCGTTGGGGGGGGGGGGGGGGGGGTTTGGTCGTTCTGCTGGGAGGGGGGGGGGGGGGGGGGGGGGGGGGGGGGGGGGTTTGGTCGTTCTGCTGGGACAGCGTCAGGAGCAGGTGACAGGGTGCCCCACGGCCCCATGGGAAAGGGGCCAGGGGGGTAGGATCGAGACAGTTTCACAGTCTCGCTCAATTCCTTTCTTTTTGTTTTGTTTTTTTTGTTTTTTTTGTTCTTTTCTTTTTTGAAGTCCGGGGAGTGGGCGAAAAGAAGACGAGGAAGAAGCGGACGGAAACACCCAAACACAATACTGAAGACAAATGTTTTGTTTTTTTTGCGGAGCCTAAATACGCTTTGGCCCCCCCCACCCCCCCGCCCCCTCCCATGAAGAAATCATGTGGGAAAATAAATAAATAAATATGGAAAAAAAAAAGGATTCAATGGTGTTGCCCCCCTCACCCTGTGGATATCCATGTCCCTGTTCTTCCGCTCCAGCGCCCCCCCCCCCCCCCCCCCCCCCCCCCCCCCCCCCCCCCCCCCCCCCCCCCCCCCCCCCCCCCCCCCCCCCCCCCCCCCCCCCCCCCCCCCCCCCCCCCCCCCAACGCTGAATGTTGGGCTAGAAAAACAAACGCTCCTGTAGTGTGTTCTGAACACGGTTCCATCATTAGCTACTGTCAAAGACTTCCATAGCTTTACAGAGAGAGAGAGAGAGAGAGAGAGAGAGAGAGAGAGTGGAGGGGCGGAGGATGGCAGGATTGGTTGTGTGCTGACCGCAGCGTTCAGACTATGTTTGGAGGCACCTTGTATTTATTCAGAAGCTCCTCAGACCTCTTTGCCTCTCAAGGCTCTGCCATATTGACACTCAACCTTTTCTGACACCGTGTTTCCGAAGGCCGGACTTTTTTTTTTTTTTTTTCCTTCCCCTGCGTGTGGACTATTGGTTTCCTCTTCTTTTTTTTTTTTTTTGTGGCTTTCTTTCCGCTCGATTTTTTTTTTTTTTTTTTACTTCAGCAGAATATTATTAGAGGTTTTTTTTTGGCTTCAGCAGAAAAGACAAAAGGCACAAATGAAATTTCTCTGAAAATGATCATATATTCCATGAGCACTCCAAGGAGGAGGGAGGTATGGAGTCACTCAGATGTGAGACGTAACTCGGAGGATGCGGTGACCCAAACCGAATAACTTTTTGGTGAATATACAAAGCTGCTGTAATCACTGCCAGCCATTCGCACATACTGTAAATCTGGGTGATTCATTAACGCGGGCTTTTTGTCAAAAACGAAATAGATCCGAGATCAAAGGGTATACAGGCCTAGATTAATGTATAAGATGAGAAGAAAAGACAGAAATAAAAACGTGCTTTATTTCTCAATCAACACGATATATAAACTATAAAAAATATAATGGTGATAAAAAATGAAAAGCAGTGATTTGTTAATAGAGGAAGTGCATAAACATGCAAATCCTAATTTAAAAAATGAATAAAATCACAATTAACAATTCTAAGCATCAAATCAACATGCATTTGTTTTTGTTTTTTATTATAAAAATAAACTTAAGACATTTTTTTTATTTTTTTTTTATATATAGCTGGAGTGCCACCATACCTCCATAGTAGGAGAAGGGCCCGTTGGGGATGAGCTCCCCGGGCTCCAGCCGGTCCACCAGCGTCCTCATCCGCCTTGGGCTGCGGAAGAAGGCGTGTCTGCGCGCGCCCAGCGCGCTCAGCTGCTTCATGCGTCTCTCTTTGGACCGTCGGTTCTGGAACCACACCTACACACACAGAGAAAGACACACAAATCGGGGTCAACTCGTGTCACTCAGCCAACCTGCGGCAGGCAGGCTGCAGACGCCATTTTGATTGCCGTCAATAACGACATATTTCAGCAATGGAGGTGAGAGAGGAGAATATGGATGATGCAGAATGATTTAAATATAACAATATATATCTTTTTTCGTGTATATTCAATTCTCCATTCAATAGGTATAGGCACCATCGCCTGCAATTATCTTTACAGGAGCCGGAGTCCCATCTAACCTCCCTAATGGTCCTTTAACCCTCCATTTACTCCGAGTGAAGGCTGCAGCAGCGGGGGTTTAAAATCTCCAATTAATACTTAATAGGAGGGTTGTTACCGATATATTACCGGGCTCTTGCAGGTTATCATTTCCTAATCTATAGGCCGGATTCCCTTTAATTACGCACTTCCCTTTTCCAGCCTCACACGCTCATACATATTAGATATTAGGCACTCTGGCTTCATCGCTATTAATCTGTTATGCTAATCCATTTTTCTTTTATTATATATATCTCCCAGAAAAACTTTCTCCACTCCACTTTCAGGCTTGAGGTCCGTGCGTAAAATAAAAATGCAGAAAGAAGAAATGAGTTATTACAATCCTGTAGCGTCACAGGTCATTTTTTTCTTCTTTGTGCGTCACCATTATTGTTTTCCCCCCAAAGAATCCCGATGGAAAAATGGTCTTTCACACAAAACCAAATAATAATAATCATCATTTTGAAATAATAACGATGACGTCAGTTTGAAGCGCGGCCCTGGTGTGAGCAAACAATCTGAAGAGCCTTGAAGCAGATTTTTTTTGCCCTTCCACTTGGCCAGAGAGGATCCCAGCATGGCTAAACGTGATGGCAGCTCTGTGCCAAAGCTCCCAGCAGCCCGGCGCCAGTTGGCGACTTGGCCTCGTCCTGTGCGCCAAGAATAAAAAAAAATAAAAAAAATACACCCACACCCCATATAAATTACCCGTCTCCAAATCCACCTCGTCTCTCAGGCCAATCGTTTGGCTTAATGAATTCAATGTGACGGCGCAGTTTTTGGAAGGAGGACGCCTCCCTTAAAGAGGGGTGAAAGATGTGAGAGAGGGGGGTGGAGCCTCTCTGATGGGGATGAGGCAGTCTGGCATCCTGGCATGGGACCTTTTTTTTCTTCTCCTCCCTCCATAAAATATAAGCTGTTACATCATACCTTTTTTAATGGGTGCGTGACACCCTATAAAATTATAAAAAAAAATCACCCACTCAACCCGTGGGTGTCCTCTGATTTCTATTTCCATAAAAAAAAATCTGATTTACTATCACACCATGCAGTGACCTCTACGAAGGTTTGAATAACGTGCCAAGAAATGGGAGATTTCTGCTAAATATTTATTTACGTGGTGCTTCATTAATTAAACCATAATCCAGCACAAAGCTCCGTGACAGTTTCTTTGTTTTTTTTGTAGAACCAGACTTGGACAATAAATAAAAAGCAGGTGTCCCTTTACCTGGATGACCCTCATGTTGAGGCCGGTCTCCTGCGCCAGCTGCTCCCTGATGTGCCTCGTGGGTTTGGGGGTGGCCGCGAACGCCGCCTTCAGCGTCTCCAGCTGCTTGGCCTTGATGGTGGTGCGCGGGCCGCGCCGCTTCCCGCCAAGGTTCTGGTCGTCGTTCTCGTTGTTCACCGTCTCCTTGTCGGACAGCGCCGCGATCTCCGTGTCCTTCAGCACCACGTCGTCCTGGAGCTGGTCCTGGGAGTCCGGCGATAGGCTCGGGTCGCTGCATGCCGTTACTGCGCTCCCTTCGTACCTGAGAGCAGGTTGCTGTCCTTTACGTTGGCGTTGTTTATATAATCGTCTTTGCAAACGAATTTGTTCTCGTCTATGATGTAGAGCTCCTCTCCGGTGGAGAGCTGCTTATTGCACATCATGCAGGTGAAGCAGTTGAGGTGAAACACTTTGCTCCGGGCCCTCCGGACCAGGTCGTTCGGTGAGATGCCCTGAGAGCAGCCGCCACACTTTGTGCCAAACCGCCTGCAGCAGAAAAAAAACAAAAAAAACAGTCTTGGATTATTATTCTTATTCTTATATGACACACATTTCTCTTGCTGAAAAAAAAATCAAGTTGGATAAAAAAAAAAAGCATAATCAACCTCAAACCAGTTTTGCAGATAAGACTGGAGATGGTGGGGAGTAAATAATCCACCTTTTGTACAACATAGACGCCGATTAACATTTTAAATGTTGCTGGCTTGGCTGAGAGGAGCCTGAGGTGCCCAGGAAAAAAATAAAAATCAAAGAGTCTCGACGTGATGTCGCACTTGATTTCTGATCCTTCTTTAGACCCTTTAAAATTCAAGGGTATAGTCAAATTTTTCATTTTAAACTGAACAACAATAAATTAGCCTAAAAATCCCATTTTGAATAAAAGCATTTATGGGGAAAATTAGTCAATGCATCTTTTCCAGATAAACATAATTTGGACGATATAATATAAATATTGACTTTAAACGAATTGATACTTTAATGCATTTTAGGAGCTTTTTTGGACCTAGTTGTTTTTACAATAATAATAATAATAATAATAATAATAATAATAATAATAATAATAATAATAATAATAATAATAATAATAATAATAATAATATGGTTTTAAACGTATTATTCAGCGTTTTGTTGCTTTTTCCATTTAGGGAAAAGGAGGTTTAGAATTGGATTATCCTATTATATTATTTTGAAAGACTACGAAAAATTAAATTGCTCCGTCTTCTTTTTTTTGACACATTTTTTAATTTTTTTTAACCTTTTTTTTCTTTCCTTCAGAGACTTTGCGCAGATTTGTGCAGAGCCTGCTCTGGTTCCTCTGCACCACAGTGGACACTCGGCGGGTCCAGCAGTTTTTTATTTTATTTAGGGGGGATCTTTAGGATCATAAGTCTCACACAATGTGTATTGAGTGTGTTGCACGGCTTGTTGACTGCACGTCTGCGATTGCGTTGTCTGCGGACTTGATCTTTTCAACTAGTTTACTATTCAAATCCACTTATCACGTCCTCCTCAGTCGGACTGAGCAAACACACCGGGCAGCGGCTCTCCTGGCCCGGGTTTGATCCTGTGCCTCCCCCCCATTAAAGAAAAACACCCAGCCGGGTTCCCCGCGTGCTGTTAAAAAAAAGAAAGAAAAGAAAGTGCAGTGATTTCCTCGATTTCCTAACAAACAGCCCCTTCCCCGCTGAGAGGGAGAGTGCACACGCGTTTAATGTTGCTGCCTCTCTTTTGTTGTTGTTTTGCATGAGAATTCAAATTAACAAGCTTTTAATTACTCGCTCTTAATCAAAGCTTATCGCCTGCATGTGCTCATTCACGCCCACAGGTGCGGACCTGGCTCTCTGCGTAGATGTGGAGCAAAAATAAAAAAGGAATTATAAGGAGAGTCTGGCTTCAACTGTGAACTCTGGATGTGGCACTTTTCAAAAAAAATATATTGTATTTTAAATATCCTCTTTATCTTTAATACAATTTTAAGTTTTTCATTGATATTATTTGGTTTTATTTATTCTAAATTACAAAGCACTCATTTTGTATTTTTGGTTGATAGATTAGGGGTATAGCTAGTTTAAAATGTACATCTTTTTTTATATAATGTCTCTCTCTATTTTTAAGGCACATTTGAATCTTGGCTTTTCTAGTTGATCCTGTCTTTATTTATAAATATATTATTATTATTTAGTTCTGGCTATTATTCCCAATAATAGGTGCATATTGCTGCTTATTTGACTCCTCGCCAATGAACGTCACGCATTACTACACATATTTTAAAATAAAAACAGACACTTGGTGAGTTTCTCCTTCACCTTGTCGGGGTTCCTTACCTAAAGAAATCGTTCTTGCAGTACAGTCTGCCCTCTCGTGAGAAGCATTTCTCAGTTAAATTGCACTTGCACTCGCAGCACTGCACGCACTTGACGTGCCAGGCTCGGTCCAGCACGTTGAGCAGGAAGCGGTCCAGGATAGGCCTCTCGCAGCCGGCGCAGTGGACCATGGCTGTGGCTGGACTTGCGACCCCCCCCCCCAACAGATGAAGCAAACACACACACACACACGCACTCACACACACACACGCACCAAAGCCAAATCAACGGCGCGGGCCGAGCATTGACCGAGTCTCTGCTTCCTCCCCTCCCGGATTCGCCTGGAGCTCCCGGGTCAATGCGCGCAGAGAAGCCAGTCGATCAGGTGTCACCACAGATTTCTCCCTGCATGCGTAAAACAGGCTCAGGCGTCCCAAAAGAAGGAAGGAAAAAAAAAAAGAAGGTGAAGAAATAAAAAAAAAAGAGAAGAAAGGGACGGATGGAGGCAGCGTCCTTCTATCCTTCTCTCTCTTCCGTTTTCTGTCTTTCTCTCGTTGGTGGTGAAAAAGCCAAAATAAAATAAATCAGTCCTTCATGGCATCCGGAGCAAAAGCGCACAATTCAGCCAAAAAGAAAAATGATGTAGATGTCAACACGGGCTCAGAGGAGAGGACCGTGTCCGGTGAGCTTGTCCCGGCCGAGGGAGCCTCCGCGTGCCAGCCTCTGCTGGAGGAAGGGTGTCTAATAAAATGCGTTCGGGGCAGAGCTGTCACACAACAAGACACGCACGCCCATAAATAAATTAGTGTACTTTGACATGGCAGCGTATCCACTGGTTCGCGACCCGGCGAGAGGAAAAAAACAAAATCCCACAACAACAACCCTTCCAAAGAAAAAGCAGAATAGAACAAACACAAGAGTGTGTGTTTGTGTTTTTTTTTCTCTCTCTCTCTCTCTCCCCTCCTGGATCCTGGCTCCGGCCGGTGGCTCGCTATGTATGCTGGGATGTCCCCTCAGCCTCCAGGTGCCGTGCGTAAATGCGGGGATGCGCTGGGGCTTCTCGCGGTACACTGTCTTGCTCCTAAAGCTCCAGCCCTGCCTTATTCCCAGCCTCCTGACGTCACATGGGGCTCGGACCAATCAGCGGCGCGCCCACCGCCAGCCGCCATCAAAGCCGCCCCATCACAACCCAGCCGCGGCTCTGCCTCGCTATTTATGCCGCACACTCAAGACACCAATTGTCAAGCATTTCCCTGCAAAGTGTCATATGTAAGTGAGTGTGTTGGGAAGGAAGCGGAGGGTTCGAGCTGCGGAGGGAGAGACGCCACTTTTTTTTTTCCCCCGGCGGCTGATGAGCCAATTTTCTTCCGGGCAGGCGGGAGGAATCGGAGCAGGTAGATACAGTGGTGTGTTCAGGGTGGAAGAAGCTGGAGGCGCGCGCCGAGGTGATTACGCACGAATTGGGCCATGCGTGTTCAGGCATGTTTTTGTATTTATTTAATGATTTATATCACAATATATATATATATTTTTTTTTATAAAGAAAGCTGTAGTAAAAAAAAAAAAAAAAAGAATACTCTTCAGTAAGTGCCGGTCAGCCTCCGTGCCGTTCCACCGCGGCCACGCCGACACACAAGCTGGTTTTGTGTGTGTCGCTGCATGTGAGGGTATGCAGAGCGAGACAGCGGGCCAGCGGTTCTCTATTAAAATTCCTCTCTCTTATTTGGAACAGGAACTAATTAGTTATATCACAATATATATATATTTTTTTTTATAAAGAAAGCTGTAGTAAGAAAAAAAAAAAAAAATACTCTTCAGTAAGTGCCGGGTGTTTGATTACCCAGCAGGGAAGCTGTGATTTTACTCAGGTGGCGGGTTTGTGGAGATGTGGCAGTGTCTTGGCAACATTTCACAGAAGTGTTTCCTTGCAGTAGCGAACTCTCTCTCTCTCTCTCCCCCTTTTTTTTTTTTAAAGAAGCCGTTTTCCCTTTGGTGGAAGTGAAAGACAGAAAGGCTCTAAAGCTGACAGCTCGTCATGGGGCTCGCGGCCCCCTGACACCTCGGACAATTCATTAGGAGGAGGTCCAATCCACTTCAAGTCCACGTTAAGTAAATAACACTTTACACGGCCTGCTGGATTATTAGTTATATCCCATCAAAGGGACCAAGTTCAGTATTTCCTCGTCTTAATCAAGTCAAATATGTTGTTTTTTTTACTTTGTTGCTTATTTAAAAAAAATCTGTAGGAAAGGGGGAAAAAGGGTTTGGACTCATTCACACGCAAATTGTTCTGTTTTGGCTTTTTAAAAACAAAGAGCCTGATAAACGGAAGTGCAATAAGGGGACATGGTGTATTTGTCTTTGTATTAAAAAGAGCGAATGCACGAGCTTAGCGCACTTTCACGCAGGAGGGGGAAGAAAAAAAAAGAACAGCGACGCACGAGCGTTTGATTCTCCACCAATAGTCCGCCAGCACCCTCCTGCACATGGGCTGCTTCTCATGCAGATTTTCCCCGTCCAGCTGCCTCTCTCCGCGTCTGGGGAGCTCCTCATCCACCAGGACATGTGTTCCTGGCTGGAGGAGAAAGAGATAAGGCTTCAAAAGACCCAGAATCCATCTCTGTCCTGTTCTCTTTTTCTTTCTTTCTTTCTTTTTTACCATCTCCCACTGCTCCTGTCTTTTTCTTTTCTTTCTTTTTATCTTCTATTTTATTCCTCTTTTTCCACGATGTTTTCTTCCGGCGTTGAAACCCAGCAGACGTGTTTGTGGAACTCAGCCCAGAGAGAGCGAGAGAGAGCGAGGGAGAGAGAGATCCGCGGGCCCCACACTCTCCACCAACTTGTAAATGCAGCATGTAAACGACAAAAGTTGTTGTTATTTCCATGTGTAGAAGATGCCTCGATAGTCTGTCAGCGAGGATAATCTCTGCCTGATTTAGAATAAGCCAGAAAGAGAGAGAGAGAGAGAGAGAGAAAGAGAGGGAGAGAAAAGCCAGGCTCACAGAGGAAGATTAATCCACGAACAGAAGGAAATCAAAATATAGGCTTAAAAATATCTCAACTCCCCTCAAGGCAGAGACACTTTTAAATGCAAGAGAGAGAGAGAGAGAGAGAGAGAGAGAAAAAAATGGTTTTAACCTTACCACTGTAATCCCTCACCAGCGATAGATTTCTTTTTTTCTCGTCTTCTCACTCACATTTTCATTCGGGTGCAGGCACAAAGTTTAAAGTGCGGCGATTGTTTTCACCATCAGGAAAACTAAAGTTTATTTTATTTTATTTTCATTTCTCCGGCCCAGTCTACACGGCCCGGGGCTAGAAAATGCAAATAGCTCCATTTGGAAATGAAAATACACAGCCCAATGAATCTGAAATTGTGCACGTTTTATTGTCGTCACCTTTTTTTTTTTTTTTATTCTGGGAGATCCCCCCGCACCAGGTCCACGGGGCTGTACAGCAGCCCTGGAGATTTGGGGTTTTATGAAGTGCAGACAAGTGAGCTGTGGTACACTGCGAGATAATTAATCTGAGATAATGAATGAGGCTGTGAAGATGCATGCAATCATTAATTCTAATCATGACACGTTTATTTGTCTCCCCTCTCTCCCCCAGGCCCAGTTTAGTGACACAGTGTCACCGCGGCTCGGGTGGAGGAAGGAGAGGACGCCGGTGTGCGGAGGAGCAGGTGATTAGGTGGGATGGGGAGGTGTGGAGATTAGGAGGAGGAGATCATTTCGGCAGATTACCGAGGTGACCAGGCTGGACGAGGGGGATTCTGGGAGAGTGTTTTTTTTTTTCGTTTTTTTTTCCAGGGACGAAGGTGCTAGTCCCATACTTTCTGCAGGATAATTTCATTTTTTATTACATGTTTATGCATTTATTATCTTTTTATTGCCATTCACAATTCATTTTAAAAAAATGCGCATCGATCCTTCAGACTCTCCTCTGCGTTTTATTTGGGGAACAATCGAGCCCGTTTCTGTGAAAGTCGCTCGGTTAAAATCATTTGTATATTTTTTTTATTTCTATTCTGACTTGGAAAACTTCGCCTGGCGGAATAAGGGGGGGGGGTCATATTTTGTACATTGATGAGAGAAATATTACATTATTCTAAATCGAAATAAAAAAGTTTTTCATCTCCTTTTTATTATTATTCTTATTATTCTTATTATTCTTATTCTTATTCTTATTCTTATTCTTATTCTTATTATTATTCTTATTATTATTATTATTATTATTATTATTATTATTATTATTATTATTATTAATATTATTATTATTATTTCCACGTGCAGTCATGGAGATTTTTCAAGTTTACAATCTTAAAAAAGAACTGAGATTGCAGGGGAGTAAGTGTTCAGAGGAGGAAGAGGGTGGAGCACATTTATCTATCCCTATCTCTTGTTCTGTCATCCATCCATCCATCCATCCATCCATGTGTGAGTGTGTGTGTGTGTGTGTGTGCGCATGGGTCAGAGGCCAAACATATGCCGATGTTGAACTCAGCGTGGATTATTGAGCCGGCAGCAACTCTACGCAAACATTTTCCAGACTTTTCAACTCGGGGTCCCATCCTGGGCTGTTATTATTATTATTATTATTATTATTATTATTATTATTATTAATATTATTATTATTATTTCCACGTGCAGTCATGGAGATTTTTCAAGTTTACAATCTTAAAAAAGAACTGAGATTGCAGTGGAGTAAGTGTTCAGAGGAGGAAGAGGGTGGAGCACATTTATCTATCCCTATCTCTTGTTCTGTCATCCATCCATCCATCCATCCATCCATGTGTGAGTGTGTGTGTGTGTGTGTGTGCGCATGGGTCAGAGGCCAAACATATGCCGATGTTGAACTCAGCGTGGATTATTGAGCCGGCAGCAACTCTACGCAAACATTTTCCAGACTTTTCAACTCGGGGTCCCATCCTGGGCTGAGAGAAATCCAATGGGATTTATAGATCATCTCCCTACAGCTGTCCCTTCTCAGTCAGCCCCCCCCCCCCCTTACACACACTCACACACACACACAAACACACACACACCGTCATCCTTGGCTACAGCCACCTCACTGTCCGTGTGTTCTCTCAAGGAGATCATATGACTCAGTGAATTGTGTGTGCGCGCGTGCGTGTGCCTATGTGTGTGCGTGTGTGTGTGTTAGGGGTGGGAAGGTTGTGAAGTCCACAACAGTTAACACTGCAGGAGACACCCGGAAATAAGAAACAAGGCCACCTCCATCAGCACAGTCCCACTCACTCCTCTAGGGGGCGAATTTAATCAAAAATAATGATAAAATAAATACAAAATATTGTGTAAAGATTTCATTCAAAACTATTCGTTTTTTAGATTTCAAGTAAAGTTTTACAACATTTATAGATATTCCACATCTATCTGTCTATCTATATGAATGAAGGGGTAAAAAAAAAGCCACATGAAGGAATTACAAAGTATATAAATAAAGTCATAAATAAATAGTATTCCACGTTTTCTGGTGTTTCCTCCTCCTCCTTCTGTCTGGGTCTATTTTAAACCATGACGGGACACTAACGCTCTCCCGCTGTCGCCCATAAATAACAATATTCAAACCCACACGGAGGAGAACAGGGGCCGCGAGGAGATTTCCATAGACAGCCTGTTAAATCAATAGCGCGACTCACAGAAAGCAACGCCATCATTCCCATCATATCACTGACTGAGAGCCGTCACTGTAAATCAAAACTAAAAGGGGCCTCCTCCACCTCCTCTTCCTCCTCCTCTGCTTTCTTTCTTGTTGTGTGTGTGCGCGCGTGAGAGAAATGAGCACACGTGCAGCAGCAGCAGCAGCAGCAGCCTCTAATGCACCTTCCCCTAGTTTAGATTAATGGTGCTCGGCGCTTATTCTGCAGTCAGGGGGTGAAAGGGCCAGGATCACTAATGATTATAATATAATGTGTGGCGATAACCACTCCCTTTGAGATATGATCACCCGCTGGCCAAAGCTCAGGGGACGAGCTGCAGAGCCGCAGATATCTGCAGGCACCTGGCCACTGCTGATATACCTGGGTTACAATTCATATATATACTGTATATATGTATATATATATATATATGTATGTATAGACACAGACACACACACATGCGAGGATGGGGATTTCTGTGAGGCCAGAAAGCGTGATTTTATTTTCTGGTTCTGGAGGTTTTCAGGATTCTTCATTTAGAGGAGAAACATTATTTCTAAATTCTAGTTATAAACAATTTCTGAGTCAAATCAGTGGGATAATATACCAAAATAAAACAAAAACACCCCAATAACAAAAAATGATTGATTCCCTTCATTTGGAATTCAGAGCTTCACATTGTTGGGAGGATCAATCCCTTTCAAATCTGATTTCGTTTTTCGTTTTGTACATTTCAAAGAGGAACACCAAAGATTTACAGCTATTTTGAGGCTGTTTATAATATTTTACACATATTGGCACAGGTGGGGTTCAAACTGTCTCTATCTTCTATTAGGTATTAAGAACCTTTGTTGTACACAAAATAAAGCACCGTGGAATCACACATGTCCAAAAACAAACACGTGGAATGGAAAAAAAAAAAAAAATCACTGCCATCAAACAATAATTAGGAAGCCTCTGATTATTCTTGAATGTGAACGCGCACAACTTTTTTCCCCCTCTCCAAAGCCGATTAGGCTGGAAAATCCCGTGCATAATTATCGACATTCACTGATCAATAACAAACAGCTCAGTCCTCAACGACGTCTGGGGGGGGGGGGGGGGGGGGGGGGGGGGGGGGGGGGGGGGGGAGCGGATGGATGGATGGAGGAGGAGTGAGAGGAGCCGGACGCAGCGGCGCTATCCATCTTCATTGGAGCTTTTGTGTGCGCAAAAAGCGAAGGCGTGCGCACGCGGTAAAGCCCGCATCAAAGCCGCGGCTTTATTTTTATATCCAATAGATCAGCAGGCAGACAAAGCTTTATTTTCGCCAGGAGAGACATATTTTACCTCTGCCTTACGGTTTTATGTTGGAGAGGTGTCAGCCGGGGGAAATGGATGGCTAATGCATAGGCAAAAAAAAACGGCGCGCGCCTCGGCATGCTGCACGTCAGTGCGGGACTGCAGGGGAGAGCAGCGGGGATTTAGGGCCCCTGGGGGCCACCGCATGGGGGGGGGGGGGGCTCAGGGGGGGGGGGGGACTCAGGACTGGGTGCATGGGGGGGTGGATAAAAGAATCTAGTCTCGGCTCATACTGTAGCTCCTGGCTCATGGAAAAACCACTCCATGAAACCAATATGTGAATTTGGCTTTTCAATCCAATCCAAAACGTGGGACAAACCCTGCATTTTAAAACGATTGACAAAACAAAGACAATCATCTGAAATATTGTCCCAATATTTGCAAAATGCCGAATAATTCCGGTTTGGCGGGAATAAACTGGAAGCCTTCAACCAAACATGGGTGATTTTAAACTAAGTTTACCCAACTCAGCGCACAGTTGGACCTGCCAATGAGTTTAATGGACTGTATTTTGGCCCCATTCTTTTTCAGGTGCACTAGCACAGTCCTCACATAAACTCCCGCCGGCAGCGTGACATCACAATGTCTTACGGTGAATTAGAAGAATGTGCGGCAAATTAAAAACAAGAACCATAAGCAAATGAGGCGTTACATCGTAATAGACGTTCATGCCATAGGCCCGGTCCTTATGGGAGCCATCGGTTGAGCAACCTTGAGCTCCCAAGTGATGAAGACATCTGACCACACGTCAAAAAAACATATCGATTTTTTCTAATGACATTGTATTGCTTATTAAGATTCAAAGAAACAAACAAATGCATGTGCTTGGGGTTTAACAGTAAAACAAATTTCAATTTCCAGATTTAACCGGTTCTGCTGAGTTGCGGCGTCCCACTTTTGGTACAAATACGGTTTTCACCAGCCAACATACATTGTGTTTTGAACAGCGTCACGAAAAAAAATAAAAATAAAAATAAAACATAAAGCGCAAACAAATCTGCCGGGATCCCCCCAAAACCTACACCAGACCGCTCTAACTCATCCCTGTACGGGACGATTAGCTACTTCTTAAAAACTGCCCCCCCCCCCC
>JAFBJU010000285.1:456046-533397 GCA_016785305.1 Colistium nudipinnis
CCAAATCCCCCCAAAACACCGAGCCCCCCCCCCCCCCCCCCCCTTCATGCTAAATAGAAATCTTAGGAAGTAATTGGAATTTACTGCATACCTGAATAACTGCATATAAATAAGCACACATTTCATTGGGGGGGTTCACTGACACTGTTTGGTCGCATAAAAAAAAGACAAAAAAAAAAAAACCCCGCTGCATACATTATAATACACAGCTAAATAATCGTATTTTGCTAGAGCCCTCTGCTATAGGCCAGGGATTCCGTCCAAATTACCCAGGATTCCACACAAGCGGTTTTCAATTTATTAAACCTATATAGGCAACATTTCATTTTAATGGGACAATTTATTTCCGGGGAAGGGATTATCAGGGGTTGGTTGAAACCACGGCAAGTGTGTAAATCTGACAGTGTTCCTCTCATTTCGAAGCAGGACGTCCTCCTCCTCCTTTTCCTCCTCCTCCTCCTCCTCCTCCTCCTCCTCGTCTCTGGTCTCAGGCCGGCTGGGTTCCAAAAAATGCAAAAAATGGCCTCGTCTTCCACCTTCTCCGTTTTTTCGTTTTCTTTTCTGCAGAGTGAAAAAAAAAACAAGTCCGTTGACTTTGGCCATGTCTCCCAGACAGATTCCTCAATTCTCAACCCCTTTTATGAGCCTGCATGCGCTTACTGAATTTGGCGGAGGAGGACACAAATCCTCCGGATGGGATTGGCGGTCATGCCCCTGGTCTCCGGCCCCCCCCCCCCCCCCCGACACGCTCGGGATGTAAAGTGGCCGTCCGTCATGCCCCTGGTCTCCGGCCCCCCCCCCCTCCCCCGACACGCTCGGGATGTAAAGTGGCCGTCCGTGGCGCGACCCCCTCGGTCGAGAGGGGATTTGGAGATAATGACATCGCCGCCTCCATTAAGATTCACATTAACCATTTCACCACACGACCCCATTTCCCCCTTTTTTTTTTTTTTTCGTGTGTGTGTCCTCGCCACCGGTGTCAAAAGCCTCCCATTCAAAGCTGACCAAACGCGGCACACCTCGGGGGGAAAAAGGACCACGTGGAGGTTGTATATATTTATATATATGTATATATGCAAAGACATTTGGTGGAACCCTGCGCCTCCACTTGTTGAAAACACAAAAAGGCGATTAACATTCATGGAACAAATTGTGTCGGCTGCAAATGGATCCCCAAATGCCCGTATCTGACACACTCTCCCAAATATGACTTTTTATTTTTCCACTGACTCTCTCTCTCTCTCTCTCTATGTCACGCACTCATACACACTCCACCCCCCCCCCCCCCTCCCCCCCCCCCCCCCCCCCCCCCCCCCCACCTGCTGGCTCCCAGAGCTGTGACTGTGGGAGGGAGGCCAAATTGTTTGTGTCTCTCCCCGTGTCAAGGCTCTGCAGCGGGGATGAGACCAGGAGAACAACTGCTCCCTGTCTGGCTCCTGGCTGATGGCTCCATCAGGTTAGAGCTACAGGGAGTCTGACTCTGGATGAGGTTGAGCGTGTGTGTGTGTGTCTGTGTGTGTGTGTGTGTGGGTAGGTCAGAGTGTGCGTTTTCAGTAGAGGTACCCTGATTTTTATTTTTATTTTTTTCCAGGAGTAGAAGGTGATGCCGCGCATGACTAAGTGGAGTCATTGTGCATTGAGTGCACAGTGCAAACAAAAAAAAATTGGAGTGAAGATGGAACCGAAAAATAAAGAAAGAAAGAAACATATCGGGCGGAGGGGGGGGGGGGGGAAAAAGGGGGGGGGGGGGGGATAAAAATGCGGCAGGGATATAAGAGTGCGATAATCCACAAAACAAAGAAATCACGCAAAACCTAACCTGGGCCTTCCACCGCACACTCCTCGTCTACCGCGTCAGTTTACACAAGTGCACATGCAACCTTAGTTAGTCCTGCTCTCAGTAGGACCTGGGCGTCTCTTTTATCAAATATTCTTTGTGTCCTCGTTAAAGAAATCAAATATATTCGTGCCGAGCTACAAGGACCGCGCGTGGACCCCCATTTCGCCATTTCGCACTCACGGTCCGCTGACCCGCTCCAAATGAATCTATATGCAGCAGGATTCGAAAGAATACCTCGAAATCGAAGGCGTTACGTGGTTTAGCCAATAGGAAATAAGTGTAATTAACGTGTGTGTGTGTATTGAATGTCGACGCGGCTGTGGTGGTCTCAGGTGGTCCCGTCCCCAGGACATAAATACTGAACACAGGAGCAAGGTGACTGCTAACAGTCATCCACTGTTTATCGGTATTTCCTCTGCATTGATTTTTTTTTTTTCCAGCGTGCGCCATGCGATGCGTGTCCAGCCGTATTTCCCTCCCTGTGTGTGTGTGTGTGTGTGTGTGTGTGTGTGCGTCTCTGAGTCCACATCGCTTCCTGGTTCTCCCTGCGATGTTGATGATGCAGATGAGGGTGGTTATGCCGCGGCATGGAGGAACCCCTGCCTCCCTGGCTGCTCTGCAGAGGAGTTGAAAGGGTGAGGAGGTCACCACCTTCCTGGGGGATGTTTTACGATGACATGGCTGGCGAGGTCTGATTTGTCTCCACCGGAGCGTGCTGCTGGCGTCCTCACAGCCGGCCTCCGAGCAGGGGAGAGAGAAATAGAGATAAATAGAGCGAGGGAGTGTGTGCACAGAGGGGAAGTGTTGTTTGGAGGAGGAGGAGGAGGAGGAGGGTGGAGGTGGAGTCGTTTGGGGGGTTGGCTTGCGGGAGGTTGGGGGGCGTTACAGGCTGGAAGAGGGCGGGCCGTAAATTAGCCGGCGTGGCAAACGGACGGTCAGCCGTATAGTTTCCGGGAACAGCACCCACCTTGACCCCCCGCTTAGGACCCCCCCAAGGCAGGGGGAGGAGTCAGAGGATGGATGTAATCTGTGGTAAACACTGGCCGAGGATACAGCTGTCGTTCATGTTGGGCATGCGCAAGCAGGGATTCTTTTTATCTTCTTTATATATATATTAAAAAAGCAATTTCACAGAAACAAACCACAAAAATCCAATGAAGTCTCTTTCGCTCAAAGTATCATGGCGCCATTATGTTAGGCGTGATTGATATCAACCAATCAGGAGGCAAACGTGAGTTCACACTTCAACACAATGTGGGCCACATTTTGAAATGGTCAGTTTTCATGGCCTGAAAAGTCCAAAGTTTGCATTTTTAAAACTTAACACTTAACTTAAGCTGAAAGGGTATTAGTGGGGCCACGAACCCATTTTCACCGCTAACCCATATCATCTAAATGAGCCCAATAATAAAAACAAATTGTTCTCGCGTTCACCATTTCGTGGATGGGTTGTTTCTCTGATGTGTATTTGCGATCACTGAGCTCATTATTAGGGGGTCGCCCCCCCCCGAGCCCCCCGCCCCCCGAGGAGACTTCAACAAGACACAGAGAAACCCGCTGGTGCTTCAGGTGAAGATGGCGGGGCCGCCTTTTTGCATAAAGTGGACTGGAATGTGCCGGAGGTGTGAGAGTTCACACCCTGCAACACACAAATCACGTAATCCCCGACATCTGGAAGACAAACATGGGCCGCAGATCTAATCTAATCGGGAAGGTCTCTTTTTAGCGTGGGTCCACCTCAGCCTGGCCTCACACAGTCACTGAGAGCCACTGATGGATAGTAAGTAGTGTGTGTGTGTGTGTGTCTTCATCACTGTGTACAAATGTGTATTAAAGTGCTATTTCCCATCTACAAAAAATAAATCATTTGGCTCCTGACTTATTACACAGCTTTTTTTTCATCAACAAACGTTGGATTTTGATCGAATTAAATTAGCGGATAGCTCAATTATTTTGCTGTGTCAAGGAATCTCCCAAGTTTTTCCTGATTTGGCCCTATTGATGTAAAAAAGTACCGGGTCCCACAACAGGCGGGCGGGCACAGCAGCAGCAGCAGTCTCGATCCTAGCCAAACAGGATTTCAAAAAATATCAGGTGAATGGAACACCCCAAACCTTTGAATCGACTTCCGTCGCGACGCTTTGGGGGAAATCAGAGCGACAGAATTTCATCTCCATCAGTTTCATTCAGAGACTTTTTTTTTTTCCCCAAAACTTGATGCAAATATAGTTCCGGCGTCTACTCCCCTCTCCTGTAAATATCCAGCGTGTTACTGACAGGTAGACGAGTGTTGGCGTGTGTGTGTGTGTGTGTGTGTGTGTGCAAGCCCCCCCCCCCTACTCTGCTCTGTGCACCACCGTGAATCAAACACAAGGCGCCCAATCCACCGGGGAGCCATCGCCGGGGATATACAGCGGCTCCTGGGTTACTTTCTATTGTAATAGATGCATTGTGCTGCTGAAGAATATCCCAGCCTGTATTCAAGCGGCAGTGAACAGAAAGCAGAAGCAGAAGAAAGAGTCTGGGTGCATCAGAAAAAGAAAAAAAAAAAAATATATATATATATGCTGGTAGGGGGGGGGGAATAATTAGAAAGAGATGGATCGGGGGAGGTTGCGTTGCTCTAGATGTGAAATCTAATTTCTATATAATGTCATTTAAATCCTGTGATCCTGGAATTGTATTTTCACCCGGATTATCGGAATCATCAGCCCGTGAATGCAGAAGATACCTGCCACTCATTGTGCCAGTGTGTGTGTGGGTGGGTGTGTGTGTGTGTGTGTGTGTGTGTTGTCCTCTGGGTGGGTGAGGGGTTTTAGGGATCCTGAAGTTCCTGAGTTGCTAGCTTTTTTTTTTTTTTTTTTAGGATGAATATAGTGATGCATAGAAAAGATGAAATCCCAGAAAAAATACGAAAAAATAAGTGTTTAAAGTTGTACGTTTTTGAAGAAAAAAAATAAAAAAAAAGAGAACTTTTTCAACGATGGAATGAAAAATTAATCTTTTCTCCATTTTTTCTGGCTGGTGCACATCACGCATGGCGACGGCGTGTTTTAACGGTTGACGATGCAGCAGCACACGTCAGTAACATACATCACGCGCTGTTCTTCTCCGGGGACACGTATGTGCTCCGCGTGTCTGCGGAGGATAATAAAGTTTGTTTTGGGCTCCGCGGCTCTTTAGGGTGGGGAAAAAAAAGGCAGAAATTCAGAGAGGGCAGAATTACGGTCGGCGGAAGACGCTCCGTCTTTCGTCGGGACGATACAACGATACACAACACAACTTTATGAATCCCCTCCGAGCGGTCGCAAACTACAGTGGAGAATAATAAAGAAACACACAAGCAGAATGTGGTTTATGAGCGGCGGAGATTTCTTCCGGGGAAATAAGGATTAAAAGTGCCCCCCCCCCCAAAAAAAAGATGCAGAGGATGTGGAGGTTGACTTTAATGACCTTGAGTATTATTCATAGGTCAGATGCAATCATGTATGGATGCGTCTCGCTCAATATTCCAGAAGTCCACCCATTTGTTTATTTTAGACTATGTTTGTGTTACATGAAGAGACAAAACTCAAACGCACACACATGGGTTATAATCAACGATAACAATCATCAATGCCCTCGTCCTCTCTTGAGATTGAATGATATTTATTATTATTTCGTTTTTTTCTCCTTGGAGATAAATGTGATTTATTTTTTCTTTCAGGGAACTCTTTAATCACACTTACACACAAATGACCCCATTCACACCCCTGAATGCCGCATGGTACATCCCCAGAGCTGCGACCTGACCCGCTTCCACACCACTGTGCAATTTATTTATAGAGACATTTCTTTTATTTGGAGAAAAAAAGAAACTTTATCTCGCCATAGATTATCTTTGCCACAACTATGCTAGTTGAGAAAGTGATGATGAGGATAATCGGGGAAACCTCACATGGGTTGGAGACTGACTCAAGCTACTAAATACAGTTATATTATAGCATAATGTGATTTTTGTTAGTATTGTGTTGACGTACACAGTGTTTCCACAACAGCTCAGTGAGGCCAGGTGTTAAGACAGTCCTCTGTGCGTAATATTGGTTTATTGATCATTATTGATCGCTGTCTATTGATCACTGTTTGTCACGCTGTCACTGCAATGACATTGTCACAGCAGGAAACCCAGTTTTGGTCCCACTCCATTCATTGTTTTTAGTTCATTAATAAAGACGTCGTTTCTTGTATTTCTTGGGACGTATTTTCATTTGACGTTTGTGTTTTATCAAATGCAAAATCTCTTCCTCTCTGCTTTTATTTATGTATTCAAATTGTGCGACAGCCATGTTGAGATCTCAAACAATAAACAAGAAAAAAAAAATTTTAAGTCAGAAACAACCCCAGTCGTACTACCCTAATGCCTGAAATAATACAAATATTCCTGAATAAGGTGCGACCTTACGCAGACGACACCACGCTATTACATTCGTATTTGGAGACTATTTCCATTCTGCATGGCTGCATCTGCTCACACATAGCCAGCGTGTCGTGCATGTGTCTTACAGGATGACTGACTGTCGTGTTTTTTTTCTCTTTTTTTTTACGTGCCATGCGTAAGGGGAGCATCCGGTCCCAGCACGCTGAGCTGAGAATAAAACAGAGGAAGCTCTCAGTGGAGCCTACAGGTGTGCTGCATTGTCTTTCCTGTGTGACAGCCCTGAAAGGAGAACACGCTCCTCACTGTGGCGAGCCTGATTGTAGTGGCGTTATCGAGCGGCTCCCCGGTGTAATTCCCAGATAGAGAGTGGCAGAGACAAACGCAGGTGGAGAAAACTCGGAATCTTTTATCTGCAGCGAGCAGCCGACGGCGGGGTGAGAGTTCCCCTCTCCCTCAAGCCAAAACACAGAACACTAGCGGGGATGTGGCTGTTATGTACCCCCCTCCCCCTTCCCCACCCCCTCTGGTCCCAAACACACACTTTAAACTCCGTCAGTCGTTGTGGATGTAGTTCTGTAGAGAAGAACATCACGTCAAATTCAAGGCGGACTTCAAAAAGGAGATCCAAGTCAGGAGGGAGACCGGAACAAATCCTTGCAGATTTGAGACGGGTTCAATCTCCACAGTTTTTTTTTATTTAACATCAAATAGAATGAAAAGAAATGTATATATTTCTACTAAATTACCTTTTTTAGTTTTATCTCAAAACAAACCCCTGAAAGTGCACTAAACTCACCTTTTATTATGTTCCTGGGTATCTCTCTGCTCTCTCCTCATATCCTCCTCCATCATCCCTCTTCTTTCATCTTTTTTTTTGACTTTTCTCAGTCTCTGTCCCATTCCTCTGGCAACCCCCCCCCCCCCCCCCCCCCCCCCCCCCTTCCCACACCCCCATCACTTTCTCCCACACACACACACCTTCCCACACCCCCATCACTTTCTTTTATGTCTGCTTTCTCCCCTTTTCTTTCTTTTCCCCCCTTTCATTCTGCCTGTCTCATTCCATCTCTCCACTCACACCACCTCCAATCTCATCATTGTGCCTTTGCACTCCAGCCCTTCCCACCAAAGAAAGAAAGAAAGAAAGAAAGAAAAGAAGAAGAAGAAAAGAAAAAATAGGATACTGGCAAATCCTGCAGCCTCTTATGGCATTTGTGTTTACCAACCCATAATGCCGCTCTCAGATTTGTTCAGCTCCCAAGATCGCTCCTTGTGTGCATGTATCCCCTTCCACCCCCCACCCCCACCCACCCACACACACACCCCCCACCCTCCACCTTTCCCTTATCGCCCAACAAAAGAGGCGGATGCTGTATTTTTCAGCTGCAAAAAAAAAAACTCCTGCTACGTTAGCCTCCATCCCCTGATTGTTATAGTGGTAAAGATTCCTCCTGCTAAACCTGAAGACTAATAGGGGGAGTCAGCCAAATGCTATATACAGAGAGAGAGGGAGAGAGAGAGAGCTGTCAATGCTGCATCCACACAACCACTAACTCAAGATTAACACCGCTCTGAGCCGAGACGGATTTCAACACCTTCTTTTACCTCAACGGGTGGCGGTGTGTGTGTGTGTGTGTGTGTGTGGGGGTGGGTGAAACGACACACAAAAAAAGAAAAAATATATAATCTGCATCTATTCATCGTTAAAGAAACGAAAGTTGCAGATGTCACTGTACCGGGGTTCTTCAATGACACCTCAGACTCCGAGGCTGGATGGATAATTGAAGTCGGGTTTTTAGTTGTTTTTTTTTTCAAAAACGAGCTCATAATACCCAGGTGCGATGAAAGGATGTGTGTCACGTCTGCCAAAACACTCTCGCCAGTGCTTTAGGTCTCTTTTGGAGCCGAGCACACAGCGCGCAGAATGCTGTTTTTGCGGCGCTTTGTGAATTTCACCCATCCGGACGGACCTGTAATCCAGATACAAGAGCGGCGCGATGACAAAGGCGTGCGAGCGCGGCCCCGCACAGTCACATGGATCTACGGTCTAGCTCACCTGGCCCCAGAATCATGTTTTCAGCTTTTAGGGTTTCGGGTTCCAAGTTGGTCTTGACTTGACTTGAAACATAAAAATAACCATACAGGAGCAGACGTTTGAATGATACAGGACAGGGTAGAAGTTTGTACTCTTTTTTTTTGACAAGGTTTTGAGGACAACCCAGAAAGACCCAGTTAATCAGGATTAGAGTAAACATTTATGATTTTATACGTAGCTGCATCTTCTGAAATTCAACGGTTGCACAAATACAATGGAATCATTTTAAAATGGATTTGCATGCAACGGCGGTTCCTATCATTGGCTGGCGTTGACGCTAACATATTAAACATCCACACCGTACCCATTTCTGCATATTTTTATTTTTAGCTCGTGAATCCTTAGTATTTTAAGAATGGGGACCTGTTTTTTTTCTTCCCCAGTGACCAAAAACAAACCTTAACGGCGGATAAAGTGGACTGTCAGCTAGTTAGCGAGTTAGCATAACGAACAATTTAAAAACGAGTGTGGTGGAGATGCCGTAGATGCTTGAATGACTTCTGTTTATTTTTTCCACCTTCTCCCTTGTTTACATCTTCTCATTTCCTGGCAATTTTCCCTGTGTGAGATTACTCTCTCCACACTCAGCACGGCTGGTGGTTCCTTAGACCAAAACAAGATGTGCCGTCGACTGAATTTTAATTAATACACCTCCGGGATTTTCTTCACTTGATAGAAAGGTCTGTAAAAACAAATTAGTTTGGCAGCACACTCTAAAAATAGGGGAGAAGCGCTAAAGGATGGAGGAGCGGGGAGAAAAAAAAGAAAAGTGGGAGTGCGCAGAGGTCCTGAACGCTTTATTTGTTGGAGCTGAAATGGCTTTTTGTTTTCATCTGCTTTGTTATAACACAAGTCATCGTCATAAATGAATTGTGTGTGTGTGTGTGTAAATATATATCTATAGATACGCACAGAGATCTCAGCAACACGAGGGGAAGCCGGGCAGCAGCCTGCGTGTGCACACTGTTTGTTTTGGACTCAGTACCGTCTCATTTACACGTGTTAATTGCAGCTAATTGGTTCTAATTAGATGAACAGGAAAACCCTCTGGGACCACTCATACCTTTAATTTGAAGTAAATATCATTAATTAACATATGCTAATTACAAGCCAATTAACGTTGATTAAGAGATGCCAGCAACAAGGGGGGGGGGGGGCACTACACCCAACTCTGAAAAATGACTAATGACTCAGCACGAGAGGAGACGTCACGTTTGGACGTCAGGCGGCGTGGGCGTCGGTCCAGGCGTGAGCGACTAAACCTTGGCCTCTGGCTCCGCCTCCCAGCACGGGGGTCACGCCGTGACCACCGCCGCGGCTACCAGTCCCGCCGCGCTCGCCGCACTCCGAGTGTCTGCCATCTACCGCGCTCACTGTGCCCACCATCTGCCCGCCGCAAACCCCACCCTGGTTTCCCTACGTGCACCCTGCCCGGTGGACTCGTCGCCACTAAAATCCCCCACAATCCCCCTCTGTCGCGTTCGCCCACACTCGGCCGTTTACCCGTCCTGCAGTCCAACAGCAAAGGTGCCGCGCTCGTGCCGCGCTCTGCGGTGCACCTGCACAGGAAGCTTCCCCACCGGCTCTGCAGACAGAGGGCATGTGTCTGCCAGGCGAGTGAACAGCAGAGATTAGAGGGCTTACTGCTGAGAGAGAGAGAGAGAGAGAGAGAGAGAGAGAGAGAGAGGGAGAGAGAGAGAGAGGTGGAAAATGTAAGAACGGAGCTACATGCAAACAAGCCGCTCACCCTCTCTTGTATAATTGAACGGACTTTGACCTTGTCACATTTCAAACATATATATAACTATACATCTATAATATATAGATATGACATGAGGAACTATATTGATTGTAATTTGCTGTGAAATTCCAAACATAGTCACAAAATAATAATGATGCCTGCGTCCTTCCTGGAAATCTTTTTTTTTTTTTTTTAGAAATGAGCCATTTTACAGGCAATCCAAAAAGTTTCGAATTAGATTTATTTATTTATAAAAAAATGTTATCACTTTGTCAATCTTTAATAAAATAAACAAATAAACTACAAGATCATTTTAAAGTTTGGAAGTCTCTGTAACGGTATAATAATTGCCATCCATGTGTTTTCATGTGTTTCATCGGCATATGACCCATTGATTGCAGATGGCTTGTCAAAAATGGAGGAAATAAAATAAATAAAAAAACTCCCCCAATAGGGAAAAAAAAATCTGTGCTTCAGGGATCAAGGTTAGGGTTCGAAAAAATTGCGATTATGGTTCAGGTAACTTTCCGGAAAATTTATGCTGAATGCCAGTCTGTGTCCTGTCCCCGAAAGTGACCTGCCATGTTTACTCATGCAAGGTTAATACGCAGGTCGAGCAAATAAGCCTACTCTACTGCACGTATGTGTGTGTGTGTGTGTGTGTGTGTGCGTGCATAGATAAGTGTACAGGGGATTGGAGAGTAGAGTTTGTGTGTGTGTGTGTGTGTGTGCCCAGTAGGTGTGGGCAGCGCCACGTCGCCTGCTGCCAGGCTGCCCACCAAACCATCTGACACACATTCACACCTCGGCCACCGTGCCCTCCAGCACGCACAGCCTGTTTTTACCCCGGGAGTGTGTGTGTGTGAGTGTGTGTGTGTGTGTCTGTGTGTTGGGGAGGGGGGGCGCTGGAGTCAGACCAATGTTGTTGTTTGATTTCTATCAACGGCGTTTATCCACCTCCGCCATGGCAATTATAAAACAAATGCATTTTAAATGCATTTACACTTATATACGCCACTCTAACATCTACTCACTGCTTTTTCTACAAATGGATCTATTTTTTCTCCAAAAGGATTTTTTTCCCCCCAGAAAATAGTGAAAGCAGTCCACACACCACTGAAATGTGTGGACTTATCCACTTCAGACAACTGTACGGGACGAATGAAGGACATCAGATCTGGTGGTTGGACGGTGGAGCTGCCACCTTGGAGAAGTTGGGAGGATCATTTTGTAAAGTGAAGATAATGGAGTCAGCAGTGTGGCGCTTAAAAAAATCAGTGATTCGGGATTTCTTTTTTCTTTTCTGCTGCTGGTGGACAACTTTTATGACTTTCCCCAAACAGACCAGCAAATGCAGGCAGTGATTTCAAAGTTTTTTTTTTATATATATATATTTTTTTTATATCAATAATGTCTATACCATGTGTAAGGGTTGTTGGGGTGGAGAACCCAAAATGCAGATATTTTAAATAATTCAGTCTTTAATAAATGACAACAAAAAAATATGGTTTTGGGGGGGAAGTAGACATCACATTTATTCACAGAGAGACTTTCACCAGACGCACGCACGCACTTTATACACTGTGGAGGTAACCATGGAGAACGAGACACAGGTGAGGGTGAAAGGACACAGGTGACACCAATGAGGGCGGAGCAGCCAATCACAAACTCAACACACACAGGAATTAAAACAGAACACAAACACACAAGGACATCATTTGTTATTACATATATATATATATATATGTATATCAGAGATATGTAGATATATAGATATCTTATATATCTATACAGTATTTCATACGTGTGTGTGTCTGTGAGAGACCGCATGTGATTGTACAGCTGCCTGATTGACGACAATCAGTTGCTTGATAATAAACCCTTTTTAAGATTGTCTGAAGTCACACACACACACACACACACGCACGCACACACATCAAACTAGCACATGGACGACAGACTAAGACAAAGACCACCAGGGACAGAGCGAGGCAGACGGGGTGAGGGAGGACACTGTTGTTTTCAGGTTCATGAATATTTAGCAGGACTTGTTGGAGTGAAGATAGAGGTTTGTGTGTGTGTCTGTGTGTTTGTGTGTGTTTTTTTTGTTAGCGCGTGTATGTATTCAAACAGTGTTCCCAAGAGTCTGCAGCTTGTGCGTCTGCTTTGTCTTTGTTTGTGTGTGTGTGTGTGTGTGTGTGAATACACGCCAAAACAGATTTCTCAAGATTGCGTGTGTGCATTTCTGTGTGTATCTTGTGTGCGTGTGTGTGTGTGTGTGACGGACACACGGGTCCTGTGGACACTCACCTGAGAGGACACCTCCACCTCCGAACCCCCTGTCCTCTGTGTGTGTGTGTGCATCTTTGTATTTCAATCTGAGATGATTAGCAGGTCAAACACACACGCATGTCCCACACCGCGCAGGTTCACCTGCATGTGTGTGTGTGTCTGTGTGTGTGTGTGCGTTCGCAGGGGAGGGGGGGGGTCACGAGGAGGGGTCTCCCCAGCATTTTGTCATGGCACACTTGACAAAACAAAGACAACTCACTTTTCTGGTCCTCTGCCACATTTGGTATTCAGGAACAAGTCGGGGCTCTGGCTGCAAGGGCCCGATAACACCGCCTCCCTCCCTCTCTCTCCTGGGCGAGGGGGGGCGAGGGAGGGGTGAGGGAGAGGGGAGGGGGGGGGTCCCTTCACTCCAGACAGACCATGCTATTCGAATGCAAAGCCTCAGCTGCTGCAAATCCACCCCCCCACACTTTCCCTCCCTCCACCCCACTTCTATTATTTCGGCGGATTTCACTGCTATTTTTGGATGGGCGGACTAAGCCGTCCAAGGATCTCCACTGGAGATATGTAATCAAAACCCGGCCACCACCCCGTGTGGCCATTAACATAAAAATTAAAGAATTATATGCCGAGAAAATGGGCAGCGGAATGAATGAACGATTGAATGAATGAATAAATAGACGGATAAAATAAATCTCCACGCTAGCCTCGCTCCCCCCCCCCCGCGCCCCCCGTTTGGCCTCCGTGCTGAGAGAGGAAGTGACAGAATGAGGCGGTTGGTATCTTATTGGATTATTTGTTTGGAAGTGAGTCTAAACAGATGTTTACAAATGACTTACAGGAAGCCACAGAGATACCAACGAGCCGCGAGAGGATTTGCCTAGCTAGCCCCGGCGGCCCCCCCCCCCCCCCCCCTCCCCCCCCCCCGCGCCCCCCGTTTGGCCTCCGTGCTGAGAGAGGAAGTGACAGAATGAGGCGGTTGGTATCTTATTGGATTATTTGTTTGGAAGTGAGTCTAAACAGATGTTTACAAATGACTTACAGGAAGCCACAGAGATACCAACGAGCCGCGAGAGGATTTGCCTAGCTAGCCCCGGCGGCCTCGAGGGGTCGCAGCGCGCTCATGTACGCGTGTTCATTTTTTCTTCTTGAAGTCCAAAAAATCCATTCTGAAGCTCAGAGGGAATGTTGACCACATGCCGAGAGGCAGGAATCAGCGGGAGGGGGTGGGGATGGCGGGGTGATGCAACGCTCTCAAATACAAAGCAGGTGCACGTGCAGACCGTGCTAAGGGTTTTTCATTTATTTTTTATTTTACCAGCTTTAAATGTCTCCCTGTGATGAGAACCTTGCACCATTCATCTGAACTTTTTCAACACACACATCGCGTCATCATCTGCATACTGTGACATTTAGTTTTTTTGGCTGATCCGTGGACCTTGTTAGTGGAGGATGACAGTTGAGACTACCACCGGCGTGAGTCAGTCATATAATGTTCCTCAATTTTGGACTCTCAAAAAATCTTATTTTGAATATAAAAAATTGTCCAACTCAAAGAACTTCGCATTCATGTATGCTTTCTTTTCAACTCTACCATTATTCTCACCCGTGTATTATTTTCTCCATATATCCACCCCACCCCTCAGTCCTTCCTGCGTGCATGGCGTAACGTAGCGTGATGCGGTTTCGTGCTGCTCGCCGTTTTTTTCTGGCCGTGTCATGGCGGCTTGCGATGTGGAAGGTGTTTATTCTGTCAACGATTTGGGCGTTTGCCCAGCTGGCACCGGCCCGGCCCCGGCGGCGCCAATGCCCCACCTCCCCCCCGGGGACCTCGTGGCCTCACAAACTCATGGAAAGGAGGAAAAAATAAAGGCGGGGAGTAGAATAGAGGGAGCAAGACACCTCCCTCCCTCCTTCTCACCTCCCCTCTGCGCCAACTCCACCCCTCCACCTCACGCTGTTGACCAGAGAGCATGTGCAACGTCTGCTGAGGTCCGACCTGCGCGAGTCTGTATCGATGCCAGTCCAAAAGCTGCCACCACCAAGTCAGCCCACCCCCCCTGCAAAAAAAAGTGGGTCGGCTTAGCTCCCACATAATCCCTATTGACTGCCTCTTGCTTTGTCTGCCAATTCCCAGCATTGGATTTGTCTCACTCGATGATGCGCTCCACTCCACTTCTCCCACATTAATCCATACTGTTATTACTTTTCAATACCAACACTAATTATTGCCCTCCCCACAAAAGCCACCCCGGCATTGCCACACATACCGTTTTTTTCCTGGAGGGGGGGGGGGGGGGGTTTTGGGGGGGGGGGGGGGGGGGGGGGGGTTGACAAGAGCGGAAAGGAGGGCGCGAATGAGTTGAGAGCCATTGACGAGAGGCCAAGGATGACGGCGATGGAGTTAATTCCATCCGCTCGCTGCTGATGACTCAACTGCAGAGCGAGTGTGAAATGCAACGTGGCAGCGAGGCGGCGCGAGGACACGAGGCCGCCATCCCAGGGACACGTCCTCCTCTGCTTCTTTTTCAAACTTCAGGCTTTACCTCCATTCTCGACGTGCATGAATCACTGCGGCACACTTATACCCGTCAGTCAAAAATCATTTTTTCCCGCCCCTTTTTTTTCCCGCTCCCTCTGTTGACCAGGGTGAGCGCAGATCTAAGATCAGAATTGCAATAACTTCCTTACAGCAATTAGCTGGATAGACTGAAGCCGCATCACCATCTGCCTCAGTGACAGTGTCTGAATTAAAGTGCTACATCACCTCTGTGCGCTGACAAAACACAACACAACAGAGTTTTCATTAACAGACCTCTGTCGGGGTAATTACATTACATTACATTACGGAGTTTCCATTAGCTTTGGATTGCATTAACTTTAAATATAATGTCGCCACGGAATCGACGAGTTGGCTGCAGGGGTGGAGCTAACAAATGACATTTCTTCCTGTTAAAGTCGATTTTTCTGCACTTGCACTTTAAAGATTATAGATGCTGCAAAGATTAGAAACTACAAAATAAGTTTTAATTCACACGAGCAACGCTTCCGATTGTAGTCTTTTTTTAAAGTGACCACAGATACACCAGGTTCAAACAAGTTTCGCACAAAAGTGTGCGTTTGTGTGCGCACATTGAAAACCTTGGCGTTTACACTGGTAGTATCCAGGGAGGCCCCCCTAAGGGACTCTGACCCGGTTTACCTGGTCTCCCGGAGCTCCCTTGGTGCCCAGGCCTCCTGGACAGGTTGTCCATTTGTCACTGATCCCAGATCAGTCCTGTTAAGCAGCTTTGCACGAGGCCACAGCTCAGAGAAGCTGCTGCCACCGGCCAAGGTGTGTGCGTGCGTGTGTGTGTGTGTTTGTGTGCGTGTGTGTGTTTTTGCTCTGGCCGGTGGAAGCCACGATCCTCAGACTCTCCACATACCCTCACATCGCTGTCGGCTCATCTTTGGTTGGAGCACCAGACGGAGGTCTGTGGACTAACAGAAATTCATTTTCATTAACTTTGGTCATAATGAAATCCTCTAAAGGCCAAACCGAAAGTCTCATCTTAGCTACCTCATGATTGGAAAGAAAGAAATCTCTTATGCTGCATGCTGACCATGAAATGTACACATAGCAGTTGGGAGGCGGATGCTCGTTGTTCTTTCGTCCAACTTTTTCCGCATCACATGATAGTTTCAAACTGAGCTGTGTAGATGAAACGTGAAGCGAGAGAGTGCAGCCCATCTGTCTCAGGCCTGTTGAGTCCTACCTGCCAGAAGACAATCATTGAAAAACTCGGCAGAGTCTCTAATATGTATATTGATCATCTATTACACCAAAGCTGAACAAAAAATGGTTTGCGTTGCTGTTTCATTTTGTGTTTTTCTTCACAGTCACTTTGACCAAAGGCAACTTCCGCGCGGAGACCACCTGTTTTAGTTTGAAAACTGTTTCCAACGTTTAAAAGTGATGCACGATGAAAATGCATGATGAGGTAGCATGTATTCCATTTCCATCCTGCTTCTCTTAGGTATTTGTGTATGTTTTTGTGCTCTGCCTTCGAGCTATGTCGTTCCATCCAAAATATTCACTAAATATCGCCTCTTCTAAGTTATTAAGTACAATTATAGCTATGCTACGTTCAACCACTGAAACAAAAAAACTGGCGGGAAAGCTGCTTTTAATTGTTTCCAACGTCGTCACAACAAGAACTTACTGCCACTTCCTGTCCCATTCCTTTGGCGGGACAAATCACAGCATCTGACTCCGACAACAACGTTTCCTGCGGAAGACCTATTGTGCAAATATGCCTATGCAGGCTTTTTTTTCAACTCGTTACGATGGGCCACACACTATACGTTAGCGCTCGCATCTGGAAAGGCAGGATTCCGCGTGTGTGTGTGTGTGTGTGGCTGTGATGTGTGTTTGCATGGGTGAAGGTTGTGCTTGCGAATGTTGTGTGAATGTGGTTGTATTTGTGTGTCGGAAAAGGGGGTGCGGGTGGGGAGTCAAGGTGCAGCGGAGCAGATAGCTCAGCTCTATGCATACTAAAACCGCCATCGCCACCGGCGGCAAAGATAGAGCTGTGGGGTGGAAGGGAGGGAGGGGGTAGGGGGAGGTACGGGTGGAAGGGGTGTGGTGGGGAGGGGGGGGGGCAAAAGGAAGGAGGGAGCGACATAGCACCCCAGGGAGACCCTTCCTTATCACACCTCTCGGCTCGGTTTATCTGATCGCACACGAGCGGAGGAGAGACGGAGGAGGAGAGGAGGAGGAGGAGGAAGATGAGGAGCCATGATGGTCAAAACCTTCCTCCCCAATCAAAGCCTGTCACCAGGACAACGGATTTGTTTGGCGTGATGTAACGCGGGATGATGTAAGCCTGTGTGTGCTTCGTCTGTTTGAGAGATGGTTAAAACTGCTTTTAATTCCAAAGGTTCCACTCCTCCGGAATTATTGGCGTTCAATTTGCATTTCATGGTTTTTTCCTTCAGTTTATAAGATTTCGTTTCATTTGTTTGTCTTCAATTGAATGCTCCCAATTCTTCTGCGGCCCATTTCCAAATCTGAGGTAACATTTCTGTTTATTACAACTTTATATTGCACTTTTGACTCCAGATTACGGATTAAATTCTTTTTTTTTTCCCCTACCCTCTCACACACACGTCTCCAAATGTGTTGGTTTTCAGCGATAAACTGGATTAGCTGAGGAAAATGCATTGTCACAAAAACTGAAAACCAAAAGTAAAAAAAAACCAAACAGCTCAACGTCAAATATCCACGGTAGCTAAAATGAATGCTGTGGGAATAATAATCCAGAAACATCATGTTCTCACCGACACCATTTTTTCTGCATTTACACAAGTCATCAAATGATAATTCTCTGGAGACTCATCACCACTCCCTGTCTGGCAGAAATAATGTCCAAATATGTCCGTCCGAGGCGTCCTGCTGACACCTCAGGTCTTTCACGTGCGATACAAAATCCAAAAAATATCAGCGTCACGTCTGTGATGTGCCGACAAACCTCCCAAAGTCTGCGGGCTTCATAGTTCATACGGATCTCCCCGGGAATATAATTATTTCTGGGTACACAGTGAACATTTGGAAGTGATCCAAATCCAATTAACAAAGAAGGTTGGTACATGAACCCAAAATGGAAATGAATGTTTGCAATGTAAATACAAATTGGCTTAGAGACGAAACACGACTGTTCAAAGGGGTTCCCAAAAAAAAAAAAGATGAGGCAGAGAGGGAGAGAGAGAGAGATCTGGAACGCAGAATTTGGCTTGGTTGCATATGAAAACACACGTTTGTGTTGTATTGTCATCTTGTGTAGTCTTAAATATTTAAAAATAAAATACAGCACAGGAGAGATGCTCCACTTCCACATTTTCCCATTTTTTTCCCATCTGGGTTCAGTCTGGTCTCATCATCTACAGCCTGGAGGGGAAAGAGGGTGTGTGTGTGTGTGTGTCTGTGTGGATGGGTGTGTGTGTGTTTGCATGTGTTTGAGAGAAGGTTTGGCGGGCCAGTATCTGTATAATAGAGCAGAAGGGAAGCAATATGTGTGTGTGTCTGATTGTGTGTTTGTGTGTGTCTGTGTGCGCGCGAGGGACATCCTCGTCAGCGAGAGGGCCCAGGGGACAGCCCGGCCTCCTCAGCCTCCTCATGATGATTGATGCTGGCAGGCCCCACACGCCCCGACCGCCCGGCTAAATTAAAAGCCTATTTTGTAAAGTTGTAAAGAGAACAGAATGGTTGGAGGGTTGGTGTGTGTGTCTGTGTGTGTGTGTGTGTGTGTGTGTGGGTGGGTGGGTCACAGCCGGGGCGCTCTCCAGTGTCTTTAGTATCATCAACTCCTCAGAGGATAGCCAGAAGGGGGTCTCCTCCAAGCCTGATGCTGCCTGTGTCTCGTTGTCTCCCATTCAAACACACACACACACACACACACACACACAAACACACACACACACACACACACACACATGCACTCAGAAAAACCAAACACACAAAATGTGTAAGTCTTTTTGTGTCTATAAATGATTGCCGAGTGCGGTTTTTAAACACAGATATATGAGTCCTTATTTTCCATTTATTCCCACTTTGTTTGCATATCACCTGATCAAGGCCAAATTTATAGTATTTTTAGTATAAAAGTATCCTAATATAATATCAACATGTCACTTTGTATGAATTATATATAATATTTGTATTTTATGTGAAACTCATACATTTCAATCCGGAGCCCCCGCGGCCTCTTTAGGACACTCACTTGTTTGTAGATCATTTGCAAATCATTTATCCTCAATGTGAATTTAATTGACCCGGCAAACTCCAGGAGGCAAGGAACAAAACACACACACACACACACACACACACACACACACACGCCACACAAACGCGCACACACACACACGCACACACCCTCCCCTCGCTGCCTTTAACCCCATGTCAGACGACCGCCCGCCCAATCTTCTGTTGTTGGCAGCGAGAGGTGAGTGGAGTGACAGGCCAGACACACACACACACAAACACACACACACAGAGACACACAAAGACACACACACACACACAAAGCAGAGGTCAGGCCCGTGTCAGCCGGGAATGGGGAGGCCAGCTGAGGTTAGCACTGCACCATTGCATGGTGCTAATTTGTGTGTGCGTGGGTGTATTTGTGTGTGTCTGTGTTTGTTGTTGTTGTTGTGTTAGTGTTTTTTGGGGTGGGGGGGATGTAAGAAAATCCTTGCAGGTGAACAAGGTTCTCATCAGACACCAACAATCATATAAAAGTCACTTCGATCCCATTTTTGTCTCTAATTGCGCAAGTGCGAAGGTGTTCCTAATAAAGAGGCCACTATTGCTAGTCTGTGGTGCGGATAATCTGTCGGCATTGTCCTCTACCTGTCTTCACCTCCATCGTCCTCCCATCGCCATGGTGATTCCTCTATCGTGGTCAATGTGGCCTGTGGACTTTTGTTGTCATAGTTACGATAAAGAAAAAGAAAAACGGTGATAGAGGTTATGGAATGGTCCCCAATGACCAAGACCAGGGTGTCGGACACGTCCAGCTCCACTCTTACTCGACGGGCCGCAGATGGCCCGCGGGCCGTAGATTGGACACCCCTGCTCTAGAGGATCCCGTTGAGACATATTCCGCTGTATAACACACACACACACAGTGGCCTGTGGTTCTTCATTTTACTTATACATGAACATCTCAGTGCACCACACACACACACACACAGACACACACACACATACATCTTAAACACGCACACACACCTTCACGTGTACACACACATACACACATAATCACACACACACACACACGCCTCCTCCCTCTTGCCAGGCCATTTACAGAGAGGTCATAACCCCAGTGAATGATGGGAATGCTGTGCTGGAACCTATCAACGCTGCCAATATGACCCCCTCCCCCACCCCACCTTATCCACACACACACACACACAGATCTGTCAGTGTATGTGATGGGCAGGAGGTGATATGAAGGCGGAGGGTGAGCGTGTGCTGGTGTGTGTGTTTTGTAGGAATGTTGTCGTGATCCATTTCTCTGGGAGAAGTGTGGCGTGTCGCGCTCATGCTCACGCGTGTCGCATGCTGCATTTGGGCAGGCGTGTGCTGGTGGGCGTTTTTAGAGTTTCTGCATCTGTGTGCATCTGCAGGCGAATATCACTGTCTCTCTGAGTGTGTGTGTGTGTTGTTATACAGGGGACTATGTCTCAACAGGATCCTCTAGAGCAGGGGTGTCCAATATAAGGCCCGCGGGCCATCTGCAGCCAATCGAGTAAGAGTTGAGTTGGACGTATCCAACACCCTGGTCATTGGGGACCATTCCATAACCTCTATCACCGTTTTTCTTTTTTTTTTTATCGTAACTATGACAACAAAAGTCCGGTCTTCCTGCTGATTGACAGGTGGACTCAAAAGTGGACAGAAGGTGGAAGCTCGGAGGCATGGAAGTTGGCATAAATGCACAAACTTGCTTCCCACCCCCCCCCCAAAAAAAGAAAAAAGAGCAGCCATACCATTCATTGTGTGTTTGCGGGTCCTGTGACGGTCCAACCCCATCCCGTCCTCCCGCCCCACC
This sequence comes from Colistium nudipinnis, assembly GCA_016785305.1. Taxonomy (NCBI): domain Eukaryota; kingdom Metazoa; phylum Chordata; class Actinopteri; order Pleuronectiformes; family Rhombosoleidae; genus Colistium; species Colistium nudipinnis. The sequence goes on from JAFBJU010000285.1 coordinate 477,023, forward strand.
ATCCCGGGCCAGATCTGAGGGGCCCCTCGTGTCACCGACAGATGGGCCTCTCACAAAAGGAGCCCCTCAGACGGCCAAGCCGGTCCTCTTGCACACCCGATTAGGCCTCAATGGCAAAGTTAGAATTGATACACTGAGTCTATGGCGATTCAATCAAGAGGCGGACTGGAGACATACACAATGAGCGGGTGGTTGGAAAGTCCTTTACCTGGGGTGACTCTGGTTTTGTGATGGACTTATATCGCAGAGAGGGGAAGGGGATCTTCAGACGGACTGAAAAAGCAACACAAGACAAATAAACACGGTCATACCCCGCAGATAAAAAGGGTATGAACTTTGTGGATTCTGATTTGATTGGAGTCTCAAGTTTTATTTATAGAATGATGTAGGATTTCATTCAGGCTTATTACTTTCTACAGGTCTGGGGTATTACCTTTGGAAATGAATTAAGGATATGAACCGAATGAGCCTTGTCCCAGTCCTGCGCAAAGATTGACAGGTTCACAAAAAAGGCTAAAACACGATGGATTGTGCGATGCCCTATACTTCAAAAGGAAAACATATACCAAATCCCCCATTTGTTTGGGAGTATGACAAAAGTGAGCAAGTGGTTTGCTTTAATAAAGAAAAGTGTTAACAATTACGATTTGAATCATAGTTTTGGAACAAGGTTTTAGATGGTAATGTATTCTAAAGAGTGGGTCAGAGACACAGTTTGGAGAAAAAAAAGCTCATTAATACAAATGAATCTTTTAACCCCCGTTTGAACATCGGGCTGATTGACAGACAGAGGAGATCAATATCTGACTGACACGTGGGTGTTGGTGAGCGACCGATCGAGTGACCGATTGACTGGCAAACCGTCAACACTGACAGACGGACGCACAAACACCGCAAAACACACACAGACACACACATTCACTCAATGACTGGCACCTACTGACTCACTGACCGGCCCGATGAGAGACAGCCAGAGGCGGTTCAGCTGTGTGTGTGTGTGTGTGTGTGTGAGCCGGGGGTTGAACAGACAAGCGGCTGTCTGTGATTAACAATAAATAAGCCAATAAATATTCTGTCAGGACAAAAAGAGGCATGATTAAAAGGGCTGCGAGGCTGCGGTGGGGCGAGGTCAGACTCCGCCCGGGTCGGGAAGTGGGTGGAAGACAAAAGAATAAAAAATAAATCTAAACCGCCAATCACCTCTTGATGTCCTCATTGGATAATAACCGGGCAAAAACGACGTTAAAGTGCTTAAGTGTTGCAGCACACATTAAAATATTGTACCGCTAACACATGAATCTCGTGGATGCCGCAGAGTACTAGCAAACATACCCACAGGTTTTTTTTTTTTCTTTTTTTTTTAAATGGCATATTTAACAATGCTAACAGTTAGCTGGCTTGTTACACAAAATGCTATCGCATGATATCGCCATCTGCACTTTATGTCGCTAATTACAACTCAATATTGGTGACAGCCACTTCTTGTGACCAATATTACCAAGTCAACCACATCACAAGTTTGATTTTATATTTAAACGCAACCAAGCCAGTGCCTAACAAGCTTTTAACTATCATGATGGACCCCTCTGTGGTTGATGTGTGTGGTTACTGACTTAATGAGAACATTTGGCCACATTTTAAAGTAGAGAAAATAATATAATGAAGAACGTAAAAGTGATGGAAACTTATATAAATGAAATTTTGTTAAATCAAAATAATAATAGTAAAATAATCTATAATCAATCAATAAGCAGAAAAAAAAGGGGCCCGGGGGTGTGAATAAAAATTTGGGGATAAAAAAAAAAAAATCTCTGTAAAAGTGCAAAAGTTCATTTTCCAAATGTAGCTACTCAGCCGCTTTTAGTTTGGCCTAATGATGTCTGAAGTTGCATGGTGCAGCTATAATATGATGCGTACAGAAGTGTGTGTGTGTGTGTGTGGGTGGGTGTGCTTGTGCGTGACAGATCTATCCCCATGGTCAGTGTGCATTAGTCAAATATACTCTCCACACTGGGAGTATTGGCAGGGCCAAGCCGATAGGACACCGGGGCCGACAGTAAGATGTATGTACTACAGCGCCACACAGCACACATACACACACACACACACACACACATGCAACGTAATGGATCGCTGTGTGTGTCTGTATCGGGTGTTTCAGCAAATGTTCACTCATGTATTGTGAAGAGGAATATTAGCTGACTCCCCTTTTCTTTCTGAGTGAGTGAGTGTGTGTGTGTGCGGGCGCGCGGTGGTGTTTTTTGCATGTCAGCTAAATGCCATACCTGAATTTTGTCACACCTTTATGCATATTTTTTGTATTTTATTTATTTCTGCGCACCTCAAAGTGAAAACCACCTGAGTGTGTGTGTGTGTGTGTGTGTAATGAATGATACGGGAGCGATATGTGCTGTTTGTCAGGTATGCCAGGCACGTCGGGCCATGGGCGCGGGCCCTATAGAGATGGTTTATCAGCGGAGGTACATATGGAAGAACAGTTTGCCTACGCAGACTCTTCTACCACCCTCCGTCAGAGAGAGGGAGTGAGAATAAAATAAAATAAAAAATCCTTATCAGCTGCCCCCCCCCCCCCCCCCCCCCCCCCCCCCCCCCTGTCCCTCTCTCTCCTTCCACTCTCTATCTCTGTCTCTGTCTTGGAGATATGCTAATCGCTGTGTAAGTATATCCTGTCAAATAATTACCATATATTAAGCTCTACTCATCTTGGCATAATTTCCTCTTCCGCGTAATCGTATTTGGACCCTTTCCTTCTTAATATAAAAAAAAAAAAAAAAAAAAAAGCAGAGGACAGAGGGGGACTTACCTTTGGCAAGTTAATCTGCATTGATTGAATATCAGGCTCATCAGTGTGCTAACAGAATGTGTGTGTGTGTGTGTGTGTGTGTGTGAGGAGGAAAACAGTTCATATTCCAACATGTACTGTGTATACGTACACATGGAACTAGTGTTGAATCTATTACTGTTCGGATTCACCACTGAGATGGGACAAAAATGTAGGTCTGATAAATTGAAGCACCCAAGTAATTTTTTTCCACTTATGAAAGATCTTCTCATCCTCAAAACGGTCTCATTTATTTTTCATAAATAATATGAAATCAGAGAGGAGGAGGAGAATTCGATGTCGTCCAGGAAGAAGCTGCCGGTGAAAGTTTGAATGTCAGATAAATTCATTTCATTTTTTTTTTCTCAATAATTCGGAATAAATCATTCCTACGCCTAGTAAAACAGTCTCATCGCCACTTGGTGTGTTCTGGGTTGTGTTCCATTTCCACACCGCGCGTGTTTCCTGCTGGTGAGTTTGCGCAAACACAAACTCCAGAGTCCTGAGAAGTGGCGGCTCGTTAACTTCATCAGAAACAGATGTGGAGTCCGAAAACCGGTCGTTAACACGTTGCTTTTTTTACCCCGCACAGCTGTTTGCAGGCAAAGCTCGGACAGTGAGAGAAACAAGGGACGCAAAACAATGTCCCCACGTCCCAACAAGTGTACACACAAACTTTGTGTGTTTTATCCCCTTTCCCAGCAAATGATGATCTATATTTGAAATGAATTCATCAACAGCAACGGTGGCAATTGAACCCCATTAAAATCGCAATGGTGTAAAGGCTGCCCCCACGCCCTTGTAGAGGCATGTGCGATCATCAGCTCAATCAGGTGTGTGTTGAATTTGTGTGTAATTTACGTGAGGGATAAGCGGCTCTCGGCAGCTTTACATCACACCTGGCATAAAACACACACAATGATGCCTGAGCTTCAAAAGACCCTTCAGAATTAACTCAATTCACCACAATCTGCGTGTATGTGTATTAAATATATATGTGCGCGTGTGTGTGTGTGTGTGTTAAGTATCCTTAAGTGTGTCTGTGTGTGTGTGTGTGTGTGTGTCTGGGGATGGCGACATTGGTGCCCTGTGCTCTCCAAAGAAGCATCCATCTCCGGGGTCCTTTGTGTTGGGAGGAGCAGCCAAGGTCAGCCGCTGAAAGAGCTCTCTTTGTGTGTGTGCGTGTGTGTGTGTGTGTGTGTGTGCGTGTGCACGCCTCGCCTCCATGTTGTAACTCAGTAACAGAATCCTTGGCCTATTAATTGGCCTGACAATGATAAAGGAAATGAAAGTGGATGCTATTTGTCTCTAATGCAGCCACACTCATATTAGCCCAAAGACAAATGGACCCTGTTTTCCCACTTGAGCTACTCTAATTTTAAAAAAGAACCCTCTGAGGGTGTTGGTGTCCCTGTGTGTGTGTGTGGACAATGTGTGTGTGTGTGTGTGTGTGCATGTGAGGTGTATGTGATTGTATGTGTGTACTTTTTATTTGAAAAAGAAAATGTTATTCTCATGAGCATCTTTGTTGTGCGGTGGGATATGATGAATGTCAGCACTGGGTTGTTTGTGTGTGTGTGTGTGTGTGTGTGTGTTTGCATATGCATTGTGTTTCTATATGTTTAAACATTCATGTGTTTGTCTTTATTATTTGTGTGCTTGTGAGAGCCTGTGTTTGTGTGTAAGAAAAGGAGAGAGCGAGAGAGAGATAAAGGGAGGGCGGTCAACACCTGGTTATACCTGAGGTCAAAGGTCAAGGAGAGATTGAAGCCTGAAGCGGGCAGCCGGGTGATGAGTGAGGAGGCGTGGAAGATGTGATGGGGGGGGGAACGGCCTTTATTCTGCTCCCAAATAGACTATTGTTAATGTTGTCTATGACACGTGCCCTTATCGCACACACACACACACACACACGCAGACACACACAGACACACAATTTGATGTTTCCTGTGGCTCTCACAGATACAACCTGAGCGTTTCCATTTCCAGCCAAAACCTGTCTCTCTGTCTCCATGAGGTTTTTGTATTTGAACACAACACCTTTTATTTAAAGTGTCAACTTAAATCCCCAACATGTAAATAATAAATGAAGAAATTCACTTTTTCACATTTTTTTCAGAATTTGAATTTAATTCAATAAGTACAACTAAAATCCTAAAACATAGAACACTAATGTAGAGAAGTAGGAGGCTAGCACTTGTAGTAACGTTTGAATGGGATGGTGCGTTAATTCTAGAGCGAAAAGTAACGAACGTGTATATTTTTATAACAACTGAGACTGCATTCCAGAAAAAATTTAAATATTTCAATTCCTCCATCATTAAAAAAATGGGTTTGTGTATTAGCTATCGGCCATGTAGGCAAGAGTTAATCCAGCGTAGCCTTTTAATAACGTGTTAAAAAAAGAGCGTTTAACGTGCTATTAGCATCAGATCACGCTAACCTCCCCCAATTAAACTAAGCACATTTTTTTGAGATTTTCGTGAACAGGTCTGGACACGCAGTCATTTTATTTAATTTTTTTCAAAGCAAAAGGACTTTTCTTGCACCGTATTATTATTTTTTTTAAGTAAACAAGAAATCCAGCTGAGCTCTTCCATCTTGTAGGAAAACCTCCCGCCCCCCCCCCCCTCCTCTCTCTCTTCTATTTGAATGTGAGCAATGTGGCCAGAAATGGGTATCCGCCCCTCCTCTCTCTCTTCTATTTGAATGTGAGCAATGTGGCCAGAAATGGGTATCCGTGTTTAAGTGTGTGTAAGGCGTGATAAGGGAGAATGGGATCTGATAGGGCATGATAAAATACGTGGGCAACGGCTAGGTGGATTTTTATGTTTCTCCCGAGGAGCCTGCGCCAGGATGCTATCTCCAGACTGGGAAGCCATGTTTCCTGGCCCCAGGGAATCACCCCAAGCACTGGTTATACTGGGTTTGTGACCACTTTTTTTTTTTTTCTGCTCCACGCTGGCCGGATCGTTCCCAAACCATTTTTCAACGCGGCGGCTTTTGTCAGTAAACAACTTTATCTCTGGGGGATATGGGTTATTCTCTCCAGCATTATCTATGTTATATTATCACCTTTCATTATCTTCGGGCTGAAAACCCATATGGCACGTGATAGCCGAGTCCTGCGCGAGTGTTCGGAACAAGATTCTCCGTCTCAGGCAGAACGAGGATCAAAAAAGGTGCGTTTTTCTCACAAAATGGCGCAAAAGATCCAGGTAGAAAAAAAACAAAACACCGGCAGTGGATTCCATTTATTGACCATTTTATAGAACAGATTTTTGTAGTTATATATAAACTGTGTACCTACCTAGCTTCTTTTTTTTTTACCTACCTAGCTTTTTTTTTTTTTCACTTTTTTTTTTTTTCTGCTCCACGCTGGCCGGATCGTTCCCAAACCATTTTTCAACGCGGCGGCTTTTGTCAGTAAACAACTTTATCTCTGGGGGATATGGGTTATTCTCTCCAGCATTATCTATGTTATATTATCACCTTTCATTATCTTCGGGCTGAAAACCCATATGGCACGTGATAGCCGAGTCCTGCGCGAGTGTTCGGAACTAGATTCTCCGTCTCAGGCAGAACGAGGATCAAAAAAGGTGCGTTTTTCTCACAAAATGGCGCAAAAGATCCAGGTAGAAAAAAAACAAAACACCGGCAGTGGATTCCATTTATTGACCATTTTATAGAACAGATTTTTGTAGTTATATATAAACTGTGTACCTACCTAGCTTCTTTTTTTTTTTTTTTGCTTCTTTGGGCCGCAAATGCACCAGACAACATCTACACCATTTGTGCGTCTCTTTAGACATTTTTCAGTGAACTTAAAATATGCAAGTTTTTTCCTAAATGATTTTCAAAAATTTTAGGATATTTTTGATTTGGACGTTTCACTGGGAAATAGCAGCTGTATCCTGATGTTTCATCCCGCCATGATGCACAATAATAGCACAAAGCAAAAAAAAAAAAAAAACCTGGACTTTATAAATACTATTCATAGCCTTTACCTCTACGTTCCCCACCTTCCTCCGTATTCTATCTCTTTTAAAAGAAGAGAATAAGCTGCTCTCAACGCAACAAACACTTTTCTTTCATTGTACCTTCACCTGCTCCTTGCTCCTTCTCCCAGAAGAGCCCACTTCAGGAATATAAGAAGCATTTCATGTCGTCCAACATACAAATAACAGACATACCGTCGTGTTCCACTCCACTCGGCATCTTTAGTGCATTTGGCGCTATTTACAGGGACGTGTATATATAGTAGAGTATTTTATACCTGGATTCCCATAAAAAAAAAAAGACTAAATCCACTGTTATGTCACACAATAAGCAGGTTAATGTGCGTCACTGAACAGAGGCGGCTTTGTCTATATTTGGTCAATCTCAAATTTCTATTTGATTCAACTTTAGAGGAGGAAGATGCGTTGCAACGTCACGTAATAATGTATTATTATTATTTTTTTTCTCAAAAGGAAAAAAATGAATATTTAGATGGTGTTGACATTGTAAACCACATTTACGTGTTATTGCCCGAGGGGGTCTGAGGTTGAGAGCCCTGCTGTGCGGTCTGCTCATGACCCGAGGTGTTTCAGCCCCCCCCCCCACCGGCTCCACGCTCCACGCTCGTTGCTGGACTCCGTGTCTCATTTGAATGTATTGATTGGGCCATCTGTAAGCCATTTATCTCCTTCAAAAGACCGTTAAAGTAGGCCTCCCCACCCCTGGGCCCGCCCACCACTGTTCCCCCCCGGACTGGAAGAATATACCCGCAACCAAAAAAGACACACACACACACACACACAATGGACCAAACGTCTTCAAATGAAAAAAAAAAAAACCCCACCTTAAAACAAATAAAAGCCGAGGCAGCCACGACGACTGGCGATTTGAGATAAGGGGGCCACAGGAAACACACGGGGGTCTCGCTCTTCATTTTACTCTTCCTGAATTTTCCCGCCAAATAATGAAAGCAATTATTGCATTCATCCAGTGAATAATGCCTCCTTCACAAAATAATCTGCTTATCTGGGGGGTTTGCCTCGGTGGCTTCAAGGGTGCCTGTGCGCCTGGGTATCTGCCCATCAACAGAAAGTGCACCCTGATGTCGCCGTTGCAGGGTTCCTGGCACATCTGCCGGACCCTGATATTCTTGGAACACGGGTCCACGTCATCATGATTGACTTATTCCTGACATTCCCAGCGGTGGAGCCCCGAGTGGAGGATTACCCTCCAGCGTTGGGCCGCTGCCCACCCTACAGTAAAGACCCTCGGACGCGCACACAGCAGACGCATGAAAAATCAAACTCGCAGGCAAACTGTGCGTCTCCAAACAGACGTTTGTGTCTTTGTGCTTTGCACCTTTTTACTGCCTCTTTGTTCCTCTCCTTTTGTCTCCTGTTCTTCATTCAAATCTGTTCTCTCCTCTGACCAACCCGTTGGCAGGCAGCCATTTGCCAGACCGAGCAAAAAAGAAGGATGGATACGGAGGAGGAGGAGGAGGAGGAGGAGGAGTGGAGAGATGCAGGGAAGCATGGAAGGGATGAGAAAAAAACGGAGAGAATAAAAAAATAAAAAATAAATGGCAGAGTCCATGGCCTCTCCTCGGCTTCCTGCCCGGCTGCGAGTTAACATTTGAAATGTCTGCGCTCTGACAAGGTGAGGGGTGGCGGTGGCCGTCCAGCGGAGGCGCCGCCTCGGCGTGTAAATACAGGCCACGGACAGATGGTGGAAAAATCCAAACCATACGGAGCATATGCACATGGGGGGGGGGGGGGGGGGTGTTCATCATGATAGGGGGGGGGGGGGGGGGGGGGGGGTTGTAAAAAGGAGCCCGGGGGCGCGAGCCGAGGAGCGGCGCCCGTTGAGGCTGGCGCGAGGACTACAAAGCCTCCGACGCTGGCACCACCGAGGAAGAGGAGGAGGAGGAGGAGGAGGAGGAACTGAGAGAGCGCAGAACTCTGGGAAGTCTCCAGAAATCACAGAGCTGGACTTTGAGATCACAGGATCCTGTTGAATATTTATAGTCGGGCACTGACAGGACACAGGTGAAACTAATGAGCCAATCACAGTTGGGGAAACTCCACACAGACAGGAAGTAAAACTAAAGACGGACACACGAGGAGGGTCACTACAAAATAAAACAGGAAGTAGAGTTGGATGAGAGCAGGAAGGAGAGTATGAATCCACACATTATTATTTGGGCTTTAAAACGTTTTAAACAGGTTGTAAGCTTTGCAATTAAAAAAAAAAAAAAAAAAAAATGTTTTGCTTTTAATCAATAATCATTGTGCTTCATGTCATTTGCATCAAAACAGGTTCGGTTGCAGCGGTGAGGTGGACTCGTTATTGTAGGAGAGTATTATTACTATTTAATCTAGCATGAAATTCAATTTTTTTTTTTTTTTTCTTCTGAAAATTCACTCAGTTGATGGGAACAGGCACACTCATTGTAGTTGACAATTCTCCCAGGTGTCCCTTATCTTTCGAGCCCAAGGTTGTTCACTTTGGCCTCACTGTTGATGTGGCGCCATTGATTTTTTTTGATTTTTTTATTTTTCCAATTGGAAGTTCTAAAAAAAATATATATATATATATCCAATGGCTTATGGGGTTAAAGTGGATGCAAGTTATATATTTTTTTCTTTATTACTATTATTGTTTTGAATATTATACTTTTTATGAAGCTTTACACATTTTCTTGGTCTTTACAGACTACAGGATAAAAAAAAAAATCTGAGGGGAAATCTGAAAGTGATGGCTCATGCTGACAGACATGGATGTGAGAACATGACACGTAATTATGAACGTTGATAATGAACTCCAGTTCTCCAGTTAATTAGTAAATGAAAAGGAGATTATATAATTTCACTGTGGAATTTGCTTTGTTGGATTGAGTGTTTTGCACAGTCATCTGTATCTTATTTTTTATTTATTATTTTTTATTTTTTTATTTATTATTCTAGACTATTTAAGGCCCTTTTATACCTTAAAATACCAAAAATACTAGAATAATTCAATAATAAATCGAATTTGGAATGCACATCAAGGCCTCAACCCTTGTCCGTCGTTTCCCACGTCACCAAGGTCTCCGCCCATCTCTTGATTACACGTTTATTACACATTTCATGACACAACATACCCCGCAAATGAACCTCGAGAAACCCCCCGTCAGTATTCACAGGTCAGATGAAACGATTCAACCACCATCGCGTCCTTAAAAAAGAATACAAAAATAAAAAAATCAGGACAATGATGTACAAGTGTATCTTATCCCAGTGTGTGTGTGTGTGTTTGTATGTTTGGAGCTATAAAGCCGAGTTGGACGCTGGCCATGCGGACGGGCCTGTGCGGAGTTACACGGCGCGGCGTGGTCGTTCATCTTCCCCCTGTCAACCCCGGCGCTGCAACGACGCGGGGGCTTTCGTCATAGACGTGTGCACAGGGAAGGCGTCCAGTGTCCACGCACACGGCTGACATGTACTGACTCACTAACTGTACGCACACACACACACACACACAAAGACACACAAACGCGCAATTTCTTTTTCTTGGTGGTGAAAACCTTATTTATGCCTTGTTCCATCTTCCTATCACGAGTCCATCACACCTCAAACCCAAACGCACACACACACACACACACACACACGCGCACACACATACAGTCCTTTCTTTCTTAGACGGGTCTGTACACGACTCCCTGGCCGCAAATCCGTCAGTGGGATGGATGAGTGTCTCCAGCCCATTCATCATCTGCCTTATCCGCCACCCTCGCCACTGTTTTTATATCAGCCAGCAGCCACTCTGACAACTGATGGCCCTCTCTCTCTCTCTCTCTCTCTCTCCCTCTTTGTCTCTCTCTCTGTCTTCCTTTCTTTTTTTCCACCACCACCCCCGAAAGTCTTTCGCGTGCCATTTCTCTCCTTCTTTTTTTTTTTTTTTTTTTCTTCTCCATCCCCAGTGCCCCACTTGCGGCGCATGTTTGCGGGCGCCGGGTGCACGCATTTTTTTCTTCTTCTCCGCTTCCCAGATCTCGCCCTAACCCCCTCCTCCCCTCTCCCTCTCTCCTCCCTCTCTCTCTCTCTCTCTCTCTCTCTCCCCTCTCATCTCTCCACGTGCCTCTCCATCTATCTATCTCTCTCCTGTGCACCGTTGGGACCCGAGTGGCACCTTCAGAGCGGGCCGTAAAAAGGCCCTATAAAAAGCCCCAACACAGGGAAGAAAGGGTAATGATGAAATTTAACTGCTCCTCCTGCTGCACCTGGGGTCTGGCCCTGTGTGTAGTGTATGTGTTTGTGAGTGTGTGTGTGTGTGTGTGCACAAGGCCTGGGCACTGAACCGGAACTGCCCTGCGAGAGGGAAGGGGGAAGGGGGGGGGGGGGGTCAATGTCACGGCACCGCCATGAGAGTTATCGCTTTTTAAAGACGCACTATAGATTTTGTGGGGGAACTCATTTACACCGGCATAAAAATGGAAGGTGGCAGGGGAAGTTTAAAATCTAAAAAGGACGAGGGACTGGGAGACCGGGGAGGAAAATGGGGTTCGATGGCTTGAGTGGCCTCACTGGTGTGATACCGATTTAACCCTTGGCGGAGGAGGATGGACACTGCCAGTTTTTTTTTTTTTATCCCTCCTTCCTCAGGCCAACCGAAACCAAAAGCAAACGTAGGTGGATGGAGTCGGTGTTATGGGTTTGAAGTTGAAGTGCCGGTGTCTGCTCAGATGTGGCTCTGGGTTTATGGCGGTGTACAGTATATGTCTATAAAATCCATACAGAGTTATGTCCACCGCAGCTGCCAAAACAGCGCGTTGTTAAACTGATTCATGGAGTGTGTCGCCTCCACATTTTTTAATGTTTTATTGATGCAGGAGTGCCATAACATCAATGAATAGATCCCGTTAAAAATCGAATGGCCGAGCGCGTTTGTCGGTGCGAAGGTCCATTTTTTTTCTTTCTGGATCCTGTGTGTAAACGCGGTTGCATCTCCGGGCCCCAAAACTATTTTCAGTGCGGCTAGCGGCCGGGGCCAGGCCCCCTCCCCGGGCTCAGATGCCGGCTCACCAGCCTCCGCGGCCCTCCCCTGCCTCCCACCTGTCCCTGGCTGCGAGCCTCCCCGACTGGCCCGCTGGCGTGGAAAATCGGGGGCCTTTGATGGGCCCTGTGGGGCCCGGAGGAGGGGTCGGCCCCGGGTTTGCGGTGAGGATGAAAGCCCCGGGAGCTGACTGACAGGGCGTGACACGGCGAAGGCGCGCAGCCCGGACCTGGCAGCGTCTCGCTTCCGGCAAACCGCCAGCCAGGGCGGGGGGATCCAGAACTCCACGTAAAGAGCTCATGTGCTTGTGCAAAGTCCTCCGTCCGGTTAGAAAACTGCACAACGCGTGGGATCAAAAAAAAGGTTGCACTTAGTTGCTTAATTAGTCATGGGTGTGTTTTGGGGCATAACCGCCAGTAAAACCCCCAGTCACAAACCCCTTTAAAAAGCCAGCTGCACTTGCACATTGGCGGACGGCCGTGATGTTTGCGGGTGTACCAGGTTGTTACAGAAAACCCTTCTCTGCAGGGGAAACGAGCAGAAAAAAGTACACAAATGGGGTTGTGTGCGTGTGTGTGTAACAAGCAGAGCTTATGTGTGGTGTAGTCAACTTTGGGGGTGTAAAAAGCCTCAAAATAACATTGAACCACCACATCACTGACTTCAGTTTTTTTGGGGTAAAATCAAAACTTGTTTGTGGACCACAACTCCAATTTTCCACGAAAAATAAAGTCACCATAGGAGCTCAAAATGGTTGCGAGAGCGTTTTCTATTCAAGCGTGTGAAGGATATGGAAAATGACATCTGCTGTCTGTCAGTGATGGGATGTAACACTTTACACTACTTTTCATTCACTACTAGAACATTTGTCTCAACGTCCTTATGAGACGTTCCAACCTGTAAATAAATGGATAAATAAGAATCTTTCCGAGAAATGGATCGCGGCTGTTTGCCGCAACATGGTTTTCATATTTTTTTGTTGCTCTGCTAACAGTCCTAGAAAGTGTACGTGAGCAAGGGAGGTAGATTTTAAGCTCTGGCAACAATTGTGACACAAAGTGCACGAGCAGTTAGACCAGACATGATTAATCTTTGGCATATTAATCCTGAGGAGAACACAAATGTGGAGTTTCCAATGATTACCCCTGTTGTAGAGAGTGAGCAGATATTTTGACTTGAGGTGGACCTCCTTAAGTCATTTTTCATCTAGAACCTTGAGTTGTGCGGTGAGGCTAACAGGCTAACAGAGAACCCATGCGCAGTGATACTTTTTCATATTTACAGGATTAATAACTGATGAGTTTTATTTTTTTAATTTTGCCAAAATAAAACACTTGCACGCAGTCTGCGTGTAATGTCCACCTTGCCAATGCAGAAACCCGGGGAAACATGTGCCATGCATAAATTACTCCGAGTTCCTGCAAAACAGCTTATTGCTAAAAGGATTAGGGTGACACACATATAAACAACACAAACATGCTAATCCTCATTAGCACTGCTGAAAGCCCCTCTGATGCAGTGGTGGAGACGGGAGGCATGTAGCCAGGCAGGATGGTGGGTGGCAAAAAAAAAAATCATGCAAATGGTGATGGGGGGGGCGGGGCTGGAGTATGGAGTGTATATTTATACACACACAGAGTAAACACACAGACAGGTTGTGCGCTTTCCAAACATTGGAATAGGCGGCGATCGATGGAGGGCGGGAGCGCGAGTGATGGGAGGAGTCCAGGAGGAGGAGCAGACGCTGACCTTCAGCCAACAGTGCTGGCACACACCGCAGGTTCCCTCTTGGTTTTTTGGATCTGACAATTCCAATGTAATAACAGATAAATAGAGAGGGCTCGTCAGGCCACAAAGGCAAACAGCGCCCGCCTGCCAAAGGGAACAGAGGGAGTCAATGTAGAGAGAGCGAGAGAGAGAGAGCTAATGGCTGACATCTGGCATCGCTCGCCCCCCATCTGAGCCCTCCACTCCAGCCCCATACTGTCACGTCGAATGATAAAGCAGAGAGATTGCCTCGGAATCGGAGCGCTTACAAAAAAATAAATAAAAAATCCCCCGGCCTGCCCCGGAGGCCCGGGCGGCGAAGAGCCTCTCCTCCGTCGCTCACCGGTTAATGTGCCAATTTGTTTTCCGCGGTGCTCCAAGGAATGAATTTATGTCCGTGTTGCGCGGGCTGTGGGCAAATACTAATAAAATGATCTTTTGCTGAAACTCACTTAATTGGCCACAGTAGGGACGGAGAGGAGGAGAGCTGGCCTCCGCTGAGGCAGTTAGATGTTCATAAAAAAAAACAAAACCCTGTGACTTCCTGTTTTATACGCCGCCCTCCCGTCGCTAATCAAACGGCATAACACGCGCACATCCCATAATGTACCTCCATCACATCCTCCAGCAGAGATACTGAGACATACTCGACTCCTTTTTTTTTTATCTTTAGTTTAATTGGTTATTTTATTTTTATATTTTTTAATTTTTTCATGGTTCCCCTGAGTTATAATAAACTCAAACTCACCAAAGTAAGTGACATTAATAAAAATATAGATAAAATAGGAGCACAAAATCACAAAAAAGTCCAAACTTATTGTTGCATACACACCCATTTTATTTGGAGGGTTTTGATTATTGGTAATATGGTTATTATAGAAATAGAAATTATATTAAGTGAAACAAATGGCAACTGACATTATTCTTCAGAATATTTTAATTAATAATTGTTGCTGTGAAAATGTGCAGAAGCTAAAATAATAGCCTAAATTTGCATTTGCATCTTTTTCTAAAAGATGATTACACCTGACTCTTTTGCCACTCAAAGATGTGTACAGTGGAAAACGTTGTGGGACATAAAACCCCAAATAAAAAGTTAGCTGAAAAATGCTAAATGTCCATTAGCAACAAAAAATACAGTTAAAAAACAACTCAGCATATATAAATATATGCAAATATTACGCTAAAGCTTTAAAAAGTCAACAATAACTGTGTGTTATCTATTTATTTGATGAACTGAGTTATTTAGGTCAAGTTGAAAGGTTAAATTATGACCCCGTCCGCCTCTTTGTATTCTTTCATTCCACGATGCTAAGTCCCAGTCGTCTATCTCACCCCGTCTTCACCACCCGGTGATTTCATGGTGGAGAACCAGTGCAGTCAACCTTCAGGCGTGGAGCATATTTTTTGCAAATTAAATACTGCGTATGGCCCACAAATCTGTTAATCACCAAGTTGGTAGACATCGCTAACAGAAACTGGGAAAAGAGACAAGACAAAAAAAAAAAGTTGAGGAGGAGGAGGAGTGATGAGGAACGTCTTCGCGGAGGTGAAGAGAAGATCTGACGGAGCGAAGGGTGGGATAAAAGCAACTTTGGCTCCTGTTCCCGTGCCAACGCTGAGCCGAAGCTAGCGGAGTCCTACCAAGGGGATGCTCTCCGGAATCTGGCCACACACTAATTACTGGAGGTTTTTTGTTCAGGAAAATTATCTCCATGTCCATTGCTGCATTTCACAGCACATTAGCCGTGGAAATCCTAAAAACCAATAAATAAGGCTGAAATTGTTCATCGCGGTCTCCGCTGATTGTCTCGCTTGCTTTCTTTGTCCTCCCCCCCTAATGCCAAAGAAACTAAGAGCCCCATTTCCTTTATTTGGGAATTCTTTCTGCCCTGAATAAAAAAAGGAGACAAATAAGGCTTTGTTTGGGGCAGACTGTGAGGTAGCGATAAGCCGTCAGTATTGATGCCAAGAAATGTGGAAAAAGCATTTTTAGCCTTTTTAGTGCTGTCATACAGTACACACATACCTATTCTAAATATATGTGAGTCCATGAAATTAGGAGGAATTATGCTGAAAAGAAGCAATTTCTCTTTATGAGTGTGTGTGTGTGTGTGTGTGTGTGAGCGCACTTTGTGAATCTGTACATACATACATGTATATATGTTTATAAATGACTGAAAGGATCCATTGATGTTGCATCTGTGGGCCACAGGAACACGTGAGGATGTGTATAGCACTGTAATATATAGTATATAGCGTAGCTGTACATACAGAATACGTGAAGATGTAAAATTAGTGAATTAATGTGCAGGAAAAAGCACATTCATCATGAAAATGATCATAGCCAAGAATTTGCCAGTCAACCGTCACACACAAGCATATTTTTTTGGACCAATAGAACAGGAATTATCACCAGATCAGCGCAGGAGGAATTTTACAACTTGCATAAAAATGCAGTGATTTAGTTCATCACAGCCTGTGATCATGCGTCACATCTAACTGTACATAATAACTGTATGTAAAAAAAAACTGAATATAATAAATACACAGCAGGTGATGTGAAAAAATGTGTAAATGCAAGTGTGCTTAGCCTTAACAGAGTGAACGCACACATAATGTCAGGGTTTTGATTGTTCTCTCATTTGCAAATTTCTTTTTACTATACTACAGTGTATTTATCTGACATTTACACCATTCAGTGAAAAATATATATATTTTTTTAACCACATTGGATATCCAATATTGTTCCATAAAGTATGGCCCTTTTTATTAGCTTTAGACTTACAGAGCTGGAGAAAATTATAGAAAAGTATCACATTTCAAATGGATATAAACTGAACTAGAAATGACGATGAAGAACACTGAAATCCACGCTGCACTGAAACATTCCGTCCACACAAGTCGGACATACATGACTTATCGTGCCGTCTTCTCCACGAACACGTCAGCGAGCACGGACGTCTAAACCCTGGAGGACGGGTCATCAGTTAGTGACAGTAAGTGGGTCAGTCCACTCTGCACGATGCATGGGTGGGCGTCCAGACCACCGGGGCCAGGACACACCCAGGGGATGAGCAGGGAAGACACCAATGGGTGTGTGTGTGTGTGTGTGTGAGACAGAAAGAGAGAGAGAAAGGGTGGGGTAGAGTTTAGGAGATGTATAGAGGTTCTATACCCAAATGACAAGCCCACTGGTCTCATGGCAAGGCACAATTAATGACCCGTGCCAACATTACAGGATGAAAAATCCCCACTGTCCGAGCGCGGCCCGCCCCGCCCGGCAACTGGAATTCTTCATTAGCTCCGGCGATGGAGGAGACGCTGTGAGGGATTGTGTGTGTTTCGTGTTTAGGCCGAAACAAGGAGAAAATAGAATAGAGTAGAATGTTGCATGTTGTGTAGCTAGAAAAATACCTGCTACTTCTTGTCCAAAAATGTAGCCAATGTTCTCACATTCCGAGTGGAAATCATTGTACATTTATTTGTTATGCAGATGACCCAACGGTTTGTATCTTAGTTGGTCCCTATTGATTTTTTAGTGATTATGATAAGCTGTGGCAACACAATTCTCACAAAAGGGGGTTCTCGATGAGAGGCCAAGTTTTTAGCAACTTAGCAGTGATTGAGAAAATAAAACTGAACGGCAACAAACAACCGTAAAAAAATTCTAATATTTTTTTGTTTTTCTTTGAAAAAGAGTATCAGAGAAAATGTGAGGGTGGAATTAGGGTTGTGGAAATGTGTCAACCTGAATTTAAAGCCGGTAAACGAGTATTGAATGTCGAGTTTGCATCGATATCAGTTGAAAAATGTAATGCACATTTAATGTATACCGTACAGCACTATTAACAGCCCCCTCTTTGGATTTTACATTGTTATTGTGATTGTGTTTGGTGTATTGGAGGAGGAGGGTGTATCTGTAGTCTCA
Source organism: Colistium nudipinnis (assembly GCA_016785305.1). Lineage (NCBI taxonomy): Eukaryota > Metazoa > Chordata > Actinopteri > Pleuronectiformes > Rhombosoleidae > Colistium > Colistium nudipinnis. The sequence continues at coordinate 494,593 of JAFBJU010000285.1, forward strand.
AAATAATCTTGGATCAGCCTCGGTTGCTAATTCCTGTCACAAAATGTTCCCACACTGCATTTAAGCTGTTCCAGAGTTGAGTCCCGTGCACCAGCAGTCCGGACTCCACAGGACCACCACGGTGCATCATCCAAATTCTCACCTCGTCATTTTAACAAACCACAGTGACAGGGATAGACAAATTGAACCAATCTGGAGCGTGGAAATCGCTCTCAAAATAACAACATGCGGATGTAGAAATGTATTATCCTCACCCTCCAAATCCAATTTATTTCATGCATATCTTACCATCTAAATTGAATACAGCACATAGCTTGTGCCGGGAAAAAAAAAATCACTTTGAAAAGACTGGTCCTTATCTTATCCGTGTGGCCTATCTTATCCGGAGCATCTCGCTTTCTAACCAGGCCGAGGCGTCAGAGTGCGCACGGCTCGTTTTCACTGCTCCACTCACACGAGACGACGACGTACCATATTCACCAAAAAAAACACACTGGAAGTTTTTGAAGAAGCCTCCCCTCAGTGATAATTGACATTTATGAGGTTAACACATTTTTAATTAAGGGCAATTATTTGATTATAAAGTGCTTTCAATTACCACGTAGCCAGACATACTTAGTTAAAATATTGGGCCCCATTGCGAGAATGTGACAATTTGAGAAAACCATCATTGACGATCTGGAAAATACAAAAAATAAAAAAAGATAATTGTTAAAAAAAAAAAAGAATGATCTCGCTGTGGCCAGCAATTCATAAAAAGTTAGGCGGGCTTTCTGACAAATGAAAATCTTAATCAAATTTGAATAATTGTTTGTTAATTAAATGGAATTTGCAGCAGAGTCTGGAGGTTCCATTTTGTGTGTCAAATGTTCACTATGACTTTAGATTTACAAGTAGCCAAAACCTTTAACTAAATCAAACGGTTCCCAGGCCTCCCAGGCCGGTGCTGGGCAGGTTTCACTGGGTGTGTGGTGGGACGGTTTGCGGGGGGCGACTGCTGTGTTTTTTTTCTGTTTTCCCACAGTAAAGGCTTCACAGCTCAGTCCAGCAGGTTGTTCAGTGATCTACCTCAACACTTCCTCTCTCACACTCCTGCCCGACCTTTTCCTCTTGCTCCCACACTCCTCCGCGACCTGACGCACTCATTATTCACAACCGTCTCCGAAAAAGACTTAAAACAAAAAAGCTTAATAATAAAAACAGTGTTCTATCAATGGATTAGCAGGTTATTCCTCGTTTAAATGTTTTGTTGCTCTTTTGTTAAAACGCTTAAATAAACGGATGATCTAATGGTAAATGAAAACCCCTAACTTTTTTAAAATGGCTAGAAAAACGTTCCCGCCCTTTCTTTTTTTTTGCGTATTTAAGCTATTAATTTGTTAGCGCACCGACGTGGAGCCATGTAGCATTCCACACAACTCAGGCCAACAATTGTCATGCAATTAACCGGAATTAATTAAAGCTTCATCAGTCACATACAGAATAAGTGATTATTGTTGTATGTGGGGCTTGTAGTTTGAGGCCCGTGAACGTTCCCCGGAAATAACTGAATGGACACTCCAACGAGACGGAGAACTGAAAAAAAAAAAAACAGACCAAAGTTCCTTCTGTCACTCCATTAAACAGGAGCGTCCCCCCCACCTCCTCCCCCCTGGTCCCCCCCCCCCCTCCTCCTCCCCTCATTTCCTACCTTACCTCCCGAACACACACACTCCTCCACAAATCCCTTCATGCCAAACTCACTTAAGATTAAGCATGTGTGAAATTGAGGACTTTTGTAATACACATGCCCCCTGTGCTCCCCACGAAGGCAAACACACACACACACACACACACACACTTCTTTGCGGGAATAAAAACAGAGTCAGTGATAAATGAGTAAGCAGCAGATAGGAAGTGATTGGGTTTTTTCTCTGTGGTGGAGGAATTCTAATCAACCACTTCCCGTTCGGTGTGAGAACCTTCGTTAGTCGGGTCACATGATCTGAACGTCCCACTTTGATCTGAGGGCGTTTCCACGAGCATCAGATAAGCTCCGTGGTCACAGGGTGAGGGACGGTGAGTGTTAGATGCTGAGATTTCAGGAGATTTATAGCAGCGCGGGGTAAAAGATCAACCCACAGTTCCTGAGCGCTCTCACTTTGGGTCTGCGGCGTTTACTGAGTTTGGTTACAACTTCATTCATTACTTCCTGTCGTTGGCAAGAACTTCTCGGCGTTCTCCTGTTTGCCATTTTTTTTTTTTTCCGTCGTGTTTTTTTTTTAACTGATTTTCCAGTGCTGGTTCGCACAGATGTAGCTAAATAACCCATTGTCAAGTGTCAGAATGACACACACACGTGCACGCACACACACCATACACAAAGACACACACATACCACACATACGCATAGACACTCGTACACACTTGCACACACACACAGTTACACACGCACACATGCACAGACGTACACACGCACATATACACACACATGTACACACGCGTACACCCGCGCACGCGCACACACTTACACACACGCATGCACACACGTACAACACACACGCACATCCTGACATATACACACGCGTTGTCGTGTTCCTTTGTTTGCAGCACATGATACACTGCCTCTCCCACTGAGTGGTAATATGACTATTTTCTCAGTCAATTTGCCTCTCGCAGCATCCCAGCTCATGCTAATGTGTTAGATGACTCCGAATGGGGAATAGTGCTCGGCTGTGTAACGTGTACCGACTGTTTAGGTTTGGGTTATATTGTTGGGCAGGGGCACTGCCGTTGTGTTGAACTCACACCCTTTTTTTTTGGTTGGGTTGATATTGAGAACAAAATCAAGTACATACATTTACCGTTTGAATTTAACCTGCTTATTATAAATTTTTACCCCTTCTAAGAATCAAATAATCAAATTAGTTGCTGCTTTTACTATAACCAGCATTTACGTATAGAACTGTGTGAGAAAGGGGCCACTTTGACCTTTTGACCCCCTGCACACTTTTGCATGTCTGACCCACCCTGAAGACCAGGTTAGATTTTATTTTATTGCACAAAAAAATAAAAACAAATAAACATATATTACAGCACAATGTTTCACAGAGTAGGAATAATAATATAATGATGACTTAATAAGTGATATTTTTCTAATTATCTGTGATAAATTAACATGACAAAGAATAGAATGCATAATAACATGTCATCCTGTATGTCCAACCTTATCTCTGTCAATCTCACACACACACACTGTCTCCGCACACCACCCACTACAGCTCAGGTACACCCTCCTGACACCGCCCCCCCCCCCCCCCAGTTGCTAGGCAACATCTTCCTCGTGTGGACACCCACCTGCCTTCAGGCTTCAGCGCTCTAAATTTGGTCTTAATTGCAAATTGAGTGGGAGAGCAGGCTGATGCGGGCTGAATGAGAAGCAGGCTGCCGAGGCTGCGGCCGCAACACAACCGCTTTCAAGGTGCACACAAAGACAGACACACGCGATAACGCACGGAAACGCAAAGAAACACACAGGTCAGACGGTTTGGTTGGTGGAAGGAGGGGGGCAGAGATAAACGTAACACCAGGAGTCTTTGAAGTGTTTTTGGTTCTAACCGGTGAAGAAAAACAGGTCAAAATCCAGTGGACTAAAAACACAAGACAAATTGAAACATTCTACACAACTCTTCGGTGTCAAGAGCTCCGGAATTGTGTTGACAAGTGTGCGCTCGTAAACTTTGTACCAGCTAGTCACTTATTTTATCTCTCTATCACTTGAGGCCCTAAACAACAGAACATCAGCCATTCACAAACTCCAATCAGAGCTTTGAAACATTTACAGCACTGGGATTAAAACTGCTTTGCTTAATATACTTAATTATTATTATTTTCAGAAAGGTGACTCAAAAACCCGAAAAATCTGAAATGATCATATTTAAACGTTTTTACTGGACTTTGGCAAGATTGTTGTATAAAAAAACTCTCCTGCGCTAATAGCTCTATGCAAATTCTTAGTAAACGAAAAAAAAAAAAAGAAAAAAGTTGAATAAAAATACCAAGGACATTTTTTTAGGTTTTTCTTCAAATTTAGAAAACCTTCGTTTAAATATAAAGAACTTGAATTCTTGCTGTCGATCTGTTAAAATCCATATCAAGCCGCGAATGACCAGCAATATCACATATCAGCGATTTTCCACAACCTCCACTTTTGCGACTAACGTGTCTCCGGAATGAGCCGAACTTCTGCGAAAACTTTTCATTTCTCTTCTGAAGTCTCCTCCAGCTGAAATATTACGGGGCAGATACATGGACAGGCCAAAAAACTCTTCAGAGAGCACATATTGGAGAAGGGCCCCGCTCACTCAATTCAATTACCACAGCCCTATACACAATCCACAGGAGACAACGGAGCACCGGATGCTCATTTCAACTCCTCTTTCCCCAAATCCCCATAGAAATCTCCTTCGGTTGGACAATGCACTTTTTCCCATTTGAAAAAAAAAAAGAAAGAAAATCAATATCTGGTTTCAATACTTGTGGAAGCCGATCAATAGAAGCCCCTGCTCGCCTTTTTTTTTCTTTTTTTTTCTCTGCCGCGTTCTTTCTCCGGTTTTTCCTTTCCATCTCTGGCAAATGGTAAATAGAAACAATAGTGTATGGTTATTGGGAGGTCAGGGTGCAGCCGGGGGAGAGAATAGGGCGGCTGATGAGAGTGCTTGAGCTGGAATCACACAGGCATGGATGCCGTTAACCTCTCGGTGGACAAAGGAGACGGAAGGACTCGCAAAATGGAAAAAAAATTATAAAATCTCATGCTTAGGCCTAAGATGTTGGTGAAGACTTTTTTTTTTGTTTACTGTTAGGACTAAAAGACCTTTAATAAAAGAGTAATAACAGAAGACTAAAATCAGTGTCCCAAATAGAATAAGATGGACCTATATTTTTAAGATATGCGTAAAATAATGGATAATAATTATATTTATATACGGAGCAACAGGAGCTGAAAATAAAGTATTGCCTCCTGCCTTCGTGCGCATCACTAACAAATATATATTTTTTTTTTCAGGGGCTTTCGGGAAAACAGAATAATTTGGTGCCTTGTTTCATTTATATTTATATTCTTATATTGAAAAGTATACGTACATCAATTTTCTGTTTTAAATGAGTACAGCACTATGTATCATTTGTGGGACAAAATGTTCTTTACTCTCTCCTCCTGTTAGCCCTTTTTTCACTGGTCAGAAAAGAAAAAACACTCTAACGTGTGTCTTTTGTCTGCAGGAGGAATAAACACAATCAGCTCTCACTCCGGGGTCAAATGACTCTTCAATAGACGAGGGATTTCACCGGCTGTGATGGGCAGTGATGGAAACGTGACGCCCGAGTGAACGCGCTAATTTCGCCCTATCCTCTTCTTGTGGCACCTCTGGATGCCGGTGCTGCCACCTTTTCTGTTGTGATTTAACTTCCACGTGTGCCTAAATAGACATGAGCACCTCTGCGTGGGGTGCGGCGTCCAAGAGCTATTTAGTTTATTTTTATCGTGCATGATTTGTCCTTCTTCTCCCGCTTTTTTTTCTGGTGTTTTTGTGACGTCGACTATGACTCATCGGCAAAAACTAAAATGAAAACTCCTCTGAAGGGGTTGGGAAAAGAGTCGGCAGCTTTTTTGTGCTATGGTTATTTCAAGAGGAAACAGAAATCTCTACCACGGTAAAATGAGGCCCCAGTTTATCAGCTTGCAATAGCTGTCCTTGTAATGCCTGAAAAGTTTCTGTTCCACTGGAGAAAATAAATGAATGAGATTTTTGGAACAAAATGTTTATGTATTTTAGGCGTTTATTTAGATTTTTTTTTTTTTGTGAAATTTGTGAAATAATGCTAAATATGTTTTCACAGCAATAAGATGTAACATACAGTTTAGTAGACAAAAGATAATGACTACTTCACTAACTAGCTAACTAGCTAGCAAGCTAACTAACTAACCAGCTAGCTTTCTTAGCTAGCTAGCTAGCCACTAGCTCACTTAATATAATCAAACAAGATAGTTTACTGCCTGTTTCCCTGCAGTTTCCAGAGTGATACCATTTACCAAAACAGGACCGCAAACGAATATTATATGAAGCATGTCTGATTAAGATCTGGCCTTCTGAGATGAGGTTGGGTTCACGGGAGAGCAATTAAACAGGGGAGGCCTGACTCTCCCATAGCATCACTGCAGGGGTTTGTGGAGGCTTCTTAATGACCCCCGCTGACCTGCCAATTCTGCAACACTTACCGTGGATGTCTGGTAGCTGGAGCCCATCACCACATATGCTAACAATTTTTTTTTTTTTTTTGTTTTTATATCTTTGGGAAATAAATTCCTGGCTCTCAGAGATGGATGTGCAACCTGAGACGCAGACGACCGTCTTTGTCGTGCTGTTTTATAAGGAGTCCTTGGAGAGAGGCGGGAAGGGTGCCAGACGGCCCGGGCATCATGTGGTCCCGCTCTCAGCCCCGACAAGGACCCCCTCTCAGCCTGCCAGTGGCCGGGGGGGCACAGTGGGAGCCCGCGGAAGATCTATGGGACCCTACGGTGCTGTTGTCTCTCTCGAAAAAAAAAAGGAATTACAAACAAATTGCTGAGGGCCAGCACATCATTTCAAGACTCGTGGCAAGTTTATGACTTGCTAATGTTCCTAATTACATGGCCGTGAAAGACTTAATTAATTGAGGCTTGCATGGGGGACGGGGGGAGGGGGGACGGGTGTGGAAGAGAAAGGGAAAAAAAAAGAAGGAAAGACTTGGCCCCAAAGTAGGAGAAAGAAAATAAGAGAGTGATGAGAAAGAAAGTGGTTGCCTGTGTTTGTTATCATGGTTCCAGTGCATTGGTTTTTACTGCCTGAGGAGAATTTAGTGGCTCTCACTATTGCGTGCATAAGAAAATGTGAGTCTCCGGGAAACGCGACCATTACGATCAACCCCTTGCTGATACCTAATATGCCCTGCGTTCCCCCCGTGACTTTGCCAAAGTGTCTGTAATCATATTATTGTAAATGTTAGCGCAGTTAATTGCATGGAGAGGAAAATGGGCCACGCTTGGCAGGTTATGGGGGAATTTTTTGAAAGTTTGTTTGCCCTCTGGAGTATTGGAGGCACTAATAATGCTGGATTGGAGGCAAGAGTGCGAAGGAAGAGGGAGATGGAGAGAGCGGGAGGACGCGGGAGGAGGGCGACACTTAACCGCCACTGTGTTTTCTCTCGCCGCAGAGTCTGATATGATTTCAACAAATAAAGTGAGTGGAATACGGCGACGACTTGATGTGGCTGAGTGTTTGGAATTTGCTAGCCACATGCTAACGATTTCTATCTCAAATTGAAAGCTATACAACATTTTCCCAATGGAAAAATTATCATAGGAATACTGTTTCTACACCCTGATGTGACTGCCAACCACATTGCACCCCTGCCATAACATGTATTGACCACAACATCGTTTTAGCTTGTTTATTCCACATATATTGTGTTCATATACATGGTGTGGTCATGTAATTATAAGTGATTCAGTTCCATCAGTTTAAAATTACATTTAAAAAAACAACGAATCTTGAATGTAAAGTCAAGCTTTAATTTAAGTTTTACCAATACCAAAGGTGTAAAACTGTACATGTGGGAATTTTATATTGTATTTTTCCTTGTGTGATTAAGATTTTTTTATTTTTGGATTTGGTTCATTTCGTTGTTTAGCAGAAACTTAAAAAAAAATACATTTTGTCTTACACAGGCCGACAGTATTTACAGTTGTTGTACAGTATTTGAAAGCGATGGTGTCTTTGGTGTGCATCAGATCAAGGAGATGTTGTGTAGTCAGCAGTGCACATGCACGCACAAACACACACACACTCCCACACGCACACATACACAGCGAGGCAGGACCCGACCACGCCAGGCTCACCCGGGGAACATTCGTCATTTTCCACCTCATTGCTGAGGCTCATTTAGCAAAGCCTCCTCCTGACCATCATCAATATCTCTCCTAAGGAGGCTTGTGAGCTGGGAAGGACCAGGCTGCCCTAACCCGATGTGGGTCACGCTCCGCCATGCCTGAGCTGGATGTTTCCCGCAACTAATGAGAAACGACAAGAGCCTATTCAGACTTTTTCTCATTTCTGCAGGACGACGTGTTGCATCTTGTTCCCTCTTTGCATGGATGCTGTGGTCCAAGAGGGGAGAGACACAGGGAGAATTCTTGTTCAAATTTAAAATAAAATAGTCAATGGATGCAGAGATTTTTCAGATTTATTATGGGCATATGCAGTGTTTCCCGTAGGTTTTCTGCTGGGTGGGGGGTTTAGGGTTAGGCTAGGGTTAGCCCTAACAAACCCTAACTCAATCCCCTAAACTAATCCCCTTACCCTATCCCAATCCCCTAACCCTAATTCCATTCTTACAACCCTACAAAGTGGAACCCTAACCCTATCCACTAACCCTAACCCATATGGCACCGTTGGATACGGAAAGGCCATAAATGTGGGGGCGAAGCAAAACAGAAAGTCGATCAAGTTATTGGCTGAAAACGTGATGAGATTTTTGACTTTTATTTCACCAACTTTCCGACATGGTAGAGACTCACGGATGGTACTGTCGGATGCGGAAGGGTCAATATAGGGGGGATGTCGCCAACTTCCAGGTCTCTAGGAGCTTCCTATCAAAAGTTATTCCAAAAAGGTGTCGTCTTGGAGGACAGTGGGTCAAAACAGGCTTCTTCCTGCTGGGATAAAAACGCTGAATGCAGTGTTGCGTGATGGGCAGCGTCACCTCACTTTGACTGGTCCTCTGATTTTTTCTTTTTTTTGTATCACAAAGAAAAATCTCTTTCACCCATTATTATCAGTTATTATCATGTCAGCGTTTCCATGGTACTGACTAAGCTCGAATGTGGGTTTGTCAAGGTTAATAAGGGCACAAGCGCAATCGGGTTTTAACTAGTGATCAGTGTATGTTCATATTCATTCAATTAATTTCACGCAGATACTTCATCAGTTGTGTGTTATTATCCTTTTCAAAACAAAAAAAAACGTCAATTTCCCGTCAATAAAAGTCTTGTTTTTATTGGCGGGAAAAAGTGCAGCTGCCATTTCTGTGCCGTGGTATTTAACCTACGTATGCAATCTACACGTTTTGATAATGCGCTTTGTGTAGCAGATTTTACATTTTACAATTATGTCCGAGGGTGTAACATAAATGGAGAGATTGTTGTGTTTCCGAAGACGGCGGATGGTCTCTGAAAAAAATAAATAAAAAAGAAGCATGGAAATGGAGTGGAAAATGCTTATGATTAGGTAAATAGAATCTCCTTAGAATCTGTGTTTGTGTGTGTGTGAATAGAAAAGCACTGCGCTCTAAACACACGATTGCATCTGCATTTGCACATCCAACATTTGTTTAAATTAAATTGCCATTTTAGCGTATTTGCCTCGGTATTCCCGCTCTGCACAGTGTTTGCATGAAATCAGGTGGTAAATGATGCTCAAACATTTTACGAGGCGTAAATTATAATGTAAAGACGCCACATATGCGTTACTTACAAGTGCCTTATCCTTTTTTTTTTCCCCCTATATGATCACGCTGACGTCTGGATGGTTGATCTCGTCAAACTTTTGAGGACATTTTGTCCAAACTATCTTTTGGACCACTTTTTCCCAGCGACAGCATATGTTCTGCAGCATCATTGTGTTCTGCTCTGTCTCTTAAGTTCATTTAATTTCCCGTTCGCCCCTCTCGGGCAGCGCTGAGCATGTTCTGGAGCGCTATTCATGTCCCGATTTGGTTGCTTAACCGAAAAACATGTTAAAAAAAAAACCCTGTTATTGTGATTTAAAAAAACCTGCAGTAACAAGCTACTCGGACTCAAAAGCATGATTGGACATGTACGGGAAATAAACAAAATTTCTCATTCTGAAGGCAATTTTGCACACAGGCAATTTTCTGTGCTCGCCGGCCACCTGCACACATCTGCTTGTCTATTATAGTGGTAAATGAGGGAGGATGGGGGCTGGGCCCTGGTATTTTTTTGATCATATCAACAACAACAGGGACACGGGGCATCCATCATGACCCGACCACCTCTCCCGCCTACATGTACTTGAACGGGTCCAACAAGTGGTAGCAATTTTCCATTTTCATTTGTTGACCACTTGACCATGTGCTTTCCTCGGCTCCAGCGGATGAGCCCTCATTCATGCTCGGCTTGTGCTCCCTGCTAACCTTCCAGCTCCGCTCGGATGACAACAGAGAGCAGACGGAACATCGCACACAGACTCACAAATACATATATAACATATAGCGCCGACGTCCCCAGCGTGGACGGATGGAGAAGAGAAATGAATTAGGCTCTAGCAAGAGTTGTATGTATTTGTGGTGTTTGTTTAGACTTTTGTACTTTTTTTGTGAAATGGAAAATATTTTAACACAGCAATGAGATGTAAGGTACAGTTGTACTACAGTAAAGATACTAACCAGCTAACTAACTGCCTACCTAACTAGCTAGCTACCCAAACAGCTAACTAAATAACTGCCTACCTAAGTAGCTAGCTAGCTTACTAACATCATACCTAACTAGAAAACTAACTAACTAGCTACTAACTAACTATTATTTTTGTCCAGAGCGGAATAGAAGCAGCATAGAGAAAATAGAAGTAGAAAAATACATATGCTAATACAGACATACGAAAGAAAACACATACAGGAGAATCATCGGCATCTCCATATACATAAAGAGAAAAGATAGAAAAATAAGAGGTACCATAAGAACAGGACAGTAATCAATGCTAAGCCATAGTACATAGGCAAGTTGGATATGTATAATATATAACTAAAATACAAAATGTGCTCCAGTGAGCCTCAGTGAGTGGGATGGAGGATTCTTTCCTCCACATGTTGGCCCTGCTCCCTGGTACCACTTGCTGCTCTCCCTCCGGCCTCCTCCTCCTCGTCTTCCTCTTCTTCTCCTACCATTCATCCAGCGTTTCAGACAATAGCATCGCGGCGGCCGCCAGCCGCTGAGCCCCCTGGAGCCAGCCGAGTCTTTTCACAGCGAAGCCCAAGGGCTCCTGGGTAAATCCTACAACTTGGCATGCGGGCGTGCCAGCGACAAGGATTGCCAATGTCCGCCAGCATTGCTGCACTCTTCATTTGTAGCCTCCTCTCTTTGTTTTACAGTGTCTGTCTCTATGACTCTATGTTTCTATCCTTCGCTTTGTCTCTCACATTTCTTGGCTTACCCACCTCCCCGTTAGCTTTTATTTTTTCTCTGCACGCAGGGCAGTGTTGAATATCTCATCCTGCCAGGTGTCTCGCATCCACTTTATGCACGCTACGTTCCAGTAGAAAAGGCGAAATAAAAACAAGACGAAAACAATCAGGGAGGCCTCAGATCATCATGCTACGTTGCGATCTTACAATAGGTAAATTGTAGATTTGTTGAGTTTAAACTAGCAATTACTCATAACCCAATAATAGAAAATGAGGACATTTTTATTTCCTTCATTTCGACAAAAGTGACACAAAGACATGAATCTCATATCTACGAGTTAAAGCTAACTCAGCAAGATCTTGATAGAGTCCAGGTAAAAGTTTTGGTCGATGCTCAGGTGATGAACAGAGATGACATTTTTACTAAACACGTATATGCAGAAGCTGCTACAGGTCTATTATAAATACTGAACCTTTACCACGTTTGATGGTGCATTTGCCGTAACCTCGGGATGTTAACTATTCATTATTTGATCAGGAATAATACGGTCGAAAACCTTTGAACGTCTCCAGATGTTTGATGACTTGAATTCATAAACCGAGAGAGCGATGGGAATCAGTTTGAATTGAAAAACCCTGTAAAATAGGAGATGAAAAGTGTAATTACACGTGTAAAGCTACTATTATAACTAGGTAAAACAGAATTCTGTAGAAAACCCCACAATTCACCACATCAGAATAGTCAGGAAGTATCACCACACAAATGCACTGTGTGTAGTAGTAAAACACACACACACACATGGCACTGCCCTTTGCGTTATCACCGAGCCAGAGGGCTGGTGAAGGAGAACAGGGGTCTGCTGGACAGCCACATAAAAGGTTCAGCATGAAGAGTGATGGGCCGGGCCACCGTGCGGCCTTCATTGGCCACATCTGACCCCCACGGCCCCCGTGCTGCCCATCAACCCCCCCTCCCACTTTTGTTTATGCCTTTATGGAATCATTTGCATATGGCATTGGCTGTGCTGTTCTTTATTGAGGTCATTTTTATCGCTGCTGTGTGGCAGCCGTGACAACAATAAATCCAGTTTACTCCTGGACAAGGATGACCTTTTTTTTCTCTCTCCGTCTAATCAAGCCGTTACAGGTTGAGTCTATACTCAGAGAAAACAGCCCTTTCTCTCCCTCCTCTGTTCATTTGCGGTTATCAGCTGAGCGAGTGAGTGATTGCTGGCCGCGTGCGGAGAAGAATACCAACACATCCCCGATTCTTTGCCCACAAGTGGAGCGCAGGAAAGTCACACATGCGTACAAAGGGACCAGAATATCAAGCAAAAAAACTACAAGCTCACAGAAAAGTTCTAAATTGCATGCAACCTGGCTGTGCAGGTACAGAAGTGCTGTATCTGTGGGCTGTGTTTGTGGAAGAGGTTTATATCCAAATTGTCAGGTAAAACACCCTGCGAGGTTGTCAAGACCATTTAGCATTCACACTTACATTGACACGGCCAACTTTGTATTGGCTAAGTTTTTCCTGTTTGTACGGGTATCTTTTATAAATAAATTGTTTCTTAGACAGAAACGAGTCATCACTATGTGCAGCCTGGTTTCAAAAGGTTGCGTAACCCAGTCCTTGTCCCTAACGCGAAAGTTGTTGAAATGACTCTCAGGGTTTTTTTCCGAAAAAGTTGGAAAGGACTAATATTATCCGGGGTAATTTATTGTGGCCTGAGGTAGAAGGACATACAGAGTTGCAGTTACAAACACATGTTCAAGTTCAACTCCTTGAAAACATGCCGAAAGGTTAAAGTTAATAACTTTGCCAGTTGCTTCTGTTTCAGATAATTGAAAATGGCCAGTCAGCACTTTCTGGACAACGTGCAGAGGACGCCTGAGGAGGTCCACGAGGTCATGGAGACAGAATGAGAGGACGTCCCACGCTGAGGTCACTTGACAAGAGACCACTGACAAGATCTGACCCGGACAAAGATGGAATCTGTGTGTTCCACTGGAACAGGGTGTGTTTCTGACTCCCTCTACCTTCAGCTATGAAGAAGACACATTTAGCATGATAGCATCTGCGAGTGATAGATGTTCCCTGCCCCGTGTTTCCTTTGGATCCAGGTTTTTCGGATTTAATCTGCTGAGGTGACCCCTATCGTAAGGGACACGGGGTCCGACCCCCGTTATTAGATTATTAAAGAGAAATGTTCACAGTCTATTATTTTGTTTTGCTCCATTTATTGATCAAACTTGTGCCTTTGCATTTATACTATCAGGTCCCTTAGCATCTGTACAACATCTGTCCTCTGGTTTTCATTCCAGTGTGAGAAGGGATGGGACTTCTGACTATAAATGGGCCAACCACGGAATCATCAGTTGATTCCTCAGCTCTGCATCAATGCAACCATGACATCATCCCATATTTTCTTTCTATTCCGTCATTGTATCCGGCGTCCGGACTCTGTGTGTGACTTTTTTTCAACTTTGAGCGTCTCCAGATCTCAGCGATGGCCGTCATCTGCTCCGCAGCCGGCACCTGCAGCCCTACGCGTCTCCACCCGTCTCCCTTGGCGCGGAACGGGGATCTGATCTGAGGCAGCTGCTGTGAAGGATTAAGTCTGGTTTTTAAACAAACATGGCTCCGTGGTGCTCGGCGGGGGCCAGGGGGGGAGGTTGAGGGGTCCGGTGAGAGTGAGCCGTCCCCGGGGAGCGATGGAGAGTAGGGCCCCCTTGTAATCTGATGAGACCCTGGAGCTCCGCGTCAGGGCTGCGACAGGAACACTTGTTCTGACTTGTTTTGACATCAGTTCCATTTGAACCTCAACATTAAAATGATGGTACAGTGAATCCGCTTTAAAATTGCTTTTATTCAGGGGGTACATTTGCCTGTTGATGGCCTTTCACTGCTTGACAAGTAAAGGGACTCTATTTCAGATAGAGGTGAAGCATCCTCCTCCTATACCTTTCTCCACCTTTGTCATTCTTTTTGCTCTACGCGTTCGGACCCCGTGTCGCTTCCGACAGGGGTCGCCTCAGCAGATTAACTCCGAAAAACCGGATCCAAAGGAAAAACGGTGCAGGGCAACATCTATCAATCGCAAATGCAATCATGCTAAATGTGTCTGTTTGCACGCCATTTTTTTTCCCAAGACAAGGAGTATCGGTGGAGGAATGAAGGGAGGAGGAAGAGGAGGAGGGAAGGGGAGGTATCCATCTCTCTTGTAGTTGACATTCCCCATTAAAACGCCGAACGTGCTGAGGACTGAGCCAGAGAGACGGCCACAACTTGTTTCTCACACTGTTGTGACAGCGAATGCAAATAGCTCGACTTTCCCCCTGGAGAGAGATGGAGAGTGGCAGGTAGGGGTAAAAAAAATGCAGGAAAAAAAGAAAAGCAGATGAGTAGAAGCAGCTAGTGGCAAAACCGAACATAGGGAGGGGTATATATATATATATATATAAAAATCACGGCTCCCTCCTTCTTCACTCCCTTTTAATGACTTCTCCTTCCTGAGCTCTGCCATCAAAATATTATATCAATAATTGCTGGCGAAAAATTAAACAAGTAAAACAATGAGACGGCCCTGGGGGCTGCCTTCCCCCCTCCAAATTAGTCTGTGCATTTTAGAAGAAGGTCACTTCCTCCTCCTCCCCTTCACCCCCCATCCCCCCCCTGCTTCCATCGGATCAGTGACACGTTCTCCGGCGTGATAGCGCTGACCTGAGTTTGAATTTAGAGTGTTCATTAATAGGATATTATGCCATATGCTCACTGCACTGTCTTATTGTAATGTCTGGCACTGGTTTAAGAATTTGTAATTAGCGCCGATATAATGAAGGGACTGGAGGGGCTAAAGCTAACTGTGGTGCCGGAAAGAGGTTTGCACTGTGAATTGTAAGCCGGGTCGGATCGGTTTCACCTGCCGACCAAGTGCACCCTGGGAAAGGACCTCGATCGGGGGTCGTGTTCTAGCGTGCATCTCAGAGGAGGAAATATGTCCGAGCTGGTCCAAAAATCCTCAGGGGGGGAACCGTATTTAATGCAAAAACATGCTAACATGTGGCTTTTTGTTTTTATTTATACTCAGCATTCATTCCCAAATGTCTTTGCGATATAGTGTGGTATCGATCAGCTTCGGTGCAGTGACACAAACATGACACCCTGGTGTAAAGGCTATTTTTACGATCAGCCCCCAAAACAAGTTTTCAAAAACACATTTTATTGATGGAAGTGGAGACAGGAGCACCAACCTGTGAGTGGGCTGGATCCTTTAATACCGAGCTGCCAATGCCAAATGCCAATAACTGTAAGGTGTTCCATCTGTGGTGAAGAAAAGAAGAAATCGATTCTTCAGCCTGTGTGTAAAAAAAACAACAAATCGGTGGCAATTTTTGGTGCTTTTTTGAAGTATTTTTGTGGCGTTACGTGGTACTCCACTCTCTGACAGTCTTAGTCCTACTTAAATTTCAAGCATCATACCTGGATGGCATCTTAAGACACATAAAGACAAAATGTTAGCTCTGGGTTTTTTTATACTCCAGTCCGGGAGACGTCCCGGGCGTGCCGGGAACGCCGGGACCTCTCTCGGCTCTCCGCTGGGGTGTTTTTCCTCACACTCCGTCTCCACCTCCCACCGGCGCTAATTTTCATTCATAATGATCTTCATGGGCGGCGTTGAAGGATGAGGGGTTTCGAGCAGCTTTCGCCTTGGCGCCGTCCCAGCACTTTCAGCTCTGATGTGCTGTCATAATTATGCTGTCCGTGCTAAATGCCTATTGTGTACACGTGCAGTGCTGCAGCCAACAAAGGCAAAAAATGGAGGGATTTTTTTTTTCCATCAGCAGGCGGTAAATAATTGCGTACAATGCGGGTGACGCAAAAAAAAATCTCTCCCCATAGAAGGTATTATACTGGGAGCAAGGTATGGAATGAGACAATGACATAGGGTTGTGTTGCCAACTGCAAACACACACACACAGATTAGGAAGGAGCACTGAGGGAGGAGATTCATCCATTCCAAGTGTGTGGAGTAAGGTTCGTCGACTTTATATACGAAGCAAATGATTAAATAAACAAGAAACGCTCCATTTCCAACATGCACGGGATTAATGACGTCTGTAAGAAGCAGCACATTACAAAACATATTACACACTGATACACGCTGGGGTGAAAACTATAAATCCCATAAAAGTTTACACAATTTTCTTTCCAGTCAAAGCGCCGATGAAATATGGGATGATGATTATTCTTTGGGAATTTTTTGAGAAGCAAATCTTTACCTTGAAAACTGGTCAGTTTTTAATATAAATTGCCACCAAAGGTCAATTTAGCTGTTATTTTATCACAGCTTTTAGATTTTTATTTTTTTAACAAATAATATTAACGACTCGAATATTTTAAAACTGCTATTTCATCATAGCATTCAGTCATAATGAGTTTTTTAACAAAAAAACGTTTCACCGTGTCTATCTCAGCTCAAACTTGTGAATTGATCATTTCACATGATTATTACAGCAACGGTACAACAGATTATTTTTCCCTTTTTCTCAATAAAAGCTACAATTCCATCGTTTCAGGGAAGGTTCCCGGGCAGAACGCGGCGGGAATAACTTCTGCTGCTCTCCTGCACATGACATTGCACATAAATATTCAATAAATTAGCTGCGGTCGTTTTATAGATTGATCACTCATTCCTGGCAGACGGTGACAGGCGATGCTGGGGCTGAAATATTAATGCTGACAAATTAGGGATTTCTGAGTAAATGATGTCACATTGCACGGCTTCACTCAAATTGACTCTCTGGCACGAGGGCACATTTGCCAGCTCAGTCCTAGACTCACCTCCCCCCGTTCACCTTCGCCTCCCTCCCTGTCACTCCCGCCTCACAATGACATTGATTTGATCGTTAAGCGCCAGTCGTTTTTTTTTTTTTTCCTGCAGTAGAAAATGTAGAAGCCAGAAAATGGAGCATTGAAAAGGACCAAATCGCAGCTGTGCCAGGTTTCACCGAGGCAATTGGAGCTTCTCCTTCCGGGTGACCTTTGACCCTTGCTTGACAATGGCAGCGCGTGGAAGCAGGAACGCGATGAAACACTCCTGACGAATCAGAGGAACCACCAGAAGGAACCCCGAGGAGAAAAGCTTCAAAAGTGACTTATTACATAGAATAAAATGGTCATAAGAATTAACGGTGGATGAAAACATCCACAAGCAACACATTTCTTTTATTTTTGTCATTCCTGTTTTGTTTTCTTTAATATATATATGAAAGTGTAATATGACTCGCACACCTTTGAATCAACAGTAATTGTTGCATCGAAAGAAAAATGAATTTGGCGAAAGATGAGGTGGAATCGTTTGCGTCTCGGGGAGATTTAGCCGCACCGCATAGACGTGTGTAATCGGAGGGAGATGGTTTTGTAATTTCTGGTAATAGTTTGATGGAGGAAAGAGCGGGACGGACGGACAGAAATGTATTTGTCTCTAGATTTGTTGGAGACAGAAGCAGAGGAGGGTTAATGGGACATTTCTGCTTCCGCGTTTAACACTGATTGTGTATGATCGCATTGATGCTGATCTTACTGTTTATTCCCCCGGATTGCCTCACAAATAGGGCTTTAAATCCAAAAATGTCGGAAAGTGTATTGAAAGTGAAATTGATTTCCATTCATTTCCTACAAAAAGAAAGATTACTTACTTTACTTCTTTTATGGTTATTACATAGAAATGTTGGTCGCTTTTTCATCCACAGAAAATGAGTCCAGTATCGTAAATGTTTTAAAAACATACATTTATATATTATCACTTTTTTTTTTTTGGCTTTCTGCAGTCGTTGTTTTCAGCGAACATATCTTCTCGTGTACACAACACCTAGACAACACCCTGGTTTGAAATTCATCCAAACTTGTCCAAACACCAATTTGAAGTTAGCGGCCTCCATTTATAGCCCCTAAGCGAGTTTGAATCGATCTCTGATCCTGATCTTGATATTGATTACGCCTTTGGGACTATTTGTGCTTCCCCTCACAGCCCCCTTACATATCTGCGTCATTAAATAGGATCGCGTGGTTATTTTTTTCGGACAAACGTGTTGTGCGTTATGTCACGCTCCTGAGTACGAGATGCAGCCCGACCTTCAAATCTTCTTATGCATGGCTCCTACGATTTACCCTTGTGGTTGTCCGGATGACAGAGAAAGGCCCTGCTCAGCATTAAGCCTCAGCTCATCTGCTGCTAGTCAGCCTGTAATGAATGAGGCCTGCAACCCAGATCAATACTATCTGTGAGGAATCGCCAGCAGGCCGGACCGTCGCGCAGGAATGTATGTGTGTGTGTGTGCGGCTACTCATTTATTGTACCTCTCTTGCATGGGATGGCTGTCCCGGGCTGGATCCCCAGTTCTTCAGCATTATATGGAAACGTAAATGGGGTGATCCCACTATATATGTGGTGTTCATGAACATTCACTGAGGCTCTGACAAGGAGTAGAAACGCCATGTGCCAAAAAAAAAAGAAAAAATGGTGCGAAGCTAAGAAAGGCTTTTGTTCTGAAGAGAGGTTATTTTTGCTGTTTTTACTTTACCACACTTCAGGTCATAACATGAGACACGTTTAAAAAAGTGATGACGATTAAAAAAAAAAAGGATGAAGGAGAAGCGGGAGAGAAGAAGTTTGTAGTTTTTAATGGGCCAACAGACGAGGAAAATGAGCTTTTTGAGCTTTGAGCAACAGTTGCTTGGTGGTTTCTTTTACTGAGGTTGTGATGTGGAAAAGTGCATATTCAATGAAATAGTGAGTGTGTTGAGACAAGGGCACTTCCTGTTGGCTGCTAGATGCCTCAAAATCCTTCACCATGACCTTTTGAAAACCCGTTTGGGCCTCGAAACCAAGAGACCAAAAAGCCAATAAAAAAAAAGTAAACTACACACGTCAGTGCTATGTCAGTGCTATAAGACTTGGAGTGAGAACATGTGTGTGAAATGTTTCCGTGGGCGTGTTGTTGTGTTGTCTGACCTGATTGTGCCTTTCACAGGCGACTTCTACCTCAAGAAGGCAAGAATAAAAAACGAGGGAGGACAGTGTCCGTGGTCTGTCTATCAGCCGGGGTGATGAATGGAAATGGAAAAACCTTCTTCTCCCTCTCTCCTTGATCCCCCAGCACACACTTCTCTCTCTCTCTTCGTCCCTGTTCTTAATGCAATCACTTGGCTGTGCTGCCATCTGTCCTATTTTTTTATTTTTTTGATGCCAGCCTGTTTTCGTAAGCAAATTACTCCATCAGAAGCCTGTGGCGGCTGTCCATCACGTTGAAGGAGGCGCCGGAACGCCGGCGCCGACAGCTGACTGACAAGGAGGCATGCACCGGGAAAAAACAAGATGAGGCAGAGGGATGGAAGAAGAGGAGGAGGAGTAGGAGGAGGAGAGGATAAGCAATGGAAGGACAAATAATGTTAGAGGGCAAGGGGTACGAGAGATAGGAAACAGGTTGAAGCGAAAGTGTAAGGGGGAGGAAAAGTGGGTCTCCTTTTTTTTTGTGGGATGTCCCCTGAGGTGCGGAAGTATCAAGTCAATCTGGGGGGGCTAATGTGTGTCAGGGTTTGAATCCTATCTCCTTCAGGGGCGAGCAGGGGGTTGATCAAAATTGAAGTGGAATTGAAGTTGGATGCACGAGAGGATAGGGGTCTTAACAATGGGGTGGTGGAGGAGGAGGTGGATGAGGTGGAGGGGGAGGACGAATCTAGTCCTGCTCCCCCCTCTTTTCACCCCCTGTACCTCTGACCTTGCCCGAGTGTCCCTGCCACTCATACTGTACCAGCCTTCTCTAAAAAGGAAAAATTACGAGTCCCTGGTCTTCTCCGTGAAGTTGCAGCGTCTCCGTTTTTTTTGCTCAGCTCTCGGAATCACCATGACGACGCCGCCACCATAAAGTGCGACAGGTTAAGTAATAGAAGTTTTAACGATTTAAAAAGGGACTCCAAAAAAAAGCCTAATCCAGATGTTTAACCTTTTCACTTGGACTAATAACGCGACCTTTACCATGTTTCCTCTCTCCTCTGTGACCACGTGGATCAAGAAAAAAAAGAAATCCATGAAATAGAGCACAGAGAGTTAATCAGGAGGTGTTTGAAGATAAAAGGGTCCTTCCCATTTTCGCAGGCTTTCAAAAACAGGGGGCCCTTTAAGTCTCATTATGATAAAATGTTGGACTTTTGCAAGGGCTGCGGCTGAAGTATGAATAATGCAGCATATGTAAAGCACATGAGTTGGTGGGGATGACATTGTGGGGCGAAACAAAGGAGTTCTCAAAGGAGGAAGAGCGTGGGACACCGTCAGTGACATGTCACCGGGCGGAGAACCCAAGGACGAAGTGGCCCGATCTGACTTTTGATTCCCCTTGAAAGGGACATTTTTACATGTGACGTGCATGTATATGTCTCCATGAGTTATTCACGCAATCCAGAAGTTTCCAATGGACTGAGAAAAGACTCCCAACCCACCCTGAAGACTCTATTTGAAATGCCAAATTTGCAAACAAATCCAGATCCTACCCACCATTGATTCCGGAGAAGGAAAACATTTCTTGTGAAATGTATTTTCTCTTGCATTTTCAAAAGGGAAGATAAGATCAGATGAACCCTTATTGTCCCACAGTGGGGAAATGTACTTTAATGTATTGATTACGTGTGGATGTATATATGTATTTAGGTCCAGACCTTCACTACACAACAATTTGGGAATCTAAAACAAACACATGGATAGAATCAAGGATAGGCCTTTATGAATACAGGAGCTGTTCTTTCTATGATTCATTAATTCATTATTTATCATCATTACGACTTTTGAATACATTTT
The DNA here is from genome assembly GCA_016785305.1 of Colistium nudipinnis. Classification (NCBI taxonomy): domain Eukaryota; kingdom Metazoa; phylum Chordata; class Actinopteri; order Pleuronectiformes; family Rhombosoleidae; genus Colistium; species Colistium nudipinnis. Next base: position 515,667 of record JAFBJU010000285.1, read on the forward strand.
ACTCCTCTTAATTATTTTGAAGAAAAGTCAATGTATTATTAAGTTTCGCTTCATCGCAGATCTTAAAGGGTTTTACCCACCCTTTCCCATTTTTTCCCACTTCATCCCCGACCTACCCACAATGCAAACTCTTCTCTCTCTTCTGCGCTTTATTATTAACAGATTGTTTTCCAAAGCAGGACAACATTAAGTAAGTGAAGCTCTTCAAGCTGGAATAGGAGATGCACCAAACCCCATGAATGAGAATGATGGGTTGGATCTTTGCTTCGAGGGCTTTTTGCACATATATTTTCTCAGGCTTTGAAGAAACAGACATCTGTGGTACCTTATTCTTAGTTCTCTGATGCCTGGGATACCTTCTTTTCTTTACATTAAAGCTAAGTAGTAGTAGTAAGTTCAGGAGGGCACAAACCAGATAGACCTTCCAGACCCTAATTTTTTTTTTTTAACCTTTCACAGCTCTCAAGCATGGATCAAACTAATTAAACTAGTCTGCCCTTCTATACACTCAAAGAGAACCCCTCCAGCCATAGCTACACACAGTGATTAGCACAGTCTCATTCCTGTTCCCAAACACGCACACACACACACATGCACACACGCACAACAAAGCTCACTAAAATTTGGATCCAGATGTCACCAGAGAAATATTGTCGGGTACCTTGATTTATTTTTTTTCAAATGACATAATGATAATTTAGTATTTCACTTTCTCCAAAATGCTTGCCTTCCTGTGCAGATGAGAATGTGTGTGACACTATCAGACAGTCTCGTGTTTTCTTTATTAATAAGGGCAGATTAAGAGATTTGCCATTTGACGCTGGAGCCCCAACTGTCAAAACAGCGGGCAGGAAAAGCCATTTTTTTCCTCCCCTTTCGAATGGCCCCCACTCGGAATTCATGAATACAGATCTGTGTGAGTGGGCATATTTATGAGCGATAAATGTGTTTTTGGGGTGCAAGTGAGTGCGAGTGCATTTTTGTTTGCGGTTTAGGATTAAAATGGTGTTACAAGCCTTTGACAAAGTTTTTTTTTGTCAATTTTGTCTCCATTTTTGAGCACTTTCGCATCCTCATCCATTTCGCAGCACAAACTTGAGCCAGTTCGAAATATATTTGACAAATACCGTTCTGCGTACGGAGGGATCATCACTGGAAAGACGACAGCTGTCCGGCCTCTGTCAACAACGAGGCATCGCCGAGAATGACACAACCGGCTCGTCTCGCCACGACCTCTGAACTTCTACAAATGCCTTCAGCTGCCAATGTCACGGCCGCGGTTGGCAACGCCGGCTTTGTCCTGCACGTCATCCTCGTCCGCTGCCCAAGGCAACCCCACATCACCACCACCTCAGCACCTCAACAAAGCCAGACAAACGATTTCGATTTGTCCTCTGCAGTCCAGGGGAAGAAGTTATCGATAAAATCCGCCAAATGATGTCAAGGATTTGTCAGCAAAGCTTATGAATGACAAAAACAACCCACCTCTTTCCAACACCCCCCCCCCGTCCCCCAACCTAAAAACACCAACCACTGCAGGCCAGGAAGATTGAGAGCCAGGACACTTTATTGATTCCCCCCCGCCCTCCTCCCGCTGCATCCTCACCCTCACCTTTTTAAATAGAAGCTCAAGCTACAAAGGCCAGAGCCGCAGCTTTTGTGCGCTAAAATGTGGCTAAAAGCTTTCTGGAAAGTTGAGGGAAGGGATTGAATTGGATATCGCATCTAATGCCGGTGCCGGCAGATGGGCTTTACAGCCGACAGGAGGGAGAGGAGCCGTGCGAGCCGGGCCGGACGGTTGTTTGACTGGTCGGCCGACATCTCCCCTCCTTCCTTTAGCTTGGGTTGTTTGTGCAAAAGATCAGCCGGACGGTGGGTAAATAGATCAACTTTGTGCTGCTGACAAAAAGGGGGTTGTGGGCCGAGGTGATGCCATTGACAAAGGGTGCGATGCCAGAGATGGTATGTCTGGCCGGGCGTGGACGTGCTAAATGAGGGCCGATGATAATCTGCCTGCCAGACGTGGACAGAAATGGAGCTAGAATAGGAGGAGGAGGGAGGAGAGGCGTGTGAAGGCCAAACGTAGACATGTAATAAAAGGGAACAAAGAGAAGAAGGGGAAAAAACTTGTCTGAGGGTACAAAAAAACTTTCCACAATACAAATAATGATTAAAGAAGAAGCGCATGTCGGGGGGGAAGTCTCTTCAGAAAGCCCATTAAAGGGGGTCTGAAACTTGACATTGGATTTGTGGCGTGGTTCGACCCTTACCCTTTTTTAGAAATTTTCCAAAAAGTCAAAATGATCATTATACCCAATTTACATGGAGAGGTCTTAAATATAATTATGCCATGGAATAAAGTCCCTGCTGTCACAATTCTGTGTGTCAAAAGTACAAGATAATATAAATGAAACCCGATTTAAATTAGGGAGGTTTTTTCCTGAAAGAGTACCCTGATCAATGAAGGTGTACCACGGTTGTATTTATGGAACAGCCGAGTTATGGTTCAAATTAGGTACAAATCTACTGGTCAAAGTTTAGAATAAGATCATAGATGAGGTTAGAGGTCATTCATCATCATGGTCACATTAATAAACACGTAGGTAAGGTTGTGGTTAGGACTCTCTTATCTTGTAGACCTACCCATCCACCCCAACCTAACCTTTTTCTAATGCAGACCTTTCGCCAAAGTTTCCATCATATTAACAGTTTTTAGGGCTTTGATGGCTTTGATGTTATGAGAAAAAATAAAACCAAATAAAATAAAAGAGCAGCCCTCGCTGTCTGACTGTACTCGGCCTCGTCCTCACTGCTTCTGCAAGAGAACACACAAGGACTTCGCATCTCCTGAGCTAAGCTCTTTGGCAAACAGCGTGCTGATTAAAACAAACAGGCCGACGCAGCGCGCTGCTGGGGAGGACAGGGCAAACAAGACGGCTGCAGCCGGGGGTCCCGACACGCCGTGACAACCAAAGACCAGAGACAAAGTTCTACCTGTCAGCCCCCGCATACCGAGCAGCAGCTCCATGTTCAACAGGAAGTCAGCAGGTTTTTAGCCTCAACTGTCTCCAGATTGTCTCCTTTTCCCCCCTGCGCAATGGACTTAATTGTTTTTTTTTTGTTTGTGGCCCCCCGGGGCATTGAACGGTGACAATTCGACAAAAAAAAATCCCAAGCAGCATTTCTTTTTATAAATCTCCACTGTCAACAGTTTTCATTGGACCTACATTCCTTTCAAGAAATAGTCCCCATGAAAACCACGGCACGTATGCGCTGTGGGGATTATCCAGGGAAACTGGGGCACTGTTTCTCCAACTCCGCTGACTTTGAATGAAGTTGTTGCATTATAACATGTAATAAAGCATCAAAGACTATTTGGGTTTTCTTTTACTCTAGCTTCACATGCTAGCTTTTTTTTTACCAGCTTGTTATTTGGTCTTCAGCAGCAAAGGTCAATATCGTGGCATTTTTACAATTTATGCGCTTCCCCTGCGTTGATCGTAACCCCAGCTGTAACTCAACAAGTTCATGAGTTGGGATTGTTTTGTCTAACCTGTTTCTATTTTGTGTGTCATAGGATTTAACAGTTTAGATTTTTATCATTATTTATTTTTTTTTAATGAGAAAACATGAGGCATGAGACGTTTTAAGCACGTTTGCATGGCAGAGGGATGAACCTGGGATCCCTGGTGGGAAACGAGGAGTTTTTTTCTCTCGATGGCTGTCGTTTCTCAGTGTACTCAGTGGTTTTAGTGTCAGCTTAAAAAAGCCGAGGATCCTGCCAAGACTAAGTAACGGATCTTCAGGCATTTACGAAGCATGTGAACTCTTCCTGCATGCGCTCATTCCGCCCCTAATTCAATTAGACTCTTCTCCAAACGAGCCTGGGACAGCACATTCTTTTCCCGCTCTTTTCCCCCCCCTCCTCTGGAGTGTTGCTGGGGCTAAACTTTGAATCAATGCGCATGGAGAACAATGACATCATTTGTAATACATGTTTAATGAGCACAGGAAACTCCTATATCTAAAAATATAAAGATACAGCTCAAATGTAACTACTATAAAGCATCAGAGCCAGTGCTACATATCGGTTTATTATTAAACTGGCACCGCGGAAAGAATGTATAAAGGTAGCATGTAGAAGCAGTGTGAGTTAACAGGATGCGGCCAGGGCTCGGCGGGGGGAGTCTAATCACACTCCTGTAAGGGAGATTCGATGAGTCAGATGTAATGGCCATTAGGTGGAAATGGTCTGATATGGAGGCTGTGAGATAGTCCGTCTCAGCATTAATCTTCAGTGGGAGTGACACCCCGGAGGACTATCTACAGGACAACCGGAAGCTCCTTTGACCTCCAGCAGACACCTTCTGTTGACCTTGGTTTGACTTTAGAGCGTCGGTACCTGAGCAACCCCAGCAACACACATTCCCTCAGCCATTTCTCTGGCTTTCATATTACTCTGCTTTGCCCATTAAATAACCCCCTCCCCTTCCTCCCCTCCTTGTATTTACAGAGGCTTACAAACGTGGCCAGGGCACATGGCTGCTGCTCCTCAGATACCCAATCTGTCTGTCACTTATCTGAGGGATTACTGCGGTGAGGGCCAGCTACCACAGATTAGAGACAAAGGCCAAATTAAAACAGGGCCTATCAACAAACACCGGTACAACATGACACGGGGGTGATCCAATTACACTGATAGCCCACGGATCCTGCAGGAGACTCTGGGAACAAACAGAGGTAAACAGATATACACTCACACCGCATTGATGGAGATGCATGCCCACATGCGTGTGGACGCACTTTGGCACGAGCATGCCATCGCGCAAACAGAGCTGCATTGTAACAGCTCTACAGGTTTCTTGTCGTGCATCGAAATGCAGTGACTGTGGGAGGGCAATGGGGAGGACGTGTAGGTGCCACCGAGGATGTATATTTAAAGTGGGAATATCCCACAATTGACGGTGATGCATGACAAACAAGTAGAAATAAAAAGGAAAAAAATGGGAAGGCAAATCAATGACAAGTGGGGAAAGGTGGTTTGTCCTCGAACATCATGTAGTCCTCAGCGTAGAAATTGACCTTGATCAGAAATTGTGTCGTCAAATCTTTCTGGACCTTTTTCCAGTTTCACCAAGCTGCCAGAAACCAAGCTGGCCATACTCGGAGCCTGCCGCTCACAGAACACAGATGGTACATCAACGGAATGCTAGGTTTCCTAGACTGTTGGGCACGTCTTGAACCATCAACCTGAATCCTGGGTTTTAATATGAGCCCACTATAACTTCAGAAATGTACAGATCAGGGCTGAAGCAGTTTTGTGTTTCCTTCCATATGTTGTTGTCCTTTTTTTTTTTTTACATTACAACCATTCCCTGGAATAGTCAGAAGTTAATCTCAGTAATAATGTTGTTGTCTGTAATAGGAATTTTACTGCATATCTTTCTATCTGGGAAAATGATTCAGACCCTCGAGACCCTCATCATTACATTAACCTGAAGGAAAAAATACAGGCTTTAGTTCGGCAGAATTTCTACATTTCCGAGTTGGACGCACTTTGCGCCACAGGACCTAAGTTAACAAGATATTAAACCTGGAGACGGAGTGTCACGGAGGCTAAAAGGAAAATATGAGGAGAAGAAGGAAAGTCTCCTTTGGATAGGACAATGATTTAAGACAGAGAGGAAACTAAAAATAGCACAAAGTAAGATAATAGATAATTAAACAAGCAAATGACAGTAATTTATAACCAGGAGCTGGTAAAAAATGAAATAAATTGTCTTAGCAGGTTTTTTTTTCCTTTTTTTCCCATCACCGCACTGTAATGACAGTGTCATATCTTTGACTCAGGCTCTAATGGAAAAGCCACAATACAGGAACTAACTAGAAAGTGAGTGACAAGGAAGTATGAGCTCGGCGCGGCCCGGACGCTGCCCTCGGCGCCGACGGCAGACAGCCGCCAACCTGCTACTCTCCTCTCAGCCAATCAGGGGCACGCTCATTACCGCCGCAGCCCCATTGTGTTAATTGAAGCCACGCTAACTGCGCCGTTCCGAGCCCGCTCTATAAAAGCAGAAGACTCGCGTCACCTCGCTCTGGCCGCTTCTGCCTCCGGCTACGCAGGTAATTGAATTGTGGCAGATCTCTCTCTCGTAAGCTGGCTTGTTTTAATAACTTCACTAGATTATGTTGAATAAGTGTGCCTTAAATGCTCATTTCACCGGGCCAGGCTGAGGACGAGGAAGGTCAAATGTGATAATAGAAAAATGTGGAGTGAAAAAAAAAGAGAAGAAGAAGGGTGGTCCGTTTTCCCGGCCCCCCGCTCGAGGGACAGATGTAATCACTGCACCTCACTCACCCCGGAGGAACGGTGTGAGGTTCAGCCGCCGGCCGCCGACTGGAGGATCGCGTTCCGGTACGGGGGATTCAGAAGTTCATGCTGATTCCAGTCTGTTGTCGTACCAGCGAAGTGATGTCTGCTCGATTAAAAAAAAAATCAGGTCGCCTCCTCCTGACCTGTTGCCACGGACAACCAAACCGGAAACAACACAAGAAATCGATTTTTTGACATTTTAATGTTATATTTTGAATAATATCAATTTGAACTTTTCTTCTGGTCACGTTGCACTTTGTTCTACACACAAGCACAACAATGTGGTAATAATGATGTAATAAATTGGAAAATGGTCAAAACTCTTCTTGCAAGAAAAAAAAAAAAAAAAAAACTACCCCAGCTGTGATTGTTGTGACTAGCTCGGTGCTTCTCGAGGTCCTCTGAAAGTTCGGAGGTTTAGAGGTCGCGCCGGGGTCGAGTCTTATCAGCACGGGGACCGACGCTTTGGTTTCACTTGATAGCTACAGTACATGCATGAGCCCAGAGGAGTGGTGGTGTGGAAAAAGGTCAAAGGTCACGCTGCTGAACAAATAAGAGATAAGGTGGTGCAGGGTGAAAAAAAAAAAATATATATATATATATATGATTCAAGGCTGCCAAAAAAAACAATAATTCAGTAAAATGAAATACAATTTTTTTTATGCCAGATGTTGGGACAGAGGGGCTGCAGACACACAAACACACACAGAGACACACAAAAACACACTCAGCTGATCAGCAGTCAACAGGACAACGCTGTCACACAGACGACCATTTGCATAATGTGTGTGTTGTCAAAGGAGTGACGGCTTGTGCAGGTAGTTATCTGTGTACATGTTACCCTGCGTGTGTGTGTGTGTGTGTGTGTGTCCTGGCCATTTTTTTTTCTTCCCCCCTTCACCTCGCTGGACAGGTGGCATCCCCTAGCCCTGTGATTAGCATGTCAACGTCTTAACATGTTGATGGCGGCGCCGCTGCAGGCATCTACATTCATATATAAATGTAAATGTGATACCTCCCCCCCCCTCCCCCCCCTCACACACACACACCTCTCTGACAGTTCAGGATTGATTTGGCCGCCTCCCATCCAGCGGCGCCCGGACACCGCCGCCGTACAATCACGCTGCGCTTCAAAATCGTCAACGGGTGTGTGGGAGGGGGAGGGGGGGGGGGGGGGGGGGGGGGAAATGACAGTCACAAAATGTCCCAATCAAGAAAACTTTTCATGAAAAAAAAAAAGAAAGAAAGACACCCAGGAAACTTCTGACCCCTTATTTCCTCTTTCATATTCTAATGACGTGTCTGAGGACGAGGCCTCATCAGATTCTAGGAGTGACCGTCAATTCGCACGCGCTGATTTGGGATTGGGTTTGAAATGTGGGGGAGACGCACGCATTCATGTTGACAAAAGCGTAGATGATTTATTTTTGATTTTTTTCGGCCTGAAGGGTAAAAAGATTTCGATTTGATGTTATTTCTTTATTTTAAAAGGAGACTTAGGCTCTCAGCTCAGGAGGTTCAGTTTTGCATTTCGATTTGCTAAGGTTGGCACCACAAATCAAAGCAAAATCTGCACCAGATGAATAAAGAGCAGGAAAAAATAAAAATAAAAAATCTGTGTAGCACTTTGATTACCATTGTCCTGCTCTTTTTTTTCCCGCCAACATTAAACAGCATTTTTTGTATAAAATGAAATCACTTGGACCAAATCATGCCACAAGTTAAACTTAAAGAGCAACAAACCCAACCCTGACGCGTCCGGACCAGCTGGTAAGGAAGGGCTGGACGGGGACGATTTTAAGACGATATTCAGATTTCAGCTGCGTTAGCTGGACTTAGCCCAAATTGCATTTGAGCGACAGAATGACAAAAATCTCTGGCGGTTTTCCAGTTACTGCATCAGGCTCAAATTGTGAGATGGTTGCAGCTGATGCAGGTCTGAAAAAAAAAAAAAAAAAAAACCCAACAACCCCCTTGATTCTGCATATTGCTTCCATCAGCATCTTTTCAACTTGAACTCCACTGCGCCCCACACCCCCCCGGCGGGGACCGGAGAATAACGCTGACAGGAAGTTCTGGGTGTCATGGACGCGCCAGACGCGAGGTGAACCGGCGGCTTGGCCTCCACCTGCCACCGATGTTGGACGCGCACAGGGAGAGCGTGCGCGGGGCGGTGGGGGGGGGGGGGGGAGGGGGGGGGAGTTTAGGGGGGGGGGGGGGGGGGGGGGGGGGGGGAGGGGGGTCGAGTTTAGATGCGATCGCCTCCGGAGCTGCAGGCACTTATCGGCCCAAGCCTCGCGCACCCGGCTGAGCTCAGGGGCGGATTGCTGCACCTCCTCCAGACAGAAATACATCGGGAGTCACCGAGTGCCGACCTCTCTCCCAGTGTGGTTGCACGTGGCAGGGGAAAGAACGGTGCTACATTCACTCTGGCCCTTTGTTGCATTTTTGGATGCAAATGAGAACAAATAGAGATTTTTGATTTTTTAAAATCTTATATTAGCCAATTAGCCCTTTGCTAAAGGACCAGTTTTAAATTCCAATTTTTTTTTTATATATTTTATTTAAGGAATCAAGCATCACTAGACAGCACTTATTTCATATTTTTAGGTGATATTCTGAAGTTCTCCTCCACACAGGAAAGGCTTCTCATATCTTGACATGTCGAGTGTTTCGGCGAATGCTCTGAAAAGACTCACACACGCCAAAACTCCAACTCATGATCTCTCTTTGCTAATAGGATCGAAAAAATGCTAAGAAGCTCGGATGCAGAGATGCACGCTTAAACCATCTCGTAGATTTCCACTCACAGAGACAGCCAAAAAACTCTCCGTGTGGTAGAATTCAATTCAGCCCCCTCTAGTGAAACGCACTGGTTGTAATCCACAACTATGTACGGATGATAAATTTAGTGGGTGACACCGGGATTTAATACTCTGTCTTTATTATTAATATTTATTATTGTATAATTAATATATATATATATATATACTTCTGAAAAGGAACTGATTGCTTTATGTTTAAAATGATATATATATATAAAAAACAACAATTCACACACAATGTTTGTGTGTATGTGTGTGCGTGTTTGTGTTTGTGTGTGTGTGTGTGTTTGCCGCTCCAGCCACTGCAATTAAAAAACATGGGCAGGGAAGAGGAATGTGCCGTTTTTTTTTCCCTCAGAGACCAGAGTCAATACAAACACTGAAGGACACGCTGATGCAGGCAAGGAGCTCACTGCACTGATGCACATGTGGCTGCGCACACACACACACATGAACATGTGCGAAACCAAATAGTCAGCAAAACAAGTTAAAACACGGAGACAGAATCTCATGCCTGTTTTCATTCATTCGTTCCTTTATTTTCTTTGTCTCTCTTTTTTTTATTTTTTATATTTAATTTTTTTCACCTTTTCTTCTGCATCTGGTGAACGTCCCTAATTGAGTTGTAAATCATCAAAATAACAAGTTGATTTCACATCGAGATGTCGGGAACAATTTCTCGAACAAAAGCCCGGGAAAGGCGTAATTACAGAGGAAATTAAAAAATGTGCCCAAATGTGCTGTTGAAAAAAAAAAACGAAACAACAAACATATTACACATTCCCCCTGCAGGCTGCATCAACAGCGACTGTACAGTAGGCTGCGTTCAATAATAACGCATTTAATTAGCTATTCTATTCTTCAGTAGCTTCTTTCAATTGGGTTGTAATGGCTTAATTAGGGGAGAATATGAAGAAAAAAAAACATATATATATATATATATATTTTAGAATAGTTTTTATTTATTTTTTTTTCTTTCCCAAAAAGTGCATCCACACGGTATTGATGGGAGCAGATGGTATCGGCAAGCTGTGTGTGTGTGTGTGTGTGCGCGCGTGTTGTTGTGTGTGTGTTTGCCCGTGCATGTGGCACGGGGCTAGTTTCAATTCATACTCTCCCTGCACCTTTGATAGTCAAGTGGATTACACCTTGTGTTCAAACAGAAAAAGGGAGGAAGAGAAAAGCGGCAGAACACAGAATGGAATTAGGAGGCTGCTTACGGGCCCTGATTCATTTATTGTTAACTCCTTCCAGTTCATTAAGCCTAATCCCTGTTAGGATGGCCAGCAGCGGAGGGCCTGAATGGGGCCCGGCCTGACCGAGGGAGGGGGGGGTTCCATGTGCGCCCATTGTGGTCCTCTGTTGGGTTAATCCCGGTCCCTGCGGTGTGGTTGTGCGTTCGTGTGTGTGTGTGTGCGTGTGCGTGTGGGGGGGGCAGGGGGGATGAAAAGGGGGTGTAATCTGGACAAAGGGGTGAGCACTTTTCTCTCGCTGGGTGCCCCTGCTCTGTTTGGGTGGGTGTCGGTGTCCCACCCTCCACCCTGGGGAGGGGGGGAGGGATTTTTTTTTTTTTTTTTTTTCCCCCCCCCTCCAAGTCTCCCTGTGACAAGCGTGAAGCAGCCTTTTCCTTTTGTGAATCAATGTGGCGGGGCTCTTCCCGCCTCGCCTGGCCAGACACACACCCACACCCACACACACACACAGAAGGTCACCGATAGCTGTGTTAATACAGATGTACATGCCAATAAGGCCTCTTAATCAGTACACAAGAGGGAGAGATTGACTTTTAAAGGAGACATACGGCCCCGCTCTCATTCAACCCTCAGCGGAGCCATTCGCTCTGGGCTGCGCTGACTCCTTTCAATCCTCCCCCGGACGATTCCACTCGGGATGAACACAAACAGCAAGAAGAAGAAGAGTCCGAACAGACCAGATGGAAACGCATTTTTTTTTGCATTCTTCTTTTTTTTATCATATTCAGCTGCTGTGTTGCAGATTTGATCTCACAGTGATTTATTGTGATTTTTGAACACAGGTTTACCAGTAATTTAACAGTCAATTAAGAATAATACACTTTAATTGTGTACAAAAAAATGAATACTGAAAATATGTATTGTTTTTCCTTTAGATTCTCTTTTCAGTCAAACTCTGGATTTAGAAGAAATAAATAAAATGGGGGAAAAAAATAATAATTAAAGTGGATCATAAGGAAAAGAACGAAAGAACACAATATGTGTTGGAAACTAGCTGATTTTTTTCTTTTACACAAAAAAATCCCTGAGAGTGGTGTGATTTTTTTATTTTTTTTATTTTTTGTCACTGTAATACTCATTTCAGCCAGAAGAGGCTGGAGTCCACCAGGAGGAAATTTCATGTTTCGAGGTGAAAATGTGTCCAAACTCTGACATATTCAGCCTGTTAAGACAAACCATCACGGCCCATTTAACTTTTCATTTAACGATAAATGAATTAGTTCGCCACATTTAAGGAGTTATTTAAAAATAGTTATATATACATAGGTTATATTTCTCACATATTTGTCAGCAAGTCTTTACGATTTATATTTAGTTTTAAAATGAATTTTATTCATCAGCAAGACATTTTTCATACGTGGAGACATATTTACATTCTACTAAAATTCTTTTTTTACGTAGTCAAGATGTTTATTTGCTGTTTATTCCAGCACTGTTTCATGAAATAATGTGAGAAATATTAAATCTAAATATATAAAATTATATATATATATATATATATATAACATGAAGTGTGTCACTGGAGTTTTTCATACGTGGAGACATATTTACATTCTACTAAAATTATTTTTTTACGTAGTCAAGATGTTTATTTGCTGTTTATTCCAGCACTGTTTCATGAAATAATGTGAGAAATATTAAATCTAAATATATAAAATTATATATATATATATATATATAACATGAAGTGTGTCACTGGAGTAAGCCGGTCGTCGTAAAGTAAATGTATATGCTGCTGTAGGAAGTGAGAGTCCAGATTGGTCTCTAGGGAAAAATAAGTGTTTGTTTTTTTGTTAGCTTCAATCAGACAAATATAAGAGCAAAAAAAATTAATACCAGCCAAAACTCAAGCTACAGGAATCAAAAATCTTAATTCATCGCCTTTCTGGAGAGAAAGCAATAGGACACAGAGCTGGTAGAAAAATAAAAAAAAAAGCCCCCAGGCAGGGCAATAAAGCCTAAAACTATGGTACCACGTTGCTACAAATGCCTCCGTATCACAATGAATCAAGTTGGACCACAATGGCCCCAGATTAGCGTCTATTAATCGGATGCATTAGTGCCTCACGCGCATATTAAGAATCCTCGTTTAACACTGTTCAAGGGGCGGAGCAGAAATCCCCAAGTTTCTAAATTGGAATTTCATTCCCTCAGGTACTTCTGCTCATATGAGAAAAGTTGGAATGCATTTGATCTGTCCTAATTTCAATTAATTAGTGGCAATGGTTGCTCGGGGAGTCCCACAGGGCAGGGGAAAAAAAAAATGGGCTGAAGTGAAGCGAGCGTCAGAAAAGTGATGGGAGAAGTGGCATCAATAAACTGTTAGAGACTCATTAGCAGGCTAAATAGCTCTCCCAAAGTCACGACACTTTAACACGGGACCTGATGCCTAATTACTGGCCATAGTATCCATTACAGGCCCCTCCCCCTCCCCCTCCTCCTCCCCTCCTCACATTCCTCTTTCTTTTTTATTCCACCCATCTCAGCCCACAGTGGAATCGGCCTGTTAATGATTGCTCTACAGAGCCAGATTAGAAGGGTCATTGTAGTGTGAGCCAGGCAGCCGACACCAGGAGGCAAAATAATGTGGAACAGTGTGTGTGTGTGCGCGTGTGTGTGCGTGTGTGCGTGCGTGTGTGTGTGTTGATTAAAGCATTCAGGGATGTAAAAAGGACCAAAAATGGCCTTTTCGAGTTAACCTCTCCGAACCCTGCCGGACCCACCTGTGGCCCATCATTACACACACACACGCACACACACGCACACACACACACAAACACACTCACACATACACACACACACACGCGCGGTGGAGCAGTGTTGTAAAGCACAAAAAGGTCATTTCCCAATCTGGACGAGATGACAAATTAGGTGGCTGATTAGATGTCACTGATTTTAAAATTCAGCTAAAAAAGAAAAAAAAAAGAAATGTTGGATATTTTCCTCAACATTTTCAAACTGTGGAATAAAAATAATTAAATAAACCCATGCCCATTACACACGTTTTACTAATGTTAGAATAAAGAAGAACACATGAATCAATTTGATTTATTCCATCAAATAAAATGTGTGCATCACTTCCTGTTTTTATTTTGTACTCACCTCTTGTTCTCCCCTTTACTTCCTGCCTTTGTGTGTTTTCCCGCCATCGTCAGTGTAAGCCCCGCCCCTGATTGTCTCCACCTGTTCCCACTCACCTCAGGTATAAATACACCTTTGTCTTCATCTGGCCTGGGCCACTTTGTCTGGTGCCTCGTGCGGTGTTTCCTGTTTGCTCTGGTTTCAACCAATCATTGCATTCAGATGTAGTGATTGTGCAGGTTGATGTTGATGAGATGATATTTAAATTTATATAAGAAAAATAAATAAATAAATAAAAATGGAGAAAACACCGAAACTGCTGTTTCTGCCTGGCGATGACAGCTCCTCCGTTGCTGGTTGCCGCGGTAACGCGTCACACTTTCTGGAACCTGGGTTTTTTTTTTTTTTTTTTCTCCCCCGGATTGCTGAGGTCAGGAATATCAGCATCTGTCAGAGCAACGTATGGAAAGATTTGTCACTGTTATGAAATGCCAATACATCTAAGTCAGAGAGAGAAAAAAAACAAAAAAACAAATCTGACCTGGCTGAGAAAACTGAGATTTTGTATTCATGGGAAACACAAACACACGCCATTTAAATGCAAGTGCTGCTAAGTGAGTTTATACTAATCAGTGGGCACTAATATTTTTTAATAATAAATATGCACATGAATAATACCATTTAAATGTATGGTATCAATGGAATTCTTTTTTTTTTGGCGCCAGTAGAGAGTGACCTCATCCCTGCATGAAATTCCACCTCATTCGCACGATTTTCTCAGGTGAAAATAAATCACGTTTGAAATGTAATTAATCTCGAAAAAAAATTAAAAATTAAAATACTGCCATCGCTAGCAAGTGTCAAAAAGCATACGGGGATCAGGTCTGAGTGGAAACACACGGAGGAAAAATGCTGGATACGGGACCAAAGGATCATGGACAAGTTTGGAGAGAAAAGGCTTTAAAACCAAAGTCTACCTACGACGCGTGCGTGCGCGTGTGTGTGTGTGTGCGTAACCTAATCTCATCTCATCTCATGTCTTCTCTCATGCTCTCTGAATGGGGTCCTAATTGGCAGGGGTTGTGTGAATAGGCAGCTGGCCAAGGACCGCCTGTACAAAAGAACACACAGAGAGAGACGGTGCTGGAGACGAAGGCCTGCTCTATTCACCCACCCCGCTGCCTCCCAAAGTCCAGAGAAGGAAAAGAAAAAAAAATAGAAGAGCTGAAAAGAGGAGGCCAGGGTGCGTGTGTGTGCGCGGTCATTTAACAACAGAACGGTGGAGTGGAAAGCCACAAAACAGAAAGAGAGAGAGAGAGAGAGAGAGATGGGGCGAACGAGCAGAAGAGAAATAGAATGTAATCACAGGAGATTATCTTCTTGTGATGGAGGCAGAGCTGCAAGGATAAGTAGGCTATCCTGAGGAGGAGGCGGAGGAGGCGGAGGAGGAGGAGGATCCCAAACCAGTCGATACTGGCCCCTGATGTGGGTCGGTCCAGGTGGGGGGGGCGAGGTGGCACTCGAGGGCCCAAAAAGTGGTTCTCGTCATGTAGGGGCACACCAACGCCTGGAGGAAGGGGGGGGGGGGGGGGGGGGCGTCGCAACGCCTGGAGGAAGGGGGGGGGGGGGTGGAGCGTCGACCTCGGATCCCACCGCACGTGTTCCCGTTCCCACACCAGAGGACGGTGCTGGACGGGACTGTTGTGCGTCCAATAATAGTTTTTTGTGTGCGTCTGTGAATGAGGTGGAACGCACAGGAGCAGCATTGTTGCTGTGTTTCTACATCTCGGCCCAGGTTTTTTTGTTTTTTTTTGTCAGTCAGAAAACGAGGCATGAGCGTTGAGATGTCAAAAATAAATAAAAATGAATAAATATATATGTATATTAGGCTGCAGTAGGATGGGCTTAATGCAACAGGTGTGCCAAGGAATAAAATCCAGCACTATGAGCAGTACCTCCATGACTTTAAAGGATTGTTAATTATATTCCAGATATTAGAAAGAATATTTTGACAAAGTTATGTAAGATTCCATTTTCAAATATGTACACATCGTCATATCACCAACCCTGATTGGTCAGATTCCAAATTACTATTATTCACTCACAGATTAAAACAGATGGGTGCAGACATTGTTGGTTTGTGTGTTTGTTGCTGTGTAAACTAAGCACCCAGCCCCTAATGCCACATTTCAGCAGGCTTTTTTTATTATTATTATTTTTTTGTTCCACGGCTCCAAAACATCACGCATGTGCCATTTGTGGGGAAAATGATGCATTTTGGATGAGGGCAGGTTGGGAGGGAAACGGCACCTGATATGACCTCCATTTTACAGAATGGTCACAGGCATAATGGAAACTCCAGGAGGTAAGGAGACTGACGGATACCACCCCCCCCCCCCCCCCCCCCCCCCCCCCCCCCCCCCCCCCCCCCCCCCCCCACACACACACACACAGGCTACAGGTGCCTGGAGACGCATTGATGTGCATTAGTCTCTAAACCCCCTTTTTTTTTTTTTTTTTTTTTTAAACAGTCCACGATTTCTCTTGTTTTTTTATGTCTACGGCTACAGCACCGATTTATTTCGACTTTATTTCATTATTGACATATTGTGTACATTTTGATGGCATTTTCTTATCGTTTATTTTGCTATCCGGTTTTCGTACATTCTTTATTTCGGATCCATTTTTGGAGTTTGCCACAGCAACACTGGCATCTCCCATCCGGGATGAAGAAAGTTTTTTTTTTTTCTATGTTTTGATTGATTCGGGTAAAAAGGAGGGTTGGCTACTTCCACGTATTCACTTAAACGCAACAACCAAGCCCCAAAAAATCCCAATAAGCGGAACCCAGAAATGACTCGGTGGAGTTTCGGAAACGACCGTCATCTTCTCTCTGGCTTTCCAAATAAACCGCCGCCGGAAACCCATCAGCGCGCCTCCACGCTGCGTCCATGTTGCCGGATCTCTTTTTTACACCATACTTGTAACAGGCTCCAATAAGACCTCCCCCCGCCCCCCCCCCAGGTCGCCGTGACGTTATCTTCCCGTTTGGTCATAAAGACGTGATAAATGCCGGCACATAAACCATCTGTTTCCCCCCGCAAACTGTCAATTAGAAGACCCCCACCTTCTCCATCACAGCGGCGCCATCCCCTCACTGGGAGCCATCGAGCAGCTGCGGGCCTCAGCTGTGCAACTTGCTGCTGCTGTGGGCCGCATGGCGGGATACCTGCGTGTGCTCACCCAACAGATGTTTATGACTTCTGCGTGTGTGGGTGTGTGTGTGTGCGCTGGTGTGTGGGTGTGTGTTTCCTGCTTTTTTTTTGGGGGGGGGGGGGGCGGGGGTAATTTATGTATCTTTGTTTATCTCTCTGACTGTGTGGACATGCGTGCCTTCCACATCGCTCGCCATCTGGGTAATTGATCGTGCGCTATCAAAAAAAAAAAAGAGAGGGACTGTGCCGTTATGGTCCACTTCTTAAATGCCCCCTGTTTGAGTGTGTGTGTGTGTGTGTGTGTGTGTGTTCTTTAAATCTGTTTCCCCCTAAGTCTGGTTTATTTGTGTGGGGGGGCTGCCAGTTGTCATGATGATCATGAGCAGGGCATTATGGGAAAGGGATTATGCATCATTGTGCAATGTTTGAAGATGATCAATGACCTGAGGCTTTTAGTTGCCGTTTAAGGGCTCAGCATACAAATAATTCCTGCTCTACTTGAGCACAATATGTCACAGTGTAGCGTGCCACGTAATAAGGTGTTGTAAGAAGAAAAAAAAAAATCTCCAGACACCGACATTTTCTTTCAGACAGTGAGCTATTAGAATCACCAGCCAATACATAACAGACGGGTTTATTCATAGAAGCAAATGTTCAAATTAGCTTTAAGGCCTTCACACCCGGCAGACGCGCCAAAAAAATATTCTTCAGCCATTATTTCATATTACAAGTGTGTTCACTGCCCGCATATTATACTATTATATAGACTGTGGCCCTATGTTGCCTTCGAAAATTAAAAAAAAATTGGTAAATATAGGTCTCGACCATTGCTTTGAAGTCGACACTGTAGTTCCAGGAATCCTCACACCACACACGCACACACACACACACACACACACACACACCTTCCTCTCCACCTAATAAAAAACAACATTTACTGCCATTTAGCCGACACTATTGTCTCTTTAATCAAACTCTGTCCCC
>JAFBJU010000285.1:533622-572446 GCA_016785305.1 Colistium nudipinnis
TTATTATTATTATTATTATTATTATTATTATTATTATTATTATTATTATTATTATTATTATTATTATTATTATTATTATTATTATTATTATTATTATTATTATTAATAATAATAATTATTATTAATAACAACTAAACAAGTATGATAAAAGAAACAAACCACACCCAGAGTGGGATTACAACTTTGAATAAAAAAGACTGAAAAAGACAAAGGTAAAATATCATGGGAAAAGTTTTAATGGTTCCATAACATGGAAACCAAGAAAGAGAGAGAGAGAGCAAATAATAATTATGCATTACATGTTTAACATCTTTGCGCTGAAGTGTGCGTGTCCTACAAAGAAAAAAAAAAATCTTTCTATCCTTTCAAACTACTTTTTTGGTTTTCTTTGTCTTTCTTCTGTTTATTTTTCTTCTTGTCTGTTCCATGCTTTTGCTTTTCTTTCTATTTTTTTTTATTTTTTATCACGCCGGATTTTTGTTGGCTTTTCTTGGCTCCAGCTTTTTTTTTTGTCTCTCTGATGCATTGATTTCTATTTGCTCTGGCTCTGTTGTTGGTTTGTTGTTTGAATTTAAGACGTTTGCCTGTTTATGCCTCTCCCATTAAATGTGTTTGTTTCTGTCATGCTTTGTGTCTTTCTCTCTTTGTTGTGTATCCCCCTGCTTTCTGTTTGTTTGTTTAGCTTCCTTTCTTTCTTTCTTTCTTTCTTTCTTTCTTTCTTTCTGTTCTACCTGTTCACGGGGATGTGCATGTGGCTGCAGGTAGCGTGTTCCTCTGCTGCCCCTGGTGGTCAGCAGTGTTAACTCTCATGCACAGTAAAAAAAAAAAGAAGGTGGGGTTCCTAACCTTATCGGGTGGCCTACCTTTTTCAACTTTTTTTCTTTTTTTAAGTTCATGAAAAAACAATGCATAACGTTGGATATCTGTAGAGGGCATTTACTTAATTATCTGCGGTAACTTTGTAACAAAAATGTGTTTTACATTTATCTCTAGATCTGTCCCAAACTGTTGCACTTCTTATTTAATACGACGCATTTGGTGCATTACAGCTGCTTAATATTGTGTTACAATATTGATTAATTCTAATGAAACACAAGTCTGCATGAACGTGTTCACATAGAGGGCAGATCCGTGTAATTAGGAGGAGAGTTTGTCATGAGAGGGTGAGAGGGGTTATGTGTGTGTGTGTAGGCTTGTGTGTGTGTGTGTAGGTGTGTGTGTGTGTGGAGTTGACAATCTCTTTACTGTTTACCCAGAGAGGGGCAGCCACCGTCTCCCTATATGTCAACTCTCCACTGATTGGAGTCATCCTAGTCACATATGGATTAATATTTAATGTTGGGGAGAGAGAGAGAGAGCGAGAGAGAGAGGGAAAAACAGAGTGACGTAGAGAGTGCTGGGAGAGAGATAGAAAAAGAGAGAGAGGGAAGGAGAGGGAGAGGGGGGGTGAGCTAAGCTAGGCTGCTGTTTATTTAGGATATTGTGAAAATATGAAGGGAAATTTGCAATTTTATTGGTTTTCCACACCCGTAAGAGCTGTGAGGGGACTGTGTGTGTGTGAGTGTGTGTGTGTGTGTGTGTGGGTGTGTGAGAGTGCCACGTGTGTATGTATGCACTGGTGACCTTCAGTCCTCAGTTGGTGTACGTCAACTCACACACACACACACACACACACACAAACAATATGCAAAGCTGCCTATCTTTAAAAGTATGTTTAATGTTTACTAATACTTTTTTATTTTTTTATGTTACATGTTTTAAGACAAAAAAATCATATATGACTTATACATTAAATACTTGATTGCAAAATATATACTTATACCCCCTTAGAATATGTTTGCCATACAAATTACTGTTAAATAAGTATCAGTAGTTCACATAAAATCATTGATGTCAGCCTACAACTGCGAAGATATATTTTGGAGGAAATGTAATGCTGTTCAAAACAGATCTGTGGCAGAGAAATGTTTTTATTTTAATTTCATTTAAAAATAACAAAAATCAGGATTCAGAGCCCGGCCCAGCATGCAGGTTCTTTGGCTGCTTCTCTTTCCCTCGGTGTCCATTTCACAGTGGGATAACTTGACCTTTGACACCCCCCCCCCCCCGAACATCTCGCCTCCGCAGCTGGAGGAATTGTCTGCTGAACCGGAGGCTACTTCAGGTCATTGGCGTTTTCTCTCCGCTCACACACACCCACACACAAACACAAACATACAGGGACGAAAAACAAAACCCCCATGTGCCTCGGCACGAGAGAGAGAGAGAGAGAGAGAGAGAGAGAGAGAGAGAGAGAGAGAGAGAAACCGCGAGAGACAGAGAGACAGAGAGACAGACAGAGAGAGCAGCCCGGGAAACAAGGAGCGAGGCCGCTGGTAATCAGGCACAAGGAAAGCAGAGGGAGGCAATTTCACCAACTCTTAACTTCCTGCGCAAAATTATGGCTAAATGGAAAAATAATGGAAATGGCATCATTGGCCTCCTCGCACAGCGCCATTAGTATGCCGGTGACATGGAGCGGAGAGACCGACAGCAGTTATGTATTTTTGCAAGTATGCATATAATTTATTGTAGGGAACACAATTTACATGGGTAGTCAATGCCTGTTTTATGAGCTCACAAATAGATGTATGAATTGAAGCATATAATGGCGGCTAGCAGCGGGCGCAAATACGTTCTAAATCTTCCAAATGTGTTTCCGCGAAAAATGTAACCAAGGAATATAAAACAAATTAATTTCTCGCACGTTGTATGTATTGCTTTTTGATTTACAAAACTAATCGGGGGAAATCTGGCCTCACCATGTGGGCTCTGTGTGTGTGTGTGTGTGGGGGGCCACTGTTTGACATTTGCGTCTGTCTCTATGTGCACATACAAAGGTGTTACAATAAGAGCCAAAACACATGGGCTGACAAAACAGTAATTTATTGAAGATTTTATGTATTTATCATGGATGGAAACACATGGGTGAACTCTTATTAAAAAGAATGCATGACCAAAAAAAAGACTACATTCAATTAGAACATTTCAATAAAAAAAAATTAAACGCAAACATAAAAATGTTCAAAGTTGGCCTATTATTTATATATTTCTTATGAGACGAGGGCAAAATAATAATACAAGCTGCTTAAAATATACATTTAATTGAGACCCATAGAAGAAAAAAAAAAGCAAAATACTAAAGATCCAAAATATCTAAATTCATTCAAATAGTTTTTCCACTTTCTGACCTTCAAACTCTGTTCCTCCCGGACCCTCTCTCACAGATACCATAAAACATAATATTAGGGGCTATAACGGAGGCACTCGTGTTCCAGATCACCTCCCAATACTTTCTGATCAATCATATCTCAAATGAATCAGTCATTGCATCCCGGGATGAATTCACACCTGTGCTGTGAACCAGGGACATTGTCATTCTTTTGGTTTTTAGAGTACACATTTCCTCACCCAATCCTAGAAAAGGGGGGTGGGGGGGGGGGGGGGTCACCACGTTGGACAGTGCTTCTGACCAAAGTGACATTCACCAGCTTTCTGATACCCTCCTATCTTCCTCTGACAATAAAACACTCCTCTGAGGAATACGGTTGTCCATCAGTGACCCGGGATCAGCGGGAGCCATGATGAATTTGAGATAAGACTCTGCTTTAAGCCCCTTTCCCCTTAACTACCAAAGGAGGCGAGGGGGACATCAAAAGCATCTCAGCACAAGGAAAGAAAGGTGTGTGTGTGGGGGGGGGGAGGGGGGGTGGCAGTGATGAAGGAAGGGTCACTATTACGCTCACAAAATGATGTCGAGGAAAGAGGTAACACAACAACGCTTAAGCTGGATCTTTTTATTTGTATTTTTTTAAATAGAACATTATTGCCAAAGCCCATTTTGTTGAAAGTGTTTTTGATCCTCGGGCGGTGAAGAGAATGTTGCGATCGACACAACAAATATTTCCACATAGCGACTGACAAAATAAAAAATTGACACCTAAGAATATAGAATTATACAAAAGGTGCTTGACTCAACAGGAGTCAGTCCAGTCATTGATGTATACCAGCGTGTCATCCGCATATAGTGAGATGTAGTGGGTGCCATTAAACAGTGATGGAGCAGGTGAGCAGCGGATGGCCCATGGAGCCATTGGATGTTAAATGGAGGGGAGCAGTTTATAGAGCCAAAAAAAAACTCATTTGAATAACAATGTGAAATATTCCCTTTGTTTCATTTTTCTAATGATAGAACTGCTACAATTTCAATATTGATTAAAAATGATTCAATATCCGGTCACACCAAAAAGAATGCACAACTGACGCATGACGTAACCTTGGATCATTTTGATGCAAGCAATGACCACTGAAAATACGTCTTTGATGGCAGTGAATTAAATTGATTTACCTCTAATTAAATTAAGATCTGCGAAGGAGAAGCGGGAAAAGCCTGATATGTGAAATCCAATAAACAGATCCAGAGACCACGAGAGAAACCTGACTAAGGCAATCACTCAAAATAACATTTAGTCCGCTGCCTGACATCACACTCCAGTGTATTATTAATATTATTATTTATCTTAAAGCGCATTATTAATTGCTTCCTTCTGTTTGTTTTTGCCCCACCCACGATAACCTTCTAAGAAATCGCTAGAAGGTTGATAAAGAATTGGGCCTTTGTGTTTGCAGTGTGTGTTTGTGCGTGTACATGTGCAGACAAACGTGCCTGTCTCAGGCTTTGTCAAGATGTCCATTGCGTAATGCAACTATCCCCAATAAAAAAATGAAAACAAACCATTTTTGTAAATCTACTGGGGTAGGTAGGCCGCACCTTGTACAAATGAAGCCCTATGAGGCAAATTGTCATTTCAATGAATGGTGTTGTGGGGAAATATGCAGAAACTTTCAGCAGAAAATATTATCTGATCCTTTCAACAGTTGTGTTTTAAAAAGCTGAAACACCGTGTTGTATTCAGAGTAAGGCCGGAGTGTTTGATCGTTTGTTATCTGAGCAACTAACGCAACTCGTGAAAAACTCCTTCATCTACTGCCACGAGAGCCACCAGCTCCCAACGAACACGCTAATCCTGCCACTATGGTTCTTCTGACACAGTGGAAAAATGAAAAAATAAAACATTACCTCAGAAATGCGACTGTCACAACGTTAGCAGTGGTGGCGTGAGTGATGGGGTGGTGCGGCACGGATCCGGAGGAGCAGGTGACAGGGTTATCCTGCAGGGCCGGGCCCGGAATCGATCGTCCGAGCCTGGTCAGGTGTCGGGGAGAGAGAGAGAGAGGGAGAGAGGGAGAGAGAGAGAGAGAGAGATGCACCATCAGCCATGCACAGCCATAAAAGAAAAGATGGGGGAGGAAGAGGAGGAGAAGGGGAGGACGTGGCCAGTTTGGTTCAGCCTAGTGGGAAATGGAAGATTTCCTGTGAACTGGAAAAAAAAAAAATATATATATATATAATAAATATAAAAACAGCGAGTCAAATTGATGACACACAGGAACCTGGGTTTATCTTTTTTTGACTCATCGTATTTTATTTTGCCAGAAAGATATTTTTTTGTTGCTTCCCGTTCTTAGAATGAGCCAGAACATCACAGGAAGCTCCTCAGGTGGAACCTCGACAGAGATCAAAATCACGTGGTACTGGACATTGACTGACCGGCACGTCCATCCAGGCCAAAGGTTTTATCATGACAGCGTCCGCTCATTTGCTTCAGGATAATAAAAGAAAAAAATATATACAAAGACCTGAGTGACAAGTCGTGAGCATGAATGGCGGACGAGTGGGGCTGGAGAGCCACATTTACATTAACGATGGCCCCATAACTCTCGAACACACCGCTCCGGCAATAATGGCCGCCGTGGCACAATGGGCCATAAAGCATCTAACAACTGCTCCTTCAAAATGATGCCGGCGAATGGGCAATGACACCCCCCCCCCACCCCATTTTATTTCCCCATAACTCTCGAACACACC
This sequence comes from Colistium nudipinnis, assembly GCA_016785305.1. Lineage (NCBI taxonomy): Eukaryota > Metazoa > Chordata > Actinopteri > Pleuronectiformes > Rhombosoleidae > Colistium > Colistium nudipinnis. The sequence goes on from JAFBJU010000285.1 coordinate 539,591, forward strand.
GCTCCGGCAATAATGGCCGCCGTGGCACAATGGGCCATAAAGCATCTAACAACTGCTCCTTCAAAATGATGCCGGCGAATGGGCAATGACACCCCCCCCACCCCATTATTTATTTATTTTCAGCGTGTGTGTGTGTGTGTGTGTGTGTGTGTGTGTGTGTGTGAGACACAAAGCTCATCAAGTCACTGAGATAATTATTGAATATTTTAAATGTCATGATGATGGGAATCACTTGACAAGAGGAAGGTGGGGTGATAAGGAGCCCCCCCCCTTCCCATCTAACCCATCCTCTACTGGTCACACACACACACACACACAAATACACACACACTCTACGGAGGCTCAAACGTAATTCCAAATAAGAGGCGTTCACTTGCCCCCCTTGCCCTCCACAACATCCACTGGCATCCGCATCCATCTGCAGTGGAATGGAAAATGCACAGCCATTGTGTTATAGTTAGGACCTCTGTGATTGGATGATGGAGTCCCCTCACTTTATGAGGGGGAGGTGGGGGGCATGCAGGGGTGACGAGGGTGGCGGATTTATGGGAATCTGGATTATGTCTCCTGGTTTACCACCTGGTAAAGTTTTGTTTGGGGAAATAAAGCTACCTGGTCAACACACCAACTGTGAGGTTGTGTTAAAGGGCGTGTGTGTTTGTGTGTGTGTCTGTGCGTGTGTGCGCGGAGGGTTTTGAAGGATCTATTGACAAAAATGAAACAATGATTTGGATTATGTCCTCCTTCACCTTCCTTTGTGTGTCATCACGGTTGCTGTTATAGAAATAATATTCACTTATGTTTAAATTAAAAAAATATATATTAAATATATTCATATTTTTATAAAATGTATTCTCAAATAGTTCTGAATTGAGTGAATACATAAAAATGCATTGGACAACCATCTACATGAATATGGTTAGTGCTCCAGGTGTCCCTGTCCTGTCTCCTCCTGTAGCTCCGCCCACCTGATGTCCAATCACAGGAACAACGAGCAGCACCTGGTGAAGAGCTTAAAAGCTCCTGAAAACCACCAGAAGCTGTTGATGAGTGGACTGCTGTGATTTTTGCTGATGCTCTGTTTTTTTTTTCCCGTGTACATGTATGTTGATGACGTTTTCTCAGCTTTATTTCAGTCTACGGAAAAATGACAACATTTTATTGTGAGTTAGACTGACGGAAGATTCACATTCCTGAAGAGGCAGCACCCTGGATTTTCTCAGGCTTCATCAGTCCGTGCTCACATACCCCCACCACCACCACCACCACCCAGTACCTTCCCCCTCCCCACCCACATCTGTGGAAATGTCACCGAAAACAAACCGCAGTCATGTAGGGACATGACAGTGTTGCTCTTGATGGAGCTGGCCCTTTAAATACCCCCCCACCCGCCCCTCCTCTTCATTCAAAGCAGGGGCCTGATTTCTCGCACCGGGGCCGATAAGAGGTTTGAAAAACAGGAGCCCAATTCCCATTATCTGCCTCCCTTATTGTCTGTATTAACCTTCCCCCCATAGTAACTTGTTCCCCTGTAATGCTACACTTGTCTGGCCGCCGCACACTGCTGCCGAGATCCAATTGCAACATGCAAATGAAGGCGCAGACTCTATTGTGAAGGAGGGGAGAGACAGCGGTGGTTTTATCGAGGTGGCCAGCTGATGATTGTCTTGTCCGTACACTCACCCACAGGCTTACGCACGCACACACACGTGTCGGTAGCATGTACGCGCGGCCCTGTTTACACATGTTTGGGCGTGGGCAGAGATGATGGACGGGGGGGAGGAGCCTAGTGTCATTTTTTCTATTTTATCAGAACATGGCAATAGAAAAAAAAACTAAAAACAGACCCCCTACAATCACCGCGGCAGTTAAAAGGAATATGCAGATTTAGTCAAGCCTCAGACTGTCTGCGCTACAGCACTTGAGGTTAGATTGAACTCTTAGCCAGTCGCCAACTGGCTCCGAGACGACCTGTTTGATATGTAAACCTCAGTGAAGACAGATTGCGTGGACTGCAGCCCGCTGTAATCACACACCACACATCGGTCAGGATTCAGATGGATGACGAGTCAGGAGGACACTCCTGGTCAGGACGTATAGCGCCATGATTGGAGGTTGTGGATCTGGAGAAACACATTCAAATTGAAAACCTGAAATTTCAATGTGATTTCAGCTTCAGGAAGGAACACAGTGCCTTTCCTACAATAATCACACTTCAGGTTTCGCAGAGGTGTACAAGGAGTTCCTCAAGGCTCCGCTCTCGGGCCTCTGCTGTTCTCGTTTTATTTGTGGGTTAGTGGCCAAGTCAAACGCAGCTTTGGACTAAAAGTCCATGGCTATGCTGATGACACCCGGCTGCATATGTTACCATCAACCAGCTGGTCCGTCCAACTGACGCCCCCCCAACACCACCAAGTCCTTCAGCTTCCCTGTCATTGACTCCTCCCCTTCCTCCGTCCGTCCTTCCACCCCTTCCACTTCCTCTCGGTGGGTGCATTTTAATTTATGCCCGGCGCAGGAACCACTCAATACGACCCAGTGTCTGCAGTGCAGGAGATAGCTGTTAATGAGAAGAGCCCCCCTCCCTTTATCTCTTTTCTTCTGCCCCCCTATTATCTGGGTGCAGTCTATAAGCGCGCAGTTACCTTACTAGGTCTGATAACACCCCAATAGGCGAGCAGCACTGATGAGCTTTCTATACAGTGTGCCACGCACAATGCCACTATCAGGAGTGCAGACCTCTGGTTTAAAAAAAAAAGAAGAAGAGATGGATGCAGTCACACAAGCAGGGCTAGCTCGCTCTGAATATCCTGCCAATTTACAACGCCGCCGCGGCCCCCATCGACACACGACTTCTCGCACGCCCGATTTTTCCTCTCCCTCTCTCTCTCTCTCTGTCGTCTGCAGCAGTTTCTTATCTCCCCCCCTTTCCCTCTTCTGCCTGGGAGATAACAGTAATTCTTCTCCATGCTGTATCCCCCCACCTTCCTCGCCTTGCACACACGCACACACAAACGCACACACACACAGACACACACACACATACCAGCACACACATGGACGCACACACGCACACACAACCCATGCTGCGTCCCGTCCCTCTTCAAGCCGTGCAATCTCGGCACATACTAACATGTAGCCTATTACTAGCGTGTGGTCACACACACACACACACACACACACACACACACACACACTACACACGCACACAACCTCCCACTCCCCCCAAAGCCCAACTCAGACAGAGATGCTGGCAATGTCTCTGCTCAGTCAAGATAAAGGGTTAAGACTGCACTTGGACGGGCCCTTCTTTGTGAGATGGGGGGAAGAGGAGAGTGAGGGGTAAGGGGTAAAAAAAAAAAAAAAAAAAAAAATCAAGTATTCGAACACAGATTGATTATTTTATCAGTTGCACAGTGTTGGAAAAAGGTTTGTGTAACAAAAAAAGGAAATCGCCCATCACTTGTTCGGGCCCCGCCCCCTCAATCTCGTACATATATATTTGTCCATACAGAGTGTGTGTCTATGTATGTATATATCTCTTATTTCTTTGAATGTGGCTGAAGCCCAGAGTGTTGCAGCCAGATAAAAGAATTAGTTGTTCCACACAGGGACCCGGGCGCTAAGTACAGCCGTGAATTAGAATGTCTATCTCTGTCGCTCCTGGCTCATCCGCCGCAGCGAGCCGCGCTTCGCACTCGTAAACAATTTAATCTTTTCACTACAGTTTGGAAAAGAGAGAAGAAGGAATAAATGTGCCAGAGTGGGGAGAGTGGAGATGGTGGAAGGGGGGGGGGGGGGGGGGGGGGGGGGGGGGGGGGGGGGGGGGGGGGGGGGGGGGGGGGGGGCAATGTCCACGAATCTTCCTCATTCTCTCTCGCCCCCCCTTCCCCTCCTCCTCCTCCTCCTCTGGCTCTCTCTTTCTCTTCCTCCTCTTCCTCTCACAGCGACCTGTCCTTTTAAACAAGAAACCTGACGCAAACGCTTGTAAGGTGCTTGGAGATTGAATCGGCTCACTTTCATTTTCCTCCCCTCACCGTCGTTCTTTGGGGCCTTTTCTCTCTCTCTCTCTTTTTTTTTTTTTTACTTCACAGCATCCTATTCACCCCCCCCCACCCCCCTGCCCCCTCCTCCTCCTCCTCCTTGTGGTCCCTCTGCCCCCTCCTCCTCCTCCTTGTGGTCCCTCTCTCTTCGCTCTGCGACCGTTTTGAAATTGAAGATGTGTAGAGGCCTGGGCTTTGGGGCCAGAGTCTATTTTGGAGCTGTAATAAAATTCATAGCCTGACACACACGCACACACACACACACACACAACTGGTCAAGGGAATCACACTACAGTATATAGTGGTCTCTTGCTGTATTACCTTTAAACCATCCTTCATATGTGCAGCGCCTCAGCAGCCACGGCGTATTTTTCCAACACTCCAACAGGGTACTGTCTTTATTCATCACAATTCGCTGCGACTCCATACTTCACAGTCACCTGTGGGGCTGAGGTCACGGGAGTTATGGAGGATGCCAGCGCGCGCACACACTCCACATCGCTGATTAATTGGCCTGGGTGTAGCCCAGTGCCCGCTCCAACGCCATTGTGCTGCCACGGGCTCCTGGCACGGATTGTTTGTAGGTTCTTGATGGGGGGGGGCGGAGTCAGGAGCGGTACTGGTACTGTTGATGGAGACTTCTGAGAAAAAAAACAAATAGTACAGCGTCATCCCCTGCTGCACTTGCTATGGCTGTGTTCTTGATGGCACGAGCTGGAGGTCATTTACATTTTTTTATTGAAAGTAAGATCATTTGTACTTTATTCTAATTTATGCGGAAAGCTCTCTCCGGGTGAAAGCAAACATCAGCATGACAGATAGGGAAAAAAAGGCTACAGCAAAACAAGTGGCCCGGCAGTGATTTACACGAAATGCGAGAGCTGGTCAAAAATGATAAAATGTATTATTTTCTGCTTACTGTATTGTTTTGAACCTCGCAATAATGTGCGTGTTGGGTACACTGCCATGCATCCACCTTGTGTCACTTGTCTTAGTAATAGAGCAGAAGTAAAAGTGCAGTTATTCCCATCTGGGCTTGTGTGTGTGTGTGTGTGGTAATACATGCACAGACAGGGAGGGGGGGGGGGGGGGTGTTGGTGAAAGAATTAGAATGAGGGGAGAGGGAGGTGTGGAGGGGACGACTGGGAGGGAGATAGGGATCAGAGGGTGGCAAGACAAGGCCCCGAGCACCCTGGGTAAGGAGATAACACCCTCATTTGAATGCACACACTGACTGACGCACACACGCACACACACATGCACACAATGAATGGCTTTTGTTAACAAGAATGGGAAATCTGTACTCGCGAGAGTCTGAGGAATGACTTACACACACAAACACGCACGCACGCACGCACACGCACACCCACTACCACCAACATGTTTTTTCCTCGGCCCTCGTCCTGTGGTCAGAGGGGACCCGTTTCAGTTTTGTGTCTCAATAAACTCAAGGTCGGTATTCCTTACAACTCTGTTCTTCATGATGAACTCGTTCCTCAGAACATGACACTGAACTCAGAAAGAAATATCATTTTATATTTGACCATATAGCAACTAAATGAGGTACATAACCACAAACAATTCAACTCAATAAAGTCAAATGGTTCTTGAATAAAGTGTAATGATAAATACCCATAATGGCTAAATATATTTATAATATAATAATATAATTGAACTGCTGTTCATTTACCTTTCCTGGTAAAGGGTTAGGGTGAGGGCTTAAGTCAGTCCACTGTGAATGGAAGTCGATGCAAATACAAAAAGCTGCACAAGTGTGTGCGTGTGTGTGTTTCCCAGGGGGTGTGTTCTCTCAGTGTGACTTCCGTCCAATTCACTGGCTCATTAGTAGTGAAAGAGATCTGCTGGATCTCCCTCTCTCTCAATTTCAGTTCAATTTCAATTGGCATGAATGTCAGGTGAACGGTATCGCCAAGGGGTCAAGGATAATGCGATCAATGATGAGATGAAAAAAAAACTAACAAAAAAAACAGAACAGAATTCATTAGGTACAATGAAATAAATAAACGGAGAGGACAAACAAGAACACACATACTGTACGCACGCACACACACACAACAATTAGGACGCCTGCAGGACCAGACAGGACACCATGAACCATATGGACCCAAACTGAGGGTGAAAAAAGGAGCGAACAGCAGCAACAGGAGCTAAAACCCGACTGTCATCTAAAATATACAGCTGTCCCGCAGGGAAATACATTTAGCAGTTCTGAACTGAAATACTAATTTATGTTAATGAAAGCCTATTGTGCATACTGTATATAAATCATGCTCCCAACTGCATAAAATATAGATACAGGTTAATATAGAGAGCCCCTCAGCGGTGGCACCGGAGGAAGTCTAGGCAAATTAGGTAAAAGTAGATTTTTTTTTTAATGGAATATCACAGTGGTGAAAGAGCTAATAAGAAAAAAAGAAAAAAAAAATCAAGATTTTCCTTAAATATATGGATGTTTCAGCAGGCAATTGGACAAAAGATGGATACATGACCAAGTGTACTTTTATTTAACATGGAGGCAGTAAAAGGTTGAACATCTAAATAACGGTTTAAATAAAAAAAAAAATCTATACATTTATAATTATTTGGTGACTTGTTTGTAGGGAAATGCTGTTTGAGTGATAGTCACCTTTTAAATAAATGTGTCCGGCTTTTGAATTTTTTTATGAATTTCTTGACCAGCATAGACGAGTAATCAAGCGTAGCGACTTGATTTAAAAATATATTTTTTTTTCTTTGTGCCTAAATTATTATTATTATTATTATATCTATCCATTTTCTTTTAAATCTTAGCGTGTTTGGATGCTTTCAAGTCAAATTTTTTTTTTACCCATGGTCGTCTGTGGGTATATAGCAACTCCTGGTGGTTCTATTGTTAACGCAGCCTCAGTCCAGGTTGTGTTGTTGGCTGTTGTGCATTGTTGTGTATTTTGCAAACAGCTGGACCTGATGGCATTTCATCATTTCCCCATTTAGCCAAAACAGTCCTGCAACATCTGGTTACATCTTTGCACATAACATCTAAGCTGTTGATTTTCACACTTTTGTAACTTATGGCGGTTGTAGTGCATCATGGGTAATAGGCAACATGTCGGGACTCATATATTTCATTTTATTTTCCCTATCTCTTGGTCCTCTCTCCGTGTCCACGTCTCACTTGATTCCAGACTGGCTCTCTCCTCCAGTCTGAGCTGTGACTGCTGGTCCCAGTGAGATTCAGGTCAGAGATGGAGAGGCAGAGAGAATTTGATCCCCCCCCCCCTGCTGCCCAGACATGTAGTGGATGATTTAAAGAGAGGAAAGTGATGGGAGGAGGAGGAGGGTTGACAACAATGGGGGGGGGGAAGCATCACTTCTCCGCCATCCCCCCTTCACTCCCCTGTCATTTTGGATGTGGTTGAGACACAAACATTGGAGATGGGACACGCTGCCGGGTTCAGGAATCATAAATAAATATGGTACATTAATGTAAATAGAGTAAGTTAAGGGGAACATCAATAAATGATACAGATTAAAAAAATATATGAAAATCTATATGCATGGATAGAACGTGTGATACAGCAGCTGATGTTTGTCTGTTTTTGGTAAACGCGTCGCAAATTCAATCATTTAGATGTAAATAACCAGTTGGTAACTACACTGTCGTTAAAGCACCTGTTATTTTACTGTGTATTGCTTCATATAGTTGAGTAAGAGGCAGATTTGAGAGTAAAACATTCACTGGGTCTTTCATTCTTCTGGATATGAGTTTGGTCAAATTCTGTCATAAATTTATACTGTCCCAGTATCATCGGAGATAACTGTTTTGTCAGATTTAATTATGCTTTAATAAAACTGCTGAGCCACAGAGAACATGAGTGCACGAGCTGGCTAATACAAACCCTGACTAATCAACGGATGTGGACTTGTAAAATCTCCCAAGGTTAAAAAACAAAAACTGGTTTAATGGTAGCCGACTGTACTTGACCAGGGTTATGGTCATTATTCCCTTTATTTAAGTCTAGTGTTTAATCACAGGTACTAAACACTTACCTTTAAAAGGGAGTCTGATGATCAAATGAAAAACTTATCTGGAAGGAGAAAAAATGGAAAATGTGACCCAAACTGTTTATTTTGAACATCACAGCCTACTGACCCATTTTTCTTTTACAAGCAAACTTTATAAGTGATGTTTTCGGTACGCGCACTCCTTTCTCCTTCGGATAAAGTGATTTAGATCAATTGGATAACGTTTGTTGACCCTCTATGCAGATGACATCATTTTGTTAATGACTATCTGTGTTTCGTGTATAAAGCAATCGTGAATTCAAGTTCAATTTAATTTGTCAGAACCATTTTCAAAGCTTTTCCACCATGGGAAGTAAGTGAGCATCGACCATGTTAGCTAGCACACACTCGCACACTGAAAGTTGACACCACAACAGACCTTCACACAAACACAGGTGGTGGGTAACCATTTCTCAACTCTGTCTTACTGTTTGCAGCTAACTGTCAGCTTGCTTCTCCATCTAGTCACAGAGAGGTGCTGAAGGTAGCACATGCACCTCCCAGATGGGTCACAGCTTGTGTTCTAACCCCTCCGATCAAAGCAAACAAACTCAGGATCGTCTGATCTCGACTCAAACACCAGCCTCACCCTCGGAAACCACTCGATCGCGACAGACTCGTGCTGAGGTTAAACGCTCGCCGCCATCGCCGCCGTGGCCTTATAACAGCCGACCTCTCCGGGCCGATGCCATCAGCTCTACCCATCTTTCAGTCGGACAACCTCCACCTCCTCCACCTCCTCCTCTGAGTAATCCAGCTCAACACTGATGACAGCACAATTTAAGGAAAAAGGGGTCACAGATGAGGAGCGTAAGAGGAGGTGGTGGACGGACGGTCTGGACTGGAAAGGAGAGCAAGAGAGCGAGAGAGAGAGAGAGAGAGAGAGACAGAGACTGCGATGGTTGATAAGACTCAATTTGGAAAAGCTGTGTAGTCGGAAATAACTTTTTTTTTTCCCCATCAAGTCGTACAGCAAGGGCACCTGCAGCCCACCGGCTATAGACTGACAGGGAGGAGTGTGTGTTCTACATACTATGTGTGTGTGTGTATACACAGTGCATATATATATATTTATCTATATCTATATATAGATATAGATATATATATGGCCAACCCCTTGCGCTTCATGTGGGATTTATTTGGTCTGCAGTTAATAGGTGATAAAGTTCAAGGGGGAAAGGGGGGTGGGCTTAAAGATGGAGTGTCACGGGGGGTGGGGGGGGAGTGGAGGGATTTATCCAGCCACTGACTGACAGACAAACATATAGACACCTTAGCAGACGGACGGGTATTCAGCGGTGACCATGCCGGGCCCTCTGCTGGACACAGTGGGTCCGTGACGGAGGCATTTATAGTTACTCGGACCTTTTAGTTTTACTGAGTTCAAACAAAGCGAATCTTCATGTCTGGCTTGCTGTTGTGGGCTATTTACTTCTTTTCAGTACAAACATCCAGAGAAGGGGATTAAAAATGCTTTCAAATTTTATTTTCTGTGTATACCACAAAAAATTATTTCTTTCTGTGGTCCTACAAATACAAAAATCACAAATTGCAAATGCATACAAGATTTAATAATAATATATAATAAAAATAATTTGTATTTATATTTAGATATACAGAAATACCAAGTATGCATGGACATTATCTCCCAGTATATGTAATTGCACTGCCCGACCCAAATAACAAATAATATATTATAGTTCCATCATTTATTTAAGATTTTTTTTTAGCTAAAACAAGGTTGGGGGTTAAAGTTTTCCAATTCTGGATCCTTGGGCTCAGTATACTTCCCCCCCACAAAATGAAAGTCTCAACTCTTTCTCTCTGACCCGACTCTTTTCATTTGTCCTCCCACGGCCATCACTCCTCCTCCCTCCTCGGACCCCCTTCCTCTGTCTCTCCTGAGCAGGTGTTTTGGGGAGGACATGCTGCAGGGCGGTGGTGGGGGTCACGTCTCCGGGTGTCACAGTGGACGGCGGGGTGCATGTGCCAGCCACTGATCCTCTCAGCTGGTGACGATCCCGGCGTGTCATTGGTCCTGGCACCCTCTGCCAACTTCACAGGGAGGCTGAAAATGAAACAGGGGCTCCTTTCCCCTGCCTGTGGCCCGAGAAAACGTGTGTGTGTGTGTGTGTGTGTGGCTGTACAAGTGTGTGTGTTTTCAACCATACAAGTGCTTTTATATTGGGAGTGGAAGGTATATGTGGAGTGTGCAAAGATTCATCTTTGGCCTTGAGCTTGCACAGTGGACTTCAGTGGAAGTTTTTTTACTAATTTTGGAGGCATCGTACAATAAATGCCATTTGTGCGCTGTTTTTTTTCCGTGTGTGGCCTTGTTGTTTGATGTTCAGTTTACTCAACAACCCGATACCACTAACCCCCCCCCCCCCCATCTTCTTTGTTACGCCCTCCACTTTGCTTTTGCTGACCTCCAACACTTCTCTGCACACGGTGAAAACACCACCGAGTTGTCAAAGGAACACTGGAGCTGAAAACACAAATAGCCATTAAACACACACACACACACACACGCCAACAGACACACAGCAGGCTTTTTTCTTTTTTTTTTAAGCTAGCCAGCACAACATGCCACAGCCACACTTCACACCTGGGCTGGCTGGCATTTATTGGGTAAGCTCCCACCCAGTGGGAGAGGAGGGAGGAACAACACCTCGCCGCTGCTGAAACAATCTCACGGCTCCGTGACCGTGGGGGGAAACAAAGGCAGCAGTGCAAAAAAAAAAAAAAAAAAAAAAAGTCAAGGAACGCCGGCCATTCATCAAATGGTTTAATCTTTACTAGCTTTACTAGCTTAAAATCATCCAAGAGTTAATGTGTGTGTTTCCATGGAGTGCCAAAGTCGGATTTAACTCTAAGAAGAAGCTACAATGAAAGTGGCTCTAATCAATGCTTTTTTTTTTTTTTTTTTATGGGAAATGTACAATGTGCAAAATGTTTTGTGTATAGTGGTAAAAACCTCTGTAGCTTCACACGCTTTCAGCCGTGCGACACGGAATTGGTGCAAAATGGTCAATGGATCATTGAGCTGCAGGACAGTAAAAAAAAAATAAATAAATAAAAAATCTGTAAAGTTTTTATTGTCTCTGAGTCTTTACCAGCCCTCTCAGTGTGGGACCATCAGAGGTGAAAAAATCAATAAATCCAAAGTAAACCACAACACAACACGAGAGTTTAAGGCAGCCAACTGCCGAGAAAAAAAAATAAAATAGAAGAATACTTATTCTCCGGAAATTAGATGATTTGACTTTGTAAACCCCCCCCCCCCCCCCCTGCCGAGACACCCCCCCCCCCCCGAGTGCCGAGACATTTCTATCGTCTTGAAAATGGATCTAATTTGCACTTCCTGTTCCTGTCCATCTCTATTTTTATGTCCGGCCCTTGAAAAGTCATTATTGGAGCTTTTGTGCGACGCTTTGAAGAGACTTCGTTGTCAAAGATTCTAATAAAACACTTGCTCCGATGGTGAATTCACCATAACCACGCCGAGTACTTTGAAGGTGACCTGTGTTTTATCTGCACTCGTTCCTTTTTTTTTTTTTTTTTTTTTCCTGCTGGTGTATTGAAAATGAGTTATGGCGGTGATGGGAGAAAGGGGGCACGTGAAGGGCGGTGTTTAAAAGGGCTGGCGGAGGGAGGACAGCAGGTCTAAGCAAATGAAAGGTTGTAGGTCAATAGGCACCAGGAAGGACGGCCATGATTTAAAAAAAAAAAAAAAACACACACGGCATTTAAAAGCAAACCGCTTCACAAAGAGAGACACGTATATAACGAGTAATAAAATTCAAACTGGAATTTGAAGATTTTCTCAACTCATATGTATTTTTATTCACCTTTAACATTTCAAATCTTCTCATTTTCACGTTTCTGTGCAAAAATGATGAAACGTTTGTGCACTGAACTCGTTTTTTTTTTTACCTCTGTTAGGTTTGTGTCTCTAAAGACACAAATAACGTTAATATTTATATTTGTGCCAATGTGATTAAATGGTAACAAACCTTCCAATTCTCTGCATTCACGTCAAAACAGCCACAGATAGCTCACAAACCTACTGCACGTGGAAGAAAAAAAATAATAAAAAAATGTAACATTTATTATATTAGTAACAATTGTTCAGTTCAAAAATAGCTTTTTTTTGTACATTCTAAAGTTAACTCAGAGAGACAAAAAGAAAGGACTTTAGTGCACAGGTGGACTTTAGAAGAGTGTGTGTTGGTTCTCTCAGAGTGATGACACCTCACATAATCCAAACCGTGGACAACACAGTGCCCCGTCACTTCCACTGAAATTGCTTTGGGATGGGGGAACTCTTCTTACCATTCGGGGGTCTGGACAGAAAAAAATCAAAATAAAAAATAACAACCAGCAGGATTGTGTTTGTATGTACACATCAGAATGTCAGTGCTGTTTTAAAAAACTGATTTGGGAAAAAAAAAAAAAAAATCTACGTCTATTTCTAATGAGAACTCATTTCCCTTTTCTGGGAAAACTGTGTTGAAAATGTGCTGAGCCAAAAAAAAAAAAACTCTCACACTGGTTATTTTGATCAATGCTTCTTGTTTAAAGTAAAGTTATATAAAGCCCCTGAGGCTGTTGGAGAGTAAATTAGTGTTAAGTTGCAATTAATTGAGCGTGGGAGCCAAACGCTTCACAGGTAACCCACTAACTGAACGGCTCCAGTCATGTTCAAAGTCTTGTTGTGTGGATGCATGAAGCAGGCGATGGATTATGTTTTTTATATTGTTCAAAACTCTGACTTGGAGGAGGTGGAGGTTTATCAAGCTAAAGGTTGTTTTTTTTTTACCAAAAATCTTTGAAAGTGAATGAACAAGTAGTAGTGGGTTTGAACCTTTTTGAGACTTTTATCATGATTTATTTATTTTTATTCATCAATCATTATCAGATATGAATTGCCTAATGGCGCTGTGAAAGTTCAAAGGCTGTAGGGTTAACTGCCTATAACCCACAGGCAGCTAAAACATATCTATAAAAATAAGACAGGAGTGACTCTACAGCGACAGTGGAGACGCTTCTTGGACAATTGCTGCTCCCCGCCGACCTCGACTCCAAATCCACCGCAGAAATTAGACGCAAAATGAGGTGAGCTGTCACCCGACGGCGCGCGGAGATTGACCCACTTCGGGCGCAGTCAACAATAAACTAGCGCACCTTTTGTTTTCACCTCTCTCTCTATCCCTGTCTCCTTTGCTGTCGGGGGGGGGGGTGCGGGGGGGCGGTGTTAGAGAGGGAGGAAGTGGGGGAGGAGGTGGGACACAAGGTCCCTGAGTGCTAAAATGACTGTTGTTGTGCGTTGTTGTGTTTACAGTGGCCTCAGAATTGGAGCGGCGAATTACACTGTCAGGGACACACATCCACCGCGGCGGGATGAAGAGGGCGAGAGGCTTCAAATGTTTTGGCCATTGAACACCTTGAATGGCGGGTAATACGAGAGGTGTGGCCGCTCCTATTAAAAATGCGTGCCTGAATCAATAAGAGGCATAATTAGAGTTGTTAGAGCAAATTATAACATGGCGATTATGTGGCTGTACAATGTTGCTCCATAAACTGTTATTACAGGGGGAGAAGCTTTGTGTTTATGTGTGTGTGTGTGTGTGTGTGTGTGTGTGTGTGTGTGATGGAGTGAGGATTTTGGCAGTCGGTTAGAGATGGCGCATTAGATGCGATAGTTGCCTCTTTCTACTGTAATTACCACACCCTTTATCGACAGAATGCTCATTTTTCTCCGGCTTTTGTCTAAACTACAATTTCCTCCATTGTACAGTAGTAATTTTGAAGTGTATTTCTGCAGGAGCGCTACCTCTTTTTTTTTTTTTTTTTTCAATTTTTAAAAAAAATTGTTGCTATCCTATAACTCGGATGAACAGCAAGTGAGCTGCCACGTCCAATCCTTCCCCAAAATACACACACGCCATTCAGTCATTGTGCGTTCTCTCTCTCTAAAAACTCAGACTGTTTGTGTGAATTTTGTAATGAAGACGCTCACCGAGGTTGTAACTCTAAAATCACAGGTTGTCATTCAAGAAGTGAAACGTCTCGATACTCCCATGGACTCACATCTCTGCGGATTCTTAAGACAGAAAATGCTCCTAACTGTTCAGGAGTGTTGTAATTCATTTAGAGACGATATTCAGTTAAATCTGAATTTAGGTCATTCATTGAGTAGCTTATAGGCAGTTTCTTTGCTATTACTTGGGTAAAACTGACAACCGTAGAAACGAAAGACAAAATAAAAGGATCGAGACCAAGTATTTCAACTGTCGGCAGAGAAATCTTGTTTTTTTTTTAGCTTGTCTCCTTGATCGACAATATAAACGTACATCTGTCCAGTTGTTGATAAGATTATATCTCCGAGTCCGAATGAGAATAGAATTTTGGTCAAAACTTCCAGTCTTGTGGAAAATACATCTCAAGTAGGCCTGGGACTGAGATGTCTTCAAATCTGGCGCAAATGTCCTGATGGTAGAGCTCAAATTCACAGAGGTCCACCTGAAGATTCTGTAGCCATACCTCAAACAATAAGATCATGGTCTCATCCTAAGATGGCAGCATGTCCTTGGATTGTTCAAAGTTGCTTGACCTCATCTGAAGCGCGCACCCTCTCTAACGATCGTCCCTCCTCACAATTCTTTGTCTCAGCGAGTTATTAAAGGGACAACAAAGCCGAGCCGCGGCTTTCCTCGAACCAAAACATGATGCATCACAAGGCGCAAAAATAATTACAGCGTGCTCACTGAAAGAAATCAATTTGAGGTGGGCTAATGGCCCCGGCTCCTCCACTGGAGAGGGCTCTCATTGACTGCTATGGTATTCTATCAGGTGTAGAGCAAAGTTGGAACAATTACAGTGATCTGCATGTGGAGTGATGGTCCTCCATGTGGAGTGGAGCCGAGGTAAGTGGTGCTCCGTACCGATCAGGCCGCGGTGGCTTTAGAGAGGTGGCTGAGAAGATGCAGGTTCTGATGGAGAGGACAGAAGCTAGGGTGTTGGCTAGCAGTCAGCTAACATTTAGCTAGCATGAAAACGTGGTGGAGAATTTGGGTATGTCCTAGCTGTCGTAGCCACCAAAGTTCAACTGCCTGGAGGCGGATGTGGAAGATTAAAATAATAAGTAAAGAGCAGATTTATGAGATGAGCAATCTGAGAATATATTACAACCGTCATTTGAATATCTGTCGCACAATTTAAAGTACATGTGATTGGTAGTTTGCCTCAAGAATAAACAATAAGTTAATAATAAGAATACGTTCTATGTTACATTACAGCTATAAGTTGTGGGATACACGTGCATATCAATGCAAGTGATAAAATAAAATGATTCATTTAAAATTTATGTTATGTTGAAAATAATTGTCACGGTCAAAGTAGTGCATTCTTTTTTAGCCCTATCCGTGGTATAATAAATGATTATTTATGCCTATCCATCCACGGTCGTTATGAAAACAGTTTGTGGATGCAAGTGTGCGCCAAAAAAATATTAAAAAAATACCCCGAAAAATAAATTTGTCAAAAAAGTGTTCGGTGAATGCAAACCAAGAACCCACATCCATATTTGAGAAGGACATACATATACATTCTCCCATTCAAACTTTTTGACTTAGCTACATTATGTGCCCCCCCCCCCTCTCTGTCCTCTAACAGCTGTATCATACTCAGCACATCAAGGCCCGGCACATATAGGATAAACAATGCCGCTGCCAAACCCATCACTTGGCTGCGTGCCCAAATCAATTCCTCACACTCTTCCCGGATTAGCCACGGATGACTTAATTGATTCCGCACAGTCAAGTGATCTTCAAACAAACAGGCGTCTCCAACTCAAAAAAAAAGAAAAAAAAGACAGTGACTGCCACCAAACCTGAACTCTCTGTAGATGACAAATCATTCCTGTAGGCGACAGGCGTTATTCTGAACAGTGGCGGCTGACTTTCGGCGGGAAAGATATCATCCCGTCTGTCCTACATTCCTGGATACCACATATATACGACAGAAAATGGGCAAATAGTGAAGCAGAGCCGGGCGATGGGTCATTGCTGGCTGTTCGCTAATCGGGGCAAGTCTTGAAGATAAATTTCCGCGATAAAGGATATGCCTCGTGGACGCCACGTGCCTCTGGGCTGTCAGCGAGAGTGAGACGGAGAGTCTTTTTAGGGGTTTTCCTGACTTTGCTTTTACACCCCACTTCTTTAATCTCGCCTCCGAGCGTCGGGATGACAGACGGAGCGATTAACGCTGCTTCTATCAGAGTCCTGTTAAGCGGCAGCCGTTCTCCTCGGTGCAGGAGAATACTTTTTTATTTTTTTATGCCCAGGCGCCACCGCTCTTTTTGTAATGTTCAGTAATTGTAACTTATATTTAAGCTCACTGTCACTCCTCATGTTCTACATTCAGCACATGGGGAAAAATATATATATTGTGTGTGTGTGTGTGTGTGTGTATTGCTGAATCAAGCCAGATTTCCAATTTCACAGGCAAAATGTGAACGAGTCCAGGGAGCGAGTGATGTGTATCCACATGTGTGTAGAACATCATCAGACAGGAAGCGGGGGAAGTGTTTCCTGCTGTGCCAGGAGGATGTGCTCAGACAGGTCTCTCCCACAGCGGGGGAGATTACAGAGAGAGGTGGGAGCGGGATGGAGACTTTGTGGCCTGGAAATATTGACAATGGGAATAGGATTGCATTAAAGACAAGTACTTTTACTTAATTCAAGCTTTATAAAGTAGGCAACAAAAAAATCCAACTTAACTGTAAATTTTGATTCGTACAAATAAATGCATCAGCCTACTTCCCGCCTTTGTGTGTTTTCCCGCCATCTTCAGCGTTTGCCCTACCCTTGATGCACTTAAAACGAGAATGTCTTTGGACCACAAGTTGAGATCATTATAATTGTTTCAACACAGTGAATCATGCATTTTTATCACTTAAGTGCAGTGATATGTTTTTGTTTTTTGACACAGCACATTAAAACACAGGTATAAAATCGGAGTGGTGTACCCCAGGGATCACGTCTTGGGCCACTTGGATTTCTCTCAAATCAGTTTTTCCAGTGCCATGTCTCTGGCAATAATATCAAAGGTATTGAAAGTCAGAGCCACCTCTGAGACAGGGACATCTGTTCCTTCCGCAACTGCTCACTTTGACATCCATGTAAACTTTTATCATATAAGTTGTTCAAAATGATTGTTTCTGATCTACAGTACAAGTCAAGCATGCTGGTACACTTGTGTCGGACCAGACACACTTCAGCAGATGACCATATTTACCGCATGTCACCTTAAAATACAGAAAGTATTTCTCCTTCTCAAAATGCATTTGTCAAACGGGAGAAATACATTCTCCGTCCTTCAGCGGTCACACTTCCCATCTTCTCACATCCATGTCTCTATACAATCATTTCCAATAATGCATGAGTAGGCATGTTGACTATGTTCACAGGTATTTTTCTGTATTTTTCAAAATACTTGTTAAATCTTATTTTTTTTGCAATATTCCACTATTTTAGCAAACGCCCATCCCATTTCAGGAATTTTACAATCTACGATAAACACTATGTATTTAATCCCTTTCAAAAACAAGGTTTATTAAACTAAAAATAGGTTTTGTGGAGTCTCACCTGCACACGAGGATGAAAGTCAGGGCGTCTGCACCATCTGCCGCATCACTCGTCACCATTATTCTGTAATCTGCCCCTCGTGACTCCCATCAACTTTTTGCAAAATGTAAAAGCACAATGATTCAGAGTCCTTTTCATATTGCAGCATCATGCTGTGTTCTACAGCCCGGATTATTTCTGAAGAGATATTCTATTGATTTATTTTGAGCTTAAAGATGTTTACATCATCATCGACAATTCATTTGTATTATTTTTGTTTGCTTCAGCTCACTGCTTTTAGTATTCTAACTTAGTATTCCACCCTTTCCACTTTTTATTTTCAAATAGTATAAACAATATATTTTATTACTACATGTAGAGCTTTTTCTTTCCAGTTTTATAATTTCAAATATTTCCTTCAACTGCAAAAAAATCTTAATGCTAATATTCAGATATATTCTCCTCAATTCAAATCGAGGAAAGCTATTAAACAACTGTCTGTCCTGGATGCATTGAGTGTATGAACACTGATGAATGATAGTCCATCTTAGTGGCTTTAAAATGATTTACATACATTATATAATGTTGTGTAGTACACATACTCAGATTTATATGACAGTTATTACAGGTGCAGATTTATCACATTCTACACATCTCAGTTTACTTGGGATATAAAGCCATTAAAGCCATTGACGTTGGAAATGCCACTTCAGGCGGCGCGGTTTGACAAATAAAAATCAAACAGATAAAGTGGCTGCATTAAAAGACAAGAGTGTGCGTTTTTGTGTGGAGTGTGCCGACGGTGTAGACACTGACAAGAAAGACTTTATGGAAAAATTGCGAGTACCCCAAAAATAAAAAATAAATGAATGCGGCTGAGAGATGGAGGTAGAGAGGTGAGGCCATAAACATGGGTAGAGAAATGAGTGAGCTAAGGTGTAGGAACGGGGGGTTGGTGGTGGTGGAGGAGGAGGAGGTGGTGGTGGTGGTGGTGGGGTTTAGTGTGAAAGGGGTTAATAGCAAAGTGGAGGCTCAGAGCTGATCGAAATGCAGAGCGCGTCCCCCCAGCCCTGTGCTCAGTGATGAGTTGGAGCTGAGATCTGGTGCCCGCTATAAAGGAGCTCATTGAAAATAATTCAGAGTGACGGCTGTGCAGGAAGGGAAACAGGGGGGGGTGTTGGTGGTGGTGGAGGGATGGAGGGAGGGAGGGAGTGGGGACTGGAGGGTGGGATGGGGAGGGGGGGAGGTGGTGGAGCTATGAAGGGATCTAGATGGAGAGCGAAAAGGGTAGAGAGAGAGAGAGAGAGAGAGGTGGAGATTGAAAGCGAAAAGGACGACAGTTGATGGGGTGAGAGGGGTCAGCATTATGAAGGAGTAGGGAAAGTAAAAATAACAACCAGTGTGTGTGTGAAAGCTGTGTGTTTGTTTGTTGTTTGTTTTTGTTTATGGCAACGCAGTGAAATAAATTACCGGACAGAAACCCACAAGTCAAAAGTCAAAAGTATTGTCCAGACACAGTGGTCATATCATGTGAGATTCTCCAAAAGATTCTCATGTTTAAACCTTCAGTCTTCCGCGTATTACGGAATAGCTGTTGTGTTAGACAAGTAGCACACTGTATAAGATCGACACAAAAATCGTACCCCTGTAAGGAGTACTTGTTTTGTCAAGCCAAGTTTCAAAAATCCGCTAAGTATGAATAAGCCACATAGATACGAGAAAACAAGGCAGGTCACTGGTTCTGCAGAATACAAAAGGGATTTGGAGGCTGGTCTTGCTGTAAGGGGGTGTTGAAGAGGAAGGCTACTCCTCTATCTACTGTAGCCATGGCAGCAAAGGCATAAACCCCCTCACACTTTGCCACCCTCAGACTGTGAGCAAACAATCAAAAACCGGAAAACGCAGAGGTATAGCTGGAGGTCCAGGCGTGGGGTTATAGCAAATATATATAAATGTAAATATATATATATATATATTTTATTAATTTTCCTCGACAAGATGAAACAATGAAACCTGCATAAATGTGTAAGACATTTTTTTTTAGATATGAACCTATAAGCCACAAGCCTGTGAAAGAAAAGAGAAGGAGATCTTGGGTGGACCCTTGAGGAACTCCACAGGAGGTACACACATTGAGCAGACAATGCGAAACTGCCCAAACCGACACATAAAGCATTATCAATAATTGGTGAATGAAGATATAGTTTATGACATTGTTTGTTTGAGGTTTATGCTTAATGTGAAGTTATGGTCTCGGTTTGGGTTAGCACTTTCTCCTTCTTAAAATGTAGCTAAATCTTAACACTAAGTATTAGCACCCTCAGATAAAAAGCCTTCCTCGGCACTTTGGCCTTGGGGCCAGAGGCTTTGCACAACTAGACGCCCACAACATCAGCTCAGCGCTGAAGGCAGCACGAGCCACCACCTCCCTGTGGCCGTTTGACCACTGCTGTCAACACACACAGATGGAAGCGGGTTATAACCCAGCTGCAAGGTTAAAGTTTGCACAGTACCACAAGCGTGAGGACCCCCTGCCACCCCCAAAAAAATGGGGGTGGCAGGGGGTAGTGTGGGAGGAGCGGGAGCTTTAAGTCACGGCCTCTTCTCAGCAGCCTTACTATATTAATGTGGACCTCTCCGAGACCTCTATTAAACTGTGTAAAGCTCATCTGAAGGAGCATCCTTTACGCTAACGCCACTGTGTTAAGCACACAGGGAGTCAGCAGAGAGGCAGGCGGGGGGTTAATGGGGCCTGATGCACTGCAGGGGGAGGATGGGATGGGTGAGGCAGAGGGAGATGGGAGGGCACTGATAGTTTGTCAGACCACAGAGCTGTTAGCTCTGTACTCTCATAAGTGTTTGTACGCTGAAGGGAAACTAGCATCAGCAGGATTTTTGGGCCCCGTGATATATAGTTATTGATTTATTACAAGTTCTGGGTTTTATACCTCATATTTTCAAACATACAAACAACAAATGTTGTAATTTTCATACATATCCCAGTCTCGTCACTCACTTCCTGTTTTATTTTGTACATACCCCTTCCAGATCCCTTTACTTCCTGCCTTTGTGTGTTTTCCCGCCATTGTCAGCGTTTGCCCCGCCCCTCAATTTTTCCCACCTGTTTCTATTTACCTCACCTTTACATAGTCCCCACCTTCCCCTGCCAATTCCTAGTTGTCTTTTCGTTCTACCTAAACTGTTTTTCTATAGCGAGTGCATACGCAGAATTATCAATAACAGTAAGCTAAACATTTTTTTTATGTATATAGCTGCAGATTTAGTCTCTATGGTTGCAGGCCAAGTTGAATACCCGTGGACTTTAATTGTTAATAAAAAAATCATCCAATCAACAAATGCACATGCTGAGGGACAGTGGGGAATGTAGATTTGATGCAATTTGTCACCGGCCAGGTACGGACCTCTCTGCGCTCACTCAGCTGCATGCACTCTTAGCGTCCCTGACGAATGAACCGTGTTTTTTTTCTCCCCCCTCCGAACTGTGAACGCATGCAGGACTCACAAAAGCACATATTCATAAATCAGTGCACAATGGTGCATTCGGTGGTCAATAGAAAACACCGGCCACGCGCTAACGCCAAGCACGTAGGCCCCCCCCCCCGAATAGATAGTGGAGCCTTGGCTCATTGCTCTGGCCACTTTTCCCCAACACCACCACGTCTATGATGAGATATCGAGCCGGGCCTTCACACCGCACTCTGATTTATAAAAGACCATCTCGCCGTCCTCGCTCTGTATTTCAGCTCCTCAGCTTTTTGAGATGGGAGGGGGAAGTCACAGGGGTCTGCGATGGAGAAGTGAGTTTCTTTTTTTTTTTTCGTCCTGGGAGCAGAAAGCCAAACAAGAAAAGAAAAAGAAGTGCGGTGGAAGTTGGCCCAAGAAACTTTGAAAAAGAAAAATCTGATTTATTGCAGATTAGGCTTTAACAAATCAAACGCTATTTGAATAATGTTGGCTTTTATTGGGGAAACGAGATGAAGAAGCCAGGAAAGCACGGGGCGGGAGTTTGGACAGGGGGGCTGGTTGCTTCTATAACCACATCGCTATCTCTGAGTGTTATCAAACCGCTGCAGCCACTGCTTCTATGCTGATTTTTTTATTTTTTTCCCGTAGCCGATCCATTTAGCGCGGCGCGGAATGCTGCGGTAAACATCGACGGAGTCATTTTCTGGCATATTAATGTTTACATCCAATCAGCGGGATGTGGGGGCGGCCTAATTAACTCAATCAGCTGGAGGAATGTGCCAGCAAATGAGAAGCCCCACCTAAGGGATCCGCGCACAATTGATCATTTCAACGGACTCTCCACTCAATTGTTTCTTGACAGCACTTCAGAGCACCTGAATTAGCGAGGGTGCATATGGTGATTAAAAAAGAGTTTTTTTTTTTTTTTTTCACCCCTTCCTCATAACCACGTTTGAAAGAGATACTTCCAGCATCATAATCTGAAATTGTTGAAGGGAAGAACTAGTTGGCGTAAAGCAGCCGCCGCCGCCGCCGCCGCACAATAATCTTTTCAGTTATTCCACCCGGCAGTTTAATTACTTCTGGTGGAGCACAAATGATCAAACCGAATATGTTCTCCATTTTAGGAGAAATGATTTATTTCGCTGGCATGAAATTGATCAAGAATTGATTTGGGATGGGATGTGAAGGTGGGGTATGGATGATTGCAGACAATCAGCGAGTTACACCCAAGTAATGCCTTTTTACTGTGGGGTTCACCTATCAGTTTCTCTCATGTCACAGAGCCAGAAGCTACCGTGTGTGTGTGTGTGTGTGTGTTTGTGCGGGAGGGGGAGGTGGCTATATTAGACCGAGACGGAAAAAAAAAAGGTCTGAACCCAAACACAATAATAAAAACCTTGGGCGTTATCTTCTACGCTCACAACACACACCAGCCCTCTGCCCATCTCTGTCTTCACTTCTTATTTTTTTTATATATTTTTTTTTTCCTGGAACAGCCCCCCCCCCACGTATGAAAAATCAGCAAATAAAAAGTTACATTAACCCCGCCGTGACCTTTCTCACGTAATACACTGCAGGCCTGATGGGCCAGCCCGGGAGCTTCATCGAAAAGCTGTCATTCTCTGCTATCCCAAGCACTGCCCGGGGAACATTTACCGGATAATTAATATATTAAATGCATGAAAAATAGTTACACAGGGGCCCCTTTGTCAGCCCTTCCACCGCATGGGGGGCGGGAGGGGGGGGGGATACAGCCTGTGAACCATCAATATACAAGCATCCTACTTCAATGGGCCATCATAAAAAACTGCTCATAATTTTATGGCTTCATTCACGGCCCCTGCTGTAAAGGAAGGCCATATTTCCTCGTAATTCACTGGAGCTCGCCGTGGCTTTTCCCCTTTTTTTTTTTTTATGATTTGCCGGTTTTAAGGCGCCTCCGAAAATTATGGAGGCGTTGCTCGTGGCGCCCCAATCCCCCCCCCCCCCCCCCCCCGGTGTGAAGGACGAGGAGGGGTCAGCGGTGAGCCCAGGCGTGACGTTCACATTCACTCCACCTTTGGCTTCAGCGCACGGGCCGCTCCGATCAGCTGCCCGCTATGATGTGGGCGGGGTCTGTACCTAAAGAGCCACACTTACCCATTATACACTCATAAAACATATAGTCTCTCTTGATTGGGTCAGAGGCCAATAGTTGCGATTATTTACCTTCTGGGTTATTTTTTGCTCCTCCCTGATGGAGTTTGTGTTGCTTTTTTAAAAATTCGACAGCAAGATTTCTTTCATAAAAAAATGACTCCAAGAAAATCGATAGATAGACGTCACTGGCTTCAGTTTGTTTTTGTACCAGGTTGGCATTATATTTGAAAGTAGAGCACACCTAGTGTTCTTCTTGGTTACAAAAAATAACTGGAAGTTCCTAACCTGAACTTCAACCTGAACCTAACCTTCGTTCACAAAGCGTTTTTGTTTACCATCCAAAAAAGATACATCCAGGTATTTTTGGCTCATAAATTAGCTCTTGTGATTATCATGTGACTCATTCAAAAAACAGTACCCTATAGACATCTGAGATCCTATCACACCACCCCTGACCGAGGAACCCAGGATCCGTACAGGTCCTGGGTCAGGTTCTGAGGGTTTAAGCGGAACCTGTAAAGACCTCTTCTCTTATCATAAACACGTTCACTTGACTGAATTTATCATGATATATATATATGTATATATACTATATGTGCCTGTTTCTGAGTGTGTGTTGCGTTGATCACGTTTGAGCGCCTCAGCCATGCTCCATTTCTGTCTGGTTTTTGTGTGATTAAGCAGCAGTGTGCTATTTACATGGGAAATTAGCTTGAGGCCGTGTGATGGCCATTATCCTCCTACAGACACGTCAACAAACAGATTCTGTACATGCGTGGAGCAGCAGGTGTGCACGCGCGCACGGACAAACACGGCAGCATATGTTTGCTGGCGTGGAGCACACGGTGCGCTTGTGCACACAAGCACATATTTGCACATTCTTATTGCGGACGGACAGAAATATTCACCCGCATGCCACATAAACACCATTAGGCATATTTCCTGGCACAAAATGTGCTCCCACATATATGAATATATGAACGCTATCTAATTATCGCACTCGTAATTAACTGCACTCCTGCACTGCAGGATGAAAACAAAAAAAAAACTAAACAAAGGACTTCATCATGCGTATAATGCTGTGACATGACGGTGAAGTGAACGCAAACTGGAAAGTCAATATTGAAGACATTTCACAGCTCTTCTTCTTACGGATTATCCAAAGAAACACAGAGACACATGACCCGGTTAATGCCCGAGAATGTCTCTGTCAATTCCACACACCGTGAGCACTCTCACATGTCTGCGCTCCAAAAGAAATATACCCCGAGACCCACAAGTTTATAATAGTCCTATTCATTAAATATCACTCTTGTCGAAAAGGCGGGGCTGCCGGTGGAAGGGCATTTCATTTGCGATGAAATACAAGCCCCCAAGAAAGAGATCCTGGAGGAAGCCGCATTAATTTTCTGGAGCAACTGCCCCCGATTCCACCAAATGACATGCGGTACTGCTCGCATTTTTTTTTATGTGACACAAATGACATGGAGGTGCAATTTAATACCAAAATACTGAGTCAGGAGAGCTTTCTCCGGGATTCAGTGAGGGAAAATCTCCCGAGTGGAAGGTCAGGGCTAAGACTCGAGTGCTGCTTCTTTATTTAAACACGTTAGCGCAGACGTCTCGCGCGACCCTAATAATCACAAAAGGAAGGTTAAATTCAGGCAAAGTCGTCTCTATATTGGATTATTATTTAACCACTTTTATGCATAGACACTGGTGGTGTCTGAGCTTAATACACAAAAAGTGCACAACACTATACAGAGACCAGAGTACTGTTCCTGTTCTCTACCCTCAAACTGTAGAGACAGGTCCTTATCCCAATTTTGTATTAATCGCTCACCCTAAAATTCACAAAATGAATTTGTTTAGGATGCTAAGTATTGGATGTGTCGTAGAGCAGTTTTAAATTTGTGTTTGTGCTTCGACATATTTTGCTCATGGGCACCCAGCTATAACCCCATCAAATGTTTAATTTGTAACTGTTGATTTAAATACCCTCAAAAACTCTTAAAACACCTGTCAAGTGATTTAGCCATCTGCTAGCGTCCTACCTTGCTATATGTATAAAACATAGAGCTAGAAAAAATGTGGATGAAAAACAGGCTGTTATAGTTCACAAAAACCTCAATATATTTCTTTGACCGGTGTGATGAATATCCCCTGCTGACTGTAAATGACCAGAACGGGTGAAGGAACTGCAGTGATTTGTCATTTATCAGGCTAGCTAAGGTCCCGCATAAAGGTGAAGTGCGTCATACTTCTCTTTTCGAGTGTTTTCCTCGTTCTTGATGAGAAACATTTCCTGTGCGTCGAAAGTGGGTGAATTGATACAAATGTCACTTTGCACAAGTGTATTTCGTGGTAAAAAAAAATGATAGTCTGCGTCATCAAACCCACTGAGAGATTGGAATCATGCCGTGTGGCGTTTAAGCAGTCAAAGAAGACAAAATCAAAAATTCCGAGTGAGAATATTTCGTGACATCAAAAGAAACGAGCGTTTCCAGCTTGATTTTGTTTTTGGTTCTCGCCGGTTTGACTGGGTTTTTTATTTGCCCCTTTATAGTCTCGCTGTGAAACACCACCGCGACCAACCAACGTTTTTTAGTCTAATAATCCTAAGCTATAAATAGCATGGCAAATTAGCTCACATATTCCATTTAGGCCAGGAAACGATTGGCCTCTGTCACCACTCAATCCTCTTCTCTCTGCTCCAGGGAACCACATTCATATGCTCCAAATTCAAAGAGGAGAACCAGGAGGAGGAGGAGGGGGTATAAAAAAAGAAATAAAGGGAGAAAAAAAATAAACAGGCTGCTGTAGCCAAACTGGTGAGCCAGCATTGTGAGTGTACAATATGGAGTATAGGTGATCCCGGAGAGCTCACGCTAAGCAAGCTTAATCCTGTTGACTAAGAATGTGTACAGGGAGCCATGCCAACCAGCCAGCCAGCGCCGAGGCTGGCGACGGCTGCCAGTGGGCAACGGCGCTGGGACCGGGCTCACCGCTCGGCTGGTTCTGGGTCCCCCCATCCCGCAAACAAATCCCCACTCTCAGTGACTGGAAGCGCTGGAGGCCAAAGACTCTCGTGGCCCTGACTTGGGAGCTGTCGGTATGGCATGCCGATTACAGAGGTGGCACACCATTTGATGACGATTCTGCACAAATCATGGATTCTGTTCCAAAGCAAACTTGTAAACATGGATGTGAGCCAACAATCCATTTTTAACATTTCTAAAATTCGTCATTGTGCATTGTTTATGAGGAAGGAAAAAGAAAGGAGTGCACAAGAAAGTGGTTGCTTCGAAGACCGCAGTTTTGCTGTTGGTTTTGTAAAAGAAAAAAATCCTTTTAAAGCAGCCGAGATACGATCATTGAATAAGATCGGCGTGGCAGAACTATGATCACCAACATACATGTTTTAATACCTCAGGACGAGACTCGCTTTGCTTGTTGTTCCATTGTTCCTCGTTTTAAGACACCTATTCATACCGAAGAATCCTTTCTCTTTTCGCAGCGTGAGTGGCAGAGCATATGCTCTAATTCAACACTCAGCCGTGCTCCGTGGGTCAGGCTTTAACGGCTTTAACAGGGGGAAAAAAAAAAACTATGGAAATCTCTGACTTCAGATTAGCGCCGTCGGAGCGATTAGAACGTTCTGCGACACGTGGCGCCGTGAGGAGCAGAGACTATGCCACTTAAAAGCTACATTGTTCTGCAGAGTGAACATGTCAATCCTAATTCCTTTAGCCACAGTTAACAAACTGGCAGCTGCAGATTGAACACCAGTTGAGTCCTCGCTCTGAGCCCAGATCTTCCTGAGGCATTACACCAGGGTGTCATCCTCCTAATACCGCTACCCAGACTCGGGGAGAATACACAAAAGGCAGATATTGGATGTATATTGTCAGAGCAGGCGCTCGATTCTTCGCCCAGACCCCCCCCCCCCCCCCCCGATTCTTCGCCCAGACCCCCCCCCCCCCTTTAAACGACTGAATATGAGCTGGTTAATCAGCTCCGCTTGAGGTTAGCGAGGTGATTCGGGAGGACGCTCTCCCCATACGAGATGGGAGGGGCTCCTGGAGGGGGCAGTTAGAAGACACCACCTCCGCCCAGTGTATTAAATCACCCTTCCACTTTACGAGCTGTGTCCTGACGGGACGGAGAAAAAGGCTGGTCGGGACACTTGGGTACCTCTAGAAAGGGGTGCGAGCAAGCGGGAAAGGGCAGTTAGCGGCGTATGAACGGACACACACACATCAGCCAAAATAACCTGTAATCAAGGAAAAAGGTGCTTGGTCCAGAATTGTTCAAGGTCCTTAGTAAGTAAAGCACTTTTTAACAGGTATGTTGATGTTGCACATTCAAAACTAAGTGCAATAGTTGGCATGTTAGTATCACATTGTGTGTACGATGTGAGAGATGCAAGTGACCACAATCACCAATGGGTTTGTTCATGAATCTGCAGGGTGCACATGCATCACATATGTACAGTATGTTTACATATGTATGAATAGATAGGTATGTGTGTGTGTCTGACGGCACTTTGTCATCACTTACTAACAGATATTAGTTGTGGTTGTCATCTACCAGGTAGCTAAGGTGCAGGTAGTCACAGGAAGGTTTATTTTCTTTCTAAGTTTTAAGACGTGAAAATAAACAATGTATTTTTTAAAATCTTGACTCATGTGACTTTAAGCACAACTGTGAGTGGTTAGAAACATGTCATAAGCTTATTTACCACATCCATGTACTTGCATCATCACGAGCTTTGCATAGTGCGTTCAATTAGTGGTCATAGCAATCGATCGAAAACAAAAAAACTAGCAGCTATCACTTTACAACTGTAAACGTACCTGTCATTTTTTTTTTTTTGTGAATGTTTGTGAGTTGATGTTTGTGCACGTGCAGGGTGGTGGTGGGGAGGTGAATCGGGGGCGGGGGGGCTGTACAGCCCCAGGACGAGCAGCTGTGAGCAGATGTCAGAGTAAGTGAGCAAGGGACTTGGAGAGAGAGAGAAAGAGAGAGAGAGAGAGAGAGAGAGAGAGAGAGAGACGTGGCTGGGCCAACCCTCTAATTTACGCATGAGTGGCGCTGCACCGCCGATATTTACATTTAAATTGATGTTTCAGATACTTAATTAAAGACGAGGACTGGGCTCTTCTGGTCGGCGGCGGCCTCTTCCTCATCTTCCTCCTCCTCGGCAGAGTGCACAGACTGCTCACTGGAACCCCGAGCCCTGTCAACAGCGTCTCACCGGAGGCCAGTTAGTGACAATGCACCCCTGTTTTGCCTCTATGGTAATTTCCTTGGTGCAAATATTGAATACACAATGCCCCCTGGTGGTTTGTTCCACAAGCCAGTATACACAAAAACACAACACCACACAGCTCCCCCCTGCCGTCTGTCCTGTGGTCTGAAAACAATGTCGGTGGGTCTAAAAATGTAGTTAAGGCCTTTTTTGTGCCAAAAATTGAAAGTGAAAAACGTTTCCTAAAGTGTCATGTTCAATCAGTCCCAAAAAATGAAAGCAACATTTTGATACGAATGTGCAATACAACAACATTTATAGAACACTACAGTTAATTCATACTAAAGTCTTGACTAATTAGAAAACTTTTACTGATAGACTTTCATATTGCAAAAACGCAAACAGAGCAGTCAAAATAGAAGTGAGAATGATTTGTAAAACACAGAAGAAAAGTTTGAACTTACCTTAGATGTAACGTATAAGCAGTAAATTATTTAAATCATCCAACACCTTTACTCTGATCCTTTGGACCTCAGTTAATTCACTTTAGGCCAGGTGGGGGCGGCACAGAATGCTGGAAACACAACACATTCATACAAATACCATATAAAGTTGTAAATGTTAGCATGACTGAAACAAAACGTGATTTTTCCACATGAAATAGAAAAGAGCAAGGTAAATATTCATCAATGGGCGTCCAATATCTCCCCTTCTTTTTTTTGCTCCACTTTGGTCCCCACCAACTCCTTAGAAATCATACCTGCAGCTGTAGCATCCTCTGTGTGTGTGAAAACAGCCACTTTCCGGAGCCTGAAACCAGGATGATTAGCTGCGTTTGCGGGCCATAAAACCACTATAATGAGCTAAAAGATGCTAAAACACTCTGTAGATGATTCTCAATGGGTTTGAGCTCTTTCACATTACACACACTTATCTGACTGATCATGAATAGACAAATGTAAGGTTCAAAAAGTGATATTCCTCGAAACAATCAGGTAAACCTGAAATTATTAATGAGGCTAACCCGATGATAATAATAATAATAATAATAATAATAATAATAATAATAATAATAATAATAATAATAATAATAATAATAATAAGCCCAGTCCAGGCTTGTGCATGTACAGTACGTGTGCGCTATAATTCCCCCTAATGGCGGAGGAGACACACTGCTCTATATTAACGGGGTCTCCGTTGAGGACGGTGTCCCGATGCAGTACTCCCAACATGCCTGGACGTCATCACCGGGGCCCTCACCGGGGCCCACCGAGGGGCCGCCTGACCGCCCACAGGCCGACTTCTCTCCACCACTTGCTCCCAAACAGCCTTTTAATAGGTTTTAAAAGAGGGTTATTAACATCACCTGCTAATTATGTTAAGGACCTAATTAGAGAATGAGGAAAAAGGGCCTTTTTTTTGTGTCTAATTAGGTTTTCTTTCTAAGTACACTGATAACCAAGGGAATGCTGAGATCTCTGTAGAAATGAGAGTGCAATGAGCCAGTGAGAGGATGCTTCAGAAAAAAAAAGAGTTAACCCTTTCATCCGAGCCCCGACTCTATTAACAAGCCACTGGCAAGAGTGCAATTACCACCCAAATCGTTTATTTGGGACATGTTTATCTGGAGTGGGAGTCTGCATCATTTAGCGCATTATAAACTCAATAGTAGCTTCATTAGCGATTACAGTCGGTGGGTGGTATTACCTGCCTGATGTCCTGATGGTATCAGCTCCCGCCGCTGAATTTACAAGGCGGGGGGGAGGCTCATTTTTCAGCCTATGCCGCTCCGTCCTTGGACGTTTCCTCCACTCAAGTGCAACCCGTGCCAAGACTGCTTCGCCGGGCCTTCAGCCGCAACATGGCAATGGGAAGAGACAACGCACAGCGGCTTAATCACCGAGCAGGAGATGTTGGAGATCGGGGAGAGAGAGAGGAGTGTGTGTGTGTGTAGAAGGAGGAAATGACGCCCCATATTCAAGCATGGAATGTGTGCGACATTTGTTTGACTCTAACGTGGTATCTCTGAGGAGACAGCAGGGAGGAGGGCAGATAGTGAGACACAGTTCTGTCTCCCCCAATTATTTTTTCTTCCGTAACTTTTAACTTTTAACGAAATGACTTCGTTTTTTAGTTTTCTATGATCAGTTCGTTTTTTTTTTCTCTTTTAAATCTCAAGTTCTGCAATTTGGGCGGGAAAAAGTATTTTAACCTAATGATGATAATAGAGTGACTAAAGTCAGTCTCTTATATATGTCTGATTGGAAAGTAGTGAAATCTCGAAGTATGAAAATGAAGTTACTGCCTGGTTGAGTCACAGTAGATCTGTTAATGTTAAAAAAAAACAGACAGAAAAAATGGGGCAGCTCATTTTCCAAATCTTTGATTTCTGTCAAACAAAATTTAAACATATAGTTTAAATTTTGTTAAAGTTTTTTGAATGGATTAAACCGAATCTCTGTGTATTTTTAGCCGGGTAATACCACACAATAGAGCAATTACCCACCTCTTATCTCTTATCTTTTATCTTTTATCTATATATAAATATGTGTATTTTTTTATTTTTTGTAACTTGCACTATTTTCACCATGCGGAGTAGCTCCCCAAATTTCGTTGTGTGTGTAACATACAAAGACAATAAAGTCTATTTCTATTTAATGTTAAAAAAAAACAGACAGAAAAAATGGGACAGCTCATTTTCCAAATCTTTGATTTCTGTCAAACAAAATTTAAACATATAGTTTAAATTTAGTTAAAGTTTTTTGAATGGATTAAACCGAATCTCTGTGTATTTTTAGCCGGGTAATACCACACAATAGAGCAATTACCCACCTCTTATCTCTTATCTTTTATCTTTTATCTATATATAAATATGTGTATTTTTTTATTTTTTGTAACTTGCACTATTTTCACCATGCGGAGTAGCTCCCCAAATTTCGTTGTGTGTGTAACATACAAAGACAATAAAGTCTATTTCTATTTCTAATGTGCAACAAAAACTAAAATGCAATAAAGCCACAATGCAATTGATACACAGAGAAAAATACACAATGTTAAAAAAGATCTGGTGCACATTGTCTCATTTATTACAGCTGGTCATATTTCCGCCCTGAGATAAAAGTGCACTTTTATTGTATGCATTATTACATTATAATAATCACTATGCATAGATGATTTTTATTCTTTGCAGAGATTTACTTTGCAGTTTGCTTAAAATGTTATTCCACCTCCATAAAGGCGATGAGTGAATAAAATCCAGCTCATTTTTTTTGCCCCCCTCCTGTAGGTTAACGTGTCCCAGTCTGGGACAGGATGTCAGAATATCTCATTAAATTCCGCACACGTTCCCTCTAACAAGATGTGTCCATCATTACGTCGACTGTCTCGTCTTCTGGGCAGGCAAAAAAAAAAAAAAAAAAAAGCTAACGTCTCTCCACATGTGTCAGGCGATCATAAGAGAGTAGTGCAGCATAAAAGGTGAGGGTAAAGTTTCCTGGGCCAGTCCATTAAACAGCCGACAGTGATGTAAATATCCCAACTCCACCAACAAGGTTTCCCACTATTAGACATCACAGGTCAGGGGTCAGCGCGTCATGTTTTCCAGGGGGCAGGCAACCAGCGCTACAGTGCCATTTAACAATAAGGAGATGGGAGGTACTAGATAACGAGGCATTGGAAAACGAGGCGGCGGAGTCAAGTGCCGGAGAACCCAACGGCAGCGCACTTCCTGTGTGATTACATGTTTAATTTACTTCACATCTCAAAACATGGTCCGCTATGACAGAGCCAATTTACAGTGATCCTCGAGTGAGTGTCAGGAAAACGAAAAGAAGAAAAAAAAAAATCCATCCCCTGCAGCCTCTAATGGAATCTCAATGAACCCCCCCCCCCCCCGCGCCCCCCCCCCCCCCCCCCCCCGCGGGCCCGCGCGCCGGCGTCGGGTCCAGGGGAGCAGACAGCTCCGCCATTAAGAGCCGAGGACCCGCTTTACCCCGGGCACCGCTCGCCTCGGCCCCCCGTCTGTTATTATCGCTTCATTCTCCACCGGGGTGAAACGCCGTCGAGCTGAAAGGAGGAAAAAAAAAAGGCGGGAAACAAAAAAAAAAGGGGGGAGGTTCCTTCAACTTAGACCTGTGTACCTTGACATTTGCGAGATTGGAGTTCAGGCGAGTTGGGAGGCGAAAATAGCAGCTCTGTAAATTGACAGAGTTGGACACTGTGTTTAAACTGATAGCTGATC